>CAKKXW010000004.1:28715145-28748988 GCA_920937365.1 Sphaerophoria rueppellii | reverse complement strand
AAAAAAAAATTTTGACATAACTTACACAACTGCCACAAGAAATTTTTGTGGCTGAAATCGGCAGATAGGGGAAATATTTTTCTCCTCCAAAAGTGACAGATTTTACGATAAGTGGCAGTAAACGAACGAAAAAGTGGGAGAATATGGCAGTTTTGGGCAGTTTTAGGGAGTACGCGAACGGACCTTATGTCTTAAGTGCGAATGCACTCGGAGTACTCTAGAAAACGAATTCAAATTTCACTCTCTGAACACACCCTTTGATATTAAAAAAAAAGCAATTCGAGGCTCGAAATAGCATGTGCATTGGGAACTGTCACTTCGTATCAATCCATGTTGTTGATTTATCAAAACAATTCCAATTAAAATGTTAAAAGACGATTTTTCTCCACTCTATTTGTGTAATTTCAAGGATAATTCCACAGATAATGGTAAACAACAATCAAAGCCTTCATTTGAGTTAATTTTACCATTCAATCACTTTTTAGATTTCGAGAAAACTGAACTCAAAGAACTCTGGTCATGCCAATGGGATTTGTCGAAATTCGAAAGGATTCTCCAGAATTTCTTGTCCTCTGAGGATAATACAAACTCTGACATCCACGAAGACTTCCTTTCCGCAATTAAATTACTTCTCGCATTTGTCCAGAATAACTTCACGGGCTCATTTGAGAATTTGCCGAGTTTCAAGGAAATCATCAACAAAACGTTTCCAAACGATTACAAAGCACACAAAAAGCTAATGGTCAATGGAGAGGAAATCAATCTGAATGTTCAGCTACCAGAGTTTCTTCACGTCGCAGATCAGCTTTTAAAGCGAGTGGTCGAGAAGAGTCCCAATTCTCTTGTAAGATTGAATAGAAAATTAGAATGCACTTGATTTGATGATTTCCTGATTTACAGATCGCAAATTGGTGGAAGCTTCGTCTAATTTGTGTTCATCAAAATGTTCTCGATGACCTGACAAGTGATTTATATGAAGAACTCAAGAAAACCTGCGAATTCCTGCTTACTCAAGTGATATCATTGGAAGACATCGAATTGGAATCTTTGTTACATTTGGAGGTTGCTTATGGTTACTTGCTGTTTCATCGGACGCAAAAGTGTGAAGACGTCTTGAATACTTTGTGTTCCCTGCTGGAAGTTGAACTCAATGTCGAAGGTAGGGCAAAACTCTTATTAAGTCTTGTAAGTGTCTAAATCACTTTCATATTCAGGCCTTCTTGGTTTAAGGACGAAATTCCAACAGAAAGCCCTTCCACAATTGTGTCTGAAAGTCAAACAAAATAAAGAGCTCAATATCGCCGGTTCCGATCTTACAAATGGCTCGACAAACCTTCCAAAACTACTCACCCTCAATGACGACACGAGACTGGAGAAGATTCGTTTCCTTAACGCAGAAGACAACATCGTGATGTCTCTGCCAAGCGTTCTGCAAGCATTAGTCCTCGCAAAAGTGTAAGTTTTTTTTCACTCTAACGAAAAAGCCGATTCCTAACGTGTTATGATTCCAGAAAACAAGTCAAACGTTCCCAGCCAACTGACCGCCTTGCAGAAGAAGAAATCGAACCATACATCAACACGTTGCTTTATCAAGACCATGGCCCGTTGGCGGTTCGCCTGGCCACACTCCTCTTAAACATCAGCCAGGAGTGCAAACAAAATCGAACCGTCGAAAGGAGTCTCAAACAATGCGAAGAGGTTGTCAATGTGATCAACGGCACGACTTTCACACTTCCCGAGCGTTTGTCTTACGGATTTGCATCCTTCATACTCCCGAAATGGGAAGTGCAGATGCAACTTGGCGAATTGATGGTCAGTCTGGGAATGACCAAGTCAGCACTAGATTTGTATTTGCAAATCCAAGCCTGGGAGAAGGTCATTGAGTGCTACACTAAGCTGGATCTTCGACACAAGGCGGCGGAAATCATACGTCAGGAACTTGAAAAGAAACCAACAGTTCTCCTTCATTGTCTGCTTGGAGACGCCACAGACGATGTCAAGTGCTACGAAACCGCATGGGAGTTCAGCAAGCATACCAGTGCTAAGGCACAAGCCCATTGGGGCAGCTACTTCTTCGCACGTAAGGAATACGATAAGGCGCTGCCGCATTTTGAAAAATCTGTCGAAATAAACTCACTGCAAGAGAGAATATGGCTCCGTCTGGGCTATTCAGCGATTTCGCTCGAGAAATGGGATATCGCCGTTCATGCCTACATCACGTACACCCATCTAGAGCCATTGGGCTATGAGTCATGGAATAATCTGGCGAAGGCTTTGATCAAATTGGGCGACAAGAAGCGAGCGCATCGAGTTCTCGGAGAATCACTGAAGTGCAACTATCAGAATTGGAAAGTCTGGGAGAATTTCATGCTGGTCAGTGTGGATACGGGAAATTTCGAAGACGCCATAAACGCCTACAATCGCCTGAGTGAGTTGAAGGATCGATTTTTGGATTTGGAAGTTCTATCGATTGTCATTGGGGCCATTGCCAAGGACACACCTGATGCCCAAGGCCGATCGACTCAGCGATTGGTGAAGAAAGCCAATACGCTGCTTGGACATCAGTGTGTCAAATATGGCGCCGAATCAAAGCTGTGGGAGTTGTCGGCCCTTCTGGCCGCCACGCCATTGAATAAGGCACAGAAACTGCAACGGGCTTTTCGAGCGTACACACAGAAAGAGCTTGCTTGGCCAAGTAAACAACCGTCGTCATTAAAAGTCCTAAAATTGTGTAGGGAGCTGAGTGAGCACAGTCTGGAAGCAGTGGATAAACACGAGGATTTGGAAAAGTCGAGTGTAAATTCGCAGTTGTCGTCGGCTCGGTTGAGTGCGCAGGCGTGCATACGAGCTGTGGAGAAGGACATGGAAAAGTGGGACGAGAATGAAAAGGTGTTGGCGGAGCTAAAGGAGTTGTTGGAGAAATTAACAACAACTTTGAAACAGAGAATGGGATGAGGTAGAAAATTACATTTTTTAAATAAAAGAAATTCAGAACAAGCTTTTTATTTGTTTTCTGTTGAACCTTCCAAATATGGAGCCACAGAAGGTAATGTTCTTTCAAGAAGAGAGAAAGTGTTTGCTCAAAGGAAGCCTTACAGACAATACACCAGCGAACACGTCTTTATCGTACTTTTCATCACTGTGAAGAAAAGCTCGAAATTCTTTGACGATAGCTTTCGGAAACTACCAGGAGTGTTGAACCAAACCGTTGTATTTTACCATCTTATTAAGACATTCATCGACGATTGTCAATTTCTTTCTTTGTGGCCAAATTTTTTCCCTATCCAAGTTTCTCCCGGAAGTAATTTGATCCAAACAAACGTTCTTTCAAGAACAAAGCGCAAAAGTAAAAAGTTTGAATCGAAAATTTATAAATTACTGCTTTTGTAAAGTGGGAAAACGCGTTTGTTTCCATTCCTCCACCATGGTCTCGCCGTTTACTCTTGGAATGATGTAGCTTACCAATTCTTTCCACAAAATGGACGCTGCTCCAACCCTGTTTTCAATTTTATGGTTTTTAAGTTCACCATAAATAAGCACATCATTCACTACTGTTTTCTTTATCGAGGCCCAAATTCGGACAGGGCTTCAACTTCTCGTGAATTTGACGCTCTGTCTGACTCCATTCAAAGAATTGTAAGAATCACATTACGGGTGGTTTCAATGTACACAATTCATCGTGGCTTCTCCATTCGGGCCAGACTGCTGAGTTTAACCACCTTACTCAGCTTGTCACTGAGCCCACGCGAATATCGGACATTAATGGCCAAGCGGAAAATACTCTTGACTTGTTCCCTACGTCTGACCCTGATAAATACACTATCAATGTATTAACACCTCTAGGTAGATCTTACCATCATAACATATCTGCAAATTTCTCGTGTCAAACAAATCCTGGTAACGAAAGAGCTCCAAAGAGAACCGAATGGCAATACGAGAAAGCCAACTGGGACGATCTCAATAACTTTTTCCAGATCTTTAACTGGTCACTATGCTTCCTCGATAATAACGTAGACTCCAGCGCAGATATGATTACTAATATGATTATTTTGGGAATGAAAACCTTTATCCCGAATATGGTTAAAACCACCAAAAACAAGGAAAAGTCATAGTTTGATTTAAGCTGTAAAGAGGTTATCAGGGTAAAAGAAGTAAAGTTCCGGTGTTTTAGAGCCAACCCAACTGAGGAAAACCGGAACAAGCTTAAACAAGCCAGGAAGGCTTTGCAATGCCCATATTCGGCGGACCAAATTTTTACATGACCAAAAATTAAGGCAAAAAATACTGCAATGTCCCAAAGGCAGTAAGAAATATGAAGAATTCATCTTCTTTCTCGGTCCCTAAGCTCGTTGACAATGACACTCCAGTTGTTAGCTCTCCTGCGAAAGCTAACCTTTTTGCTAGGCAGTTCGCCGCCAACTATTCCTGCCAGAGAGTATCATGACTCCGACTGTTCTTGAGCGCGTCAATGATTCCATGGGACAAATCTTCTTCCGCACTCGTGCTGTGGCCAGATTCTTAAAGGATCTCAACATACATAAGTCCGCTATTGCGGATGGTATGCCCGCTATTGTTCTTCCTCGCTGGCAAAACCCTTGCGTAAGCTTTTCCATCTATCCTATTCTTCTGGGCTCGTTCCGAGCAGTTGGAAAACAGCATTTGTCCAGCCTATTCCAAAAAAAGGCGAATCTTCTTCTCCCTCCAATTATCGTCCGATTGCACTTACGTCCCTTCTTTCTAAGGTCATGGAAACGCTGATAAACTATCAGCTTAAGAAATATCTCGAAGACCGAAAGCTTCTTAATGATCGGCAATACGGCTTTCGCAGCAACAGATCCACTGGTGATTTGGTGGTATATCTCACCGAACTGTGGAACAAATCTTTACATCGTTTTGGAGAAAGTAAGATTGTTGCAGTTGATATTTCAAAGGCATTTGATAAAGTCTGGCATCTTGCTCTTTTATCGAAAATGCGTGCTTTCGCTATCGATGAATCCCTTCTTTGTTGGATAAGAAACTATCTTTCGAACCGTTGTATTGGTCGGATTCAAGTCTGAAACCCACAATATAAATGCTGGTGTTCCCCAGGGCTCCGTTTTATCTCCGACTCCGACCCTCTTTCTCATTTTCATTGATCTCTTGTCTGTTACTTCTAATCCAATAAATTGTTTCGCTGACCCTGACCCCGACCCCGATAGCAATCTTAGCTTTTCTTATTCGTTTCCAGACTCACATCCCTTCTCTTCGGATGTGGAACTGGAACGGAAAAATATGATAAGCTCATTAAACTCTGACTTAAACAGCATTGTACAATGGGGAATTAAAAACTTCGAAAACTCAATGCTGTCTTGTATCGTTGAAGAGAGGCATACCCCCCTTACCACTGTCCATGAAAGGCACTTGTGTCAATGAGACCGGACATCTCTAGATTCTCGGTATGTGCATCACTGACCACCTCTTGTGAAACGAGCACATATGCGATGTCACCAAAAATGCCGCAAGCTGTTTGCGTTTCTTAAGACGGAGCAAGAATTTTCTCTCCCCTTCTGATCTGGCTATTATTAATAAAACCTATATCCGTCCAAAGCTTGAACACAATTCTCATCTGTGGGCTAGTGCTCCAGCTACTTACTTAAGCCTCTGGATGGAGTACAAAAAAGATCTGTAAGAATAATTGGTGATGGAGAGATCACTGACGCATTCACTCCTTTAGACCACCGTCGTAACGTAGCATGTCTCTCCTTGTTCTACCGCTATACTTTTACGGTTATTGCTCTAGTGAAATAGACAGTTGCATTCCACCCCTTAAACAATTCAACCGTAATACCCACGCTTCCAGGAATGCCCATCAGTTTACCCTCGGGCCTAACTAGGGTCGTACGCTCAAGTATAGAGAAACGTCTTTTAGCCGTACTCCACGAATCTCCAAATCATTGCAATGTTCAGGAATTTAAGACCAATGTACACCGGGACCTCCTCTCCAACCCCTTCCCTCTTTCCTAAAGCACTCACTGTGTCTATGGCATAATAAGGGTATAAAAACCCCTTGAGTGTGTGCTTTTTATAAAAAAAAAAAAAAACAACAATAAGCCATAAAATAGCGCGCGTGTTTAACAAACAAACTTCTGCAATTAGCTTAAAAAAGTATGTATAAGGATTCCTTCATCTGAAATCCTGTGAGCCCGTCCAGTGTGTATCTGGAATTATCAGTCGTCATGAGAATTTTTCTCACAATTTTATCAAGCATCCCTCTCAAATGGTATGTAGAAGCTTATGCCAGAATCCTTTAAATCATTTTGTTGTTCCACGTGGCCTGACTAGGTGTAGATATTGTTTTTTATTTGTGCATGGATGTAGGTATATTTAAAGCTCAATAGTGCTGATTGTAGGTGGAATAAGTTACCTTGAAATGCCCTTTCGAGAGCTTTTCCAAGGGACAAGGTCATGGATTGTATACAAAAATTAATATTTGTCCTTACAGCCCTCAATGCCAGATGAAGGTGAAGTTGTAGGTTTTCCTTTTCTATGTGGGTGGCTCAGAACTACATACCTTTTGTAACTTGCCAACTTTGTTATGTGTTCGGAAATTACTCTGGAACGCAACTCGTGGCCACGTTGCAGCGTCACTGGAGACTTTTTTTTTTCTTTAATTTATATTTCTTGGAATTCTTGTAGATATATTTTTGCACACGCAAAGTACGCAACCTACTCCTACTTCGTAGGGTAGTCCCGGTGGGATAATATTTCTTGGGCTCTTCTGGTATTGGAGTGTGAAGTATGATTTATATTTAGTCTCCCTGCTGGAGTGTTCTACGTCGTTGCAGGGCTTATTTAAGACAATATTTTAATTGGACATTAACCACTCTGGCCTGATTCAAAACAGTTTACAAGAATCACGAGAAGATTACCACACCAAGGCCATTTCACCAAAGGAATCATTCAAAAACTGTTTGGTCATCAAAATAACCCACATACGCCCCAGTGACCCAATATGAATCATATTGTAATATGGGCTTTTCAACCCCTTTCACTTCGTTTGTCTACTTTCAAACTCAAATTTAATGGCCTAAATTTGTGTATCCTTGATGTGCATCACCATACCTTCACTCAACCTGTCTCCCACCCTCGCTCATAATCGCCTTCTTCCTCTCGACTCAGAAATGTCGATTAGAAAGCTTGTTCTATGTTCATTCCAAATGTTTATGTTCCCAACATGTATGAGAAGGTGAGTGAAGATGATAAGCGAGTGTATGATTTATTATTTCCAGATGTTCCACAATGAAAACAAAAATGTTTCGTTCTGATTCCCCCGCAACAATAAAATTCCATGTCATGTCAGTTGGCAATTTGAATTTTACCTTGAGACAGATTTTCAATTTCATACAAATTTAGTTCAGGACCTTGACACAACGATGTTATAATTGAGGGTAAATCAACTTAGACACTCATACATCTTATTTACACGGTAAAGCATATCTATGTAGAAGAAACATGAATGGAGGACACCTTTAAGACCGATATCCCTCACGCATTAGCGTTGGCAGGGTACAGAGCTATTTTCAATTATGAACAATCAACAAGACGATGCAGAGTGACCCTCAAGCATAAGGTATATCGCGTGTCCTTATTCCACAAGTCGAAGCCATTTGGTTTTTTTTTTTTGAATCAGGGATGTTATAAATTATTTTCAAAAGAATTTTTCTTGTTTAAAAATTCTCGAAGGTAAATAAATAAGGATCAAAGCTGCAATTGGTTCTTAAAAACCTGTCTCTACTCTAAATTCATAAGAATTGGACTTTAAATTGCTTAAAATGAAAAAAAAATCGGTATAACAACCCTGACGTCATTTCTTAAATTCATAAACATCGACACACATATTTAACAATCATAGTCCTTGGAGAGGAGACAAGGAGAAATAGAACCAGCACACGGTGTGTGTATGAATGTTATACATCCTTTTGTCCAAGGTATTCCTTCCCCCTCTACCGTCTCACCCCTTCTACATCATCGACCCACAATCGCTTGTTCGTTTGCCGAAGGACAAGGACAGTCTCATTGAATGGCATTGTACCTACACACATAGTCAAGTCATCCATGAAATTATAAAAAAAAACAACACAAAAAAACTCAAGTGAGTTGTTTGGGTGGTGTGTGCCGTCTAGAGAAATAGAAAAAAATAAACCGGGCGCCCTCGATCCTTGTCCTCGTCCTGGAAAATGACACTGAACTTTTCATCATCGCAATTATTATCACAAATTGTGACTTTGTGAGCAAGTAGAGAGGTAGGTTGTGAACTGCGCACAAAAATGAATTAAGGATAAAAAAGGACTTTCTTAGAACTCTGGGCTGGCTCTGGGGTGGATTTAATTTTAATTTTTTTTCTATCTGAATCATGTCAAGGAATTTTCGGATTTTATTCTTGTATGTTCACACTTTTTCCTCCGGTATATGCCCGTCTGTGCCCTCGTATTTAAATCTGTTTCTCCAGAGTGTTTGTTTATTTTATTTTTTTGTCCGTTTATCGTCTTGTTAAAGGACACCATCATAAGCCGTTGTGAACAGAATGAGATTGTAGGTTTGTTCGATTTATATGTGAAAAGCTTTCACCTCGTTCCACTTACGAGTTTGAACTGTGAAAAGTATTAATATTTTAGTTTCTAGGTTGGCATTAGTTCTGGGAGCTTCTATAAAAATGATGATTTAATTTTAAATAAATAATCGTTTAATATAAGGACAAATGGGGAAAGAAGAGATTGTCATTTCAATTTAGATTATCCTTGGAGATATACTTTTTATCCGTTCAACTTATTTTTTGAAACCATGCTTCAGCTGTTCACATCGAAAGGACGAAAGGTCGGGGTAGTTGGGTGTTGTAGAATTTGGGAGCATGCTGTTCTTTTCCTACACACCAAGTGCTTACTTTACCTCCAAGCTGTAACTACCGGGTACTGGTTTTATCACTAGATATAACTTGCGAAACGTGTTAGCGCGAGTGCAAAACGGAGAAACAGAATCACTTAAACAACGGCACAACATATTTGGAAGATAGTGCGAGAAGCTAACAACCCCTCCACAGTAAAAAACTAAGAAGTTATGAGAGAGATAGTAGCCTCGGATAATGACCCCTCTCTTATGGTAACCCGACCCGGAACGACGACGGACTATGCATTGAGAGTTTGTACCTGGAATGTAAGAACACTCTTCACTCTAGGTGCAACTCATAAACTTGAATCTGTCCTCAGTATAAGGCAGACATTACTGGCGATCCAGGAAATACGATGGATAAGATCAGGGACAATGAAAAGGAAAAATTGCGACACTTATTACAGCTGTCATCAATGGAAATGTACTTATTTGGATGCAGATTCGTCGTGGGAAATCGGGCTGGATCAAAAGTCATGGATTTCAAGCCAATAAGTAATCGCGTGGCTGTAATCCACATCAAGACCACACTTGTAAACATCAGAATATCACCCCTACCGATGATGCTGAGGAGTCAAGCAAGGAGGATTTTTACGACCTCGTGGATAGAGCCTACGGAGCCTGTCTCGAGTACGACGTCAAAATCGTACTCGGAGAGAAGAATGACATCTTTGGCGGATTAGTTGGAAAGCACAGCCTCCACGAAGTAACAACAGATAACGGCTTCTGACTAATTGACTTTGCTGCACCTCGTAATACGCTGATAAGTAGCACTAGGTATCCAAGATGAAAGATCTACACAGCAACCTGGCGATCTCCAAATGGTCGAACCACCAACCAAATCGACCATTTGCTAATCGGCAAAAGGCACGCATCTAACATCTTGAACGTGCTCACTTTTCGAGGAGCAAATGGCGACTCTGACCAATTTCACATGCGGCCCAAAGAAATAAGTTCAACATCGGCTGCCTTAGCATTTCGGATAGTACCATAGACTACAGTGAGCGTCTTAGTGAGCGACTCTCCGTCGCGCAGTCCTCCCAAATACCACAGATCTCAATACCTTGTGGAATCAACATCGCGAAAAAATAAAAAAATGTAGCTGAGACCATCATAGGTAACCAGTGGTATGATAATGAGTGCGCGTTATTAAAAAAAAAGACGGAAATGCACATTTGCTGATGCTGCAACAGAAAACAAGAGCAGCAGAGAAATGAGAAATAGACCCTGTGTGAAGGAAGAAAAAAAGCATCCGCAGTTTCTCAGCTCAAAGGTCGAATCAACTAGCTTCTGGTTTCAGAACCGGAGCACAGGTAATTGTAGATATTTTCAATCGGCACTTACAACAGCTGCTGGATGCGCATAATGTTGAGCGAGCTAATGATGAAAGAGAAGCAAGTCAATGAACACAGTCCCAGCCCTCAGCACAGAAGAGGTAGAAAGAGCCATACCAAAGTTAAAAAATAACACTTTAAATATGAAGGAGGTGTTTTGATGAACCGCATGTACCAGTTCATCACCAAAGTATGGGAGGAAGAGTGCATGCCCACTGACTGGTCGATAAGCTCCACATGCCCATCTTCAAAAAAGGCGATCCGATGTCATGCAGAAATTACTGTGGCATATCCCTCCTTAATGTTGCATACAAAATCCTATCCAACGTACTGTGTGAGCGTCTTAAACCGTTCTGCAACACAATAATCGGCACGTTCCAGTGTGGCTTTAGGCCAGGCAGAACGACGATAGACCAAATATCCCACTGAGGCAGATCCTGGAAAAGACCAACGAATTTCAAGTCGAAAACCACCATCTTTTCATCGACTTAAAAGCTGCTTATGATATACCATTCACCGCCATGAGCTTATGATGGCGATGTCTGAATTTGGGATCCCGAACAAACTAACCCAGCTGTGCCGTATGACGCTTAACAATACGCCAGTGCAGTGTACAAATGGGTAACAGCTCATCCGAGTTGTTTCAAACATGCGCAGACAAGTAGATGCGCTGTCATGTGATTTCTTCAACTTAATCCTGGAGATAGTGCGCAAATCAGGTGTGAGCACAGAAACACTATCTTCAACAAATCCACCCAGCTCCTAGACTATGCGGACGATATAGACATCATCAGTCCATCCAAGAGAGCTGTAATTCAAACCTTCACAGCGATTGAAGAACAGGCAAGACTCTTTGGTCTTGAAGTGAATGAGGACAAAACAAAATACATGTACAAGTACATCAACAAAGAAAACAACATCTGTCCACCACCTAGGACAAAACGTCAATGCTCGCAGCAGCAATTTCGAGATATTTAAGATGTTTACCAAGTTTGGAACAAACACCAATCCCACAAACAACAGCTTAGCAGAGATCCGACGAAGAATTACGCTGGCGAACGGCTGATACTTCGGTTCGCCAAAGCAATTGGATTCAGAACCCCTCATTCGAAGGCAAGGTGCCTGATATGCAAAAATTTGATTTTACTACTCCTACTCATACGGCGCAGAGCATTGGAAAATAAGTAAAAAAGAGGAATTGGTACTGGGCACTTTCAAAAGAAAATTTCGGATTTTCAGTGCCGATTGCGACAATGGTGAATGAAGAAGAAGGTCCAACCGCGAAAAGACGACTAAATTGGCTCGGCCACATCAAGCGAATGGACGACAACGCTCCAGCCAAGAAAGTCTTCTCATCTCAGCCCCCAGGTTCGAGACGACAAGAAACACCGGACCTACGGTACAAGGACCAAGTGACTGAGGATGCCAGAGCGCTTGGTTTCGGCGAATGGAGAGTAGATGCTAGCGACCGTTCAGGATGGAAAGCTGCACTTTCTCATGCTGTGATCCTTCGGTGTTTGTGAGCCGGATAAGAATGTCAGTAAACAATTTGACATTTTATTCATCATAAAAGCATTGAGGTCTTACGAGTTAACTGTGAAAAATCGAAATTAAATGAACATCCAAATGAAAAAAAAACTCAATGCAGTAGTGCGCGCTGAAACAATTAAACAATAAATTGAGAAACGAAAATTCAAGATCGAGCAATTCATAAAAATACATGTTGCAATCGTACTAGCGACCTTGAAAACACTCATTATTGTTGAAACACTAAGCTTCCCTAATAATATAATATTGGAGTATAGACGCTAGACGCTGCCGCCGCCGTGCTGTTGCTAAGAAAAAACACAACCCCCACAATAGTAGGTATGCAAAGCAAAACTATTTAGACAAGCATCATTATTTCATGTTTATAATATGTAGCTCGCGCCTGCTACGTGACCCAAGCGAGATCATTACTCGTTGCAAAATTTTGAAAAACCAAAACAACAACAACAAAAACCAGCAACGAAACTGCAATATACACTTATTCTAAATTTAATACGCGGAAATAATATCGCATTGTTTTGTTTTGTACATTTAGGATGCCAAGGGAACAAAATACAACTTATACTTGTATGAGTGGATCATGTTGAAAAAAATCCAAAAATTGGTTTGTTTTTAGAACATTGAATTTAAGTAGTGTTAGGGTAGTCGGAGTTTATTGAAGGTAGATGCAATTTCGACGTTTTGACACGTTTCTTCGCAAATTTAGTGCACTTAATCATGTACTTGTATTAAGTGTTTTTGTTGTTCAATCAATGTCAGATAGATTGTTTGGAAAATGATGAACATTAGCACGGAAAAGACCTTGAAAAAAGCACAGAATTTTTACTTTATGTTTTGGAAAATTTATGGCTCGAGAAAAGATAGAAAATTGTGCAGCGGAAATGTTGGCTTGTTTAGACTTAACATATAATACTTTCAGAAAAGCTTTTTATCAATTTGAAAGGAAAACAACTTTTGGAAGAAAAATGTGTTTCAACTTACTGTCAATTTTTATGGGAAAACCCTTCATTCGAAAATGTCAGCCACTGAAACTGAATAATTTTCTCATGATTTCTAATCGCCAGATCTCTTAGTTTTCCCTGTCATTCTATATCAAATGAAACATGGGAACGAAGGTCTTATTCGCCTTCTATCACTAATTGAAAATCAAAACTGTCTGCGATTTCTGGTAACCGAGTTATGATCAAATTAACGTTTTATTGGATTTTGACCTTAGCTCCTTTTAGTCCCACAGAAGGAATATCTTCTGATGCAAACATCTCCGCAAACAGAGCTCGGATTTGAGTTTGGATTCAGTAGTAGGCTCAAGATAATGATAACTTTGAAATAAGTTGAATTAATCGAAATCGATTTCTTCATGATTATCGAAAAATATCATGGGCTTACCCCTTCCCAAAATTTTGGACAGAAAATAAATACTTCCAAAACTTTCCTTGTTATCAATCACCATAATACAAACTGTGAACGATATAGGGAGATACTAGAACAACTGCTTGACCAGAATCTTCTCAAACGTGTCTCCACCAAAGATGAACTAGATCTCTCTGTGAATCATCTCACCGAAGCCTTCAATGAATCAATGAAGACTTTATGCCCTTTGACCATTGAACAGGGTAAAACAAAACCTCACTGGTGGCACAATGAACTAGAACCATTCAGGAAGAGTTGTCGCAAGCTGTTCAATAGATCTAAGTAAACTAGATCTCCCTCTGACTGGGACTTATATTAACAAGCTCTAAAGCAATATAAGAAAGAATTAAGGAATTCTCCTCTTGGAGAAATTTCAGTTGAAAAATGGAAAATACCTCAGAAGCCTCAAGACTCAGAAAAGTTTTTTTTTCAAAAAGTCCAATAACACCTAGCACCTGACACATAACACCCAATTCCCAAGGTCTGGAGAATGGCAAAAGGAGCCTTCATTCCGAGAGCATGTTAGCTCTAAAGATCAACGACCAATCAGCCTATCATCCTTCCTCCTTAAAACTCTGGAATGGTGATTGGCTATGCCGACGACACGTTGCAATATCTGTACCTGGAAACACCCTCATGTTCTCTCGGAACATCTACAAAATGCCTAAAACAGGCCTACCTACCAATTAAGCAGAGCATTGTGGCTTGAACCCTTGAACGTCAATCCACATAAAACGGAACTAGGTCGTACTCTTTACGAGAAGATGTAAAACTCCTCAAATTAACCTACCCACGATTAAAGAGATACACCGACCAAACCAAATTCTTAGGCTTCATTTAAGAAAAAAAAACTAAATTGAAAGGCAAATATTGATGAAAGAGTAAAGAAGGCAACCTTTACTTGTAAAAAGACCATAGACTGAAAATGAAACCTCTCGCAAAATATAACCAACTGGCTATACACTTCGGTAATCAGACCGATACTCATTTACGGAGTTGTCTTATGGTGGACCGCACTGGACAACATGGTAAATTTAAATAAATTCCGGACTTTAGTCCACCGGTCAGCAAGCATGGGCATTTCGGGAGCACTTTGCTCAACACCAACCGAAGCTTTAGCAGTACTTCCAAACCTAACACCTCTTGACATCTTCTCCAAAATAGTAACAGTCAACTCATGTGTGGGTCTTAGAACCACCTCTCAATGGATCAGTATACCAATACTGGTCATACTACTATCTTAGACAATTTCAGATCTATGCCAGATCGCCTAGAATATAGCACCACAAAAATGGTATTCGATAATAACTTCCATGTTTCCATGCCTTCAAGATCCTTTTGGGAAGAAGGAGGACCTCTTGAAGAAAACAATTCTGCCCAATGTTAGACAAAGATACAACATTAACCAAACAAATATAGCCAAGCATACACCTGAAGCGGTCAAAAGGCTTGATTTCCCTGAGCAGACAAAGTATAAGCTCCACAGTTGGAATGATAACAGGTATACATACTTTGAGGCTAGGGGTCTACACAAATGACTTCTGTAGGAGCTGCTTGGACGAAGAGGAAGAGGAAATAGTCCAACACTTTCTATCTACATGTTCGGAACTCTCCGATAGAAGGAGTAACTATCCCGGCAATCCCTTCTTTCTACTAGTGAACTGGCAACGATCGACACAAGATGTCTCCATAATTTCATTAAAAGTATACAAAATGATTATTTTCCCATGTGTAACTTCTTGAGTGGTATCACATTGGACACTTGAGGTCTAAGTGAGTCAACAACATCTAGATAGCTACTCTAGCCTAACATAACCTAACTTTCCTTGTTATCAAAGACTGGGGTATCCCTCCATTTTCCACCGGATTTCAACGGCGATTAACTGGTATATCAATAAGTACAAAGTCAACGGAATTACCTATGGCTATCAACGATCTTACGATCGGCTATCAACAAGGTGTCCCTTGGCTTATCAAGGGCTTGGAACGGGTTTATCAACGGAGTATCCTCTTGCTTTCAACGGTGATTAACCGGTAATTCAACGGACAGGATCGGGTCTTATACTTTGACTAGGGCATAGAATGTTACCACTATTCACCCTGATTTTGTCGTCGACGATTCGCTCCTTTATGCATATTTCTTACAAAAACTGGGCGTGAATTCTATTTTTTCGAGTTGTAAAATTGCATATAAAAGCCTTTCTGGTACGATATGAATTATATTTGGTTGATGCAGTTTTGGAATTTGTTATGTATGCAGCATTACAATAAAGAATACATTTTTCAGCACTCGGTTATAAAGCCTTCGATTTCTCGATTTCTGCCTTCAGAAGATTTCTCGCGATTTCAAATCGTCGGATCTCTCAAGTTAAAACCCTACCACATTTTGAAGTGTCTTGAGAAAAGAGAACAAATTTTAAAACACACATTGTCTTAAATCAATTACCCAACTCACCCCATTGAAATGTGGTTACAATTAAACAGATTTTCTGATAAGAAGACAAATCGTTACAAAACCTGCAAATGCCTCGTGATTGAATGTTACCTAATTCTCGCAAAGTACAAAGTCATAACCTCATATTTTTGCGCAGTTGTCAAAAAGAATAAACATGCAAGCATGTGCCTGGGTTAAGCGCGTTTTCAATCACTAAAATTGCCTTTTCCTCAACCCTTTCGATATAAACGTCATTTCATTTGTCACCTCTATTCATTTGATATCATAAAATCAATCATATCTCGCTGACGAAGATTCTATAAAAAAAAAAAAACTGTCACACAAGATCTTTTCACAACACGGAAATGCCACAGAGATATTGAAAAGCCGGGTAAGGTGCTCTATACCTACAATTATAGCACTCAAAGCTTCACAATCCACGAGTGTACAATAAATTCTTAACCTCTCTCTACCTGCCATCTCTCCGGCTAGAATGGGTAGAGATTCGAGAAGGCAGAACCACCGCTACTAATAGTTATAGCTAGGGCTTACAGGCCCGATTGTGTGTTCTGTAATTTACCCTTGTAAATTTATTTCATTTTATTATATACGGCGTAGTCTAAAATTAAATTCACGGTCAAGGTCTTGAAGCGAGTCATATTTTTGTTGAGACTCGTACTAAGGCTCTGACTGAGTATGAGAGCGAGATGGGGCATTGTAAAATGTCTCATATGAGAAAGTAAAGGCATGATAATGAACGAATATTGAAATTGTTATTTTATTGTTGTCGGGGTATGAGTTGTTAAGTTTAGCAAAAACAAACAAAAAAAGTAGGTACTACCTATCAACCTACCTATCTGCTTTCTGCTCTTGTGTTTAAAGTGCTCTCGTAGTAGTTTTGATAAAGAAGAAGGGTAACTGAGTAAGAGAATAAAACCACGAGCTTTCATCCAGTTCGATGGAAATAAGAGACTTGAAGCTTTTTGAACTGAACCATAGTGAAGGTAGAGGCTTACCTCCTCTCTGAACTGAATACTGACGACTCTCTTGATAAATACTTAAATTCACCACACAAGAGACAATACCCAACAAGGAAAGAGATAGTTTTTGTTTTTTTGTCGAGCTTTTATTTAAGAGAATCTTGTCTTCTTCATTCTAAGTGGCGGATATTATTCGATTGTGCTTTTGCCGTATTTAGCGGTGATTTTTGGCGCGTAAATCAGAATTCTCTGGTACTCCCGGGGTCTGTTCTTTACAAATTCTTACCGGCACATGTGGATACATTCCAATGATCATTTTTCCTCTTCTCTGCCAAACAAACGCGAAGCAAAAAATTTTCAGTTAGTCATATTTTCCCAAATACATGAAACATATTGTGTACCTACACTTAGGCCATGAGGAAACAAATTCCAAGAAGGAACAACCTTTAGCGCATGTTATTTTCAATGTCAACCTTCAAGGTTTCGTATGTATCTACGTAGATAGATTTGTGTTTGCAGGTTGTTAAAAAAAGAGAATCTTGTAGTTTGACTATTGAAATATGTAGTTAGAACATCTATATTTGAAGGGCAAGGCTTCGAGTCTTGAAAAAAAAACATACACGCTTTTGTTTACTTTGCCTTGAACCTTGCGGGAAGATAAATTACAAAAAAACTGTAAGTTTCCAACACGTGGTGGTATAACAACACGTTTTGTTCTCCAAAAAACATAAATTCAAAAAAATTGTTTTCCAATTAAAATAATAGATTCACATGAATCATTTCGGATGATGGCTCTTTTTATTGGATTGATTGAATTGATTGCCATTTTATAGGCCTTTTTTTAGTCATTGAACTTGAAAGAAAAATGTTCATAGACGTTGTTGTTTTTTTTGAACATTTTGCCGGCATTTAATCTTTTTTATTGAAACAAAATATGATGTCATGGTTCTTTTTTTTCATTTGAAGATGTGTGAATGTTTGTGTTTTTTTTTTTTTGCTAGTTTTGACCAAGGTCATTCCTCGTTCAGTACGTAATACGCAGTTGTGTTCTTTTCCCTATGCTATACACGCATTTATAGATATGTTTTTAATTCTCCTTTTGTTGTTTAATTTTTTTTGTGTGTGGGCTTGATTTAACGATAATGTTCTGGATGGACGCAGGAAAGAAGAGCGTGCCGATATAGTTTCTTTCTTGTTTGCTTAGAAACAAGAAAGCTTATTAACATGGTGATGACGACGACGAGTTAATATTTTTTTTCCAAACGAAGAAGACTATTGGACGACCTTGATGTTTAATGTTGACCCCTGGGAGTAGAAAAAAACATTATCTGAAAATATTTACTTGACGATTGATTTGAAAAATGGGATGTTGTTGAAGTGTTTTTTCGGGATTTCCAGGTTTTGTTAATGGTTTTTTTTTGTTGTTGTTTTAACATTTAATGCTATTAATACAGCAATGATTTTTTTTTTAAATAGCCAACAAGCTTTAAACTATAGTTTCTTGTTGTTTTTTTAAAAGAAATTAAAGTGTAAGACAACTAGAACTGCTGCCTTAACTTTAATATAAGTTTTTCATTTTCCTTCTTTCGTTGGTCTTAGAGTTGTTTTTTCACTAATTTTCTGTTTTATTTGACAAAATGGAACCATTTACTGGAGTTCATATAGAATGGTTGGTTTTGACACTCCTTTCACCTAATAGAGGAGATGACACTTACTTTAAATGACGCATAACCTGCAGACATTAAAAACTCCAAAATAGCATGAATTATACCAACAAAACATAATTAAAATCGTACCAGAAAAACTTTTGTATCCAATTTTACAACTCGACCGAATATAATTCACATCCCGTTTTTGTAAGAAATGTGTACAACAGAGCGAGCCGTCAACGACAAAAACAGGTTGAAGCATGGTAACATTGCATGACTCCTAAGATACGCAAGCCGTTCAGTCGGTCAAAGTATAAGTCCCGGTCCTGTACGTTTAAAGACCGGTTAACCACCATTTAAAGCCGTAGGAAACTCCGTTTATATGCCAAGGGAATCCTAGTTCATACACCGGTTAATCGCCACTGAAAGGCGGAGAGTTCAAAGTCGTTGATGAGCCAAGGCAAACCTTGTTGATAGCCGATCGAAAGGTAATTGATAGCTGGAGGAAACTTGGTTGATAAACCGGTTCAAAGCCGTCGATGAGATAAGGAAAACTTTGTTGATAAACCATTGGAAGATCGTTGAAAGCCGGAGGAAACTCCGGTGATAATCCAAAAGAAACATTGTTGATATCCTCGTTGATCGCCGTATAAAACCGGAGGTAACTCCCTTGATAAACCGGTTTAAATTGGTTGATGAGCCAAGGGAAACTTTGTTGATAGCCCTAGGAACGCATACGACGTGCTCATCTCTATCACAAATCCGTAAAGCACATGAAGTTACCTTTAACATCGTTCTTGAGAAGAAAGTGCAAAACTCCACCGTCTGCATCGGAGATACTTTCTTCCTAAAATCTGTTCAACTTCTCGCGTACGCCGATGATATTGATATAATGGGAAGAACACAGCGTGATGTCAATGGCCCCTTTATGAGAATTGAGACAGAAGCGACAAAAATGGGTTTAGCGGTAAACGACGGAAAAACGAAGTATATAATCACTTCTAGGAAGGACACACAACACCGACGGATGGCTCGGACAGAACGTCACAATAAACGCATAATACTTCCAGGAAGTAGAGGAGTTTGTCTACCTAGGCTCCGCTATAAACATAGGCAATAACACGCCGAGATCAGACGAGGAATAACTCTTGCTAATCGCAGTTTATTTTAGCTAAGAAAGCAATTGAGTGGAAAAGCCTCCTCTCGAGCAACTAAGGTAAAATTATACAGCACCATATGTATGGTTCAGAAGCATGGACCTTGACAAAATCAGATGAAAGTGCCTTAGGCTGCATCGAGAGGAAAGTTCTTCGGGTCATATATGGCCCCGTGTGCGCATTGATGGGGAATGTCGAAGAAGATATAACATCAAACCTTACGTTTTGTAAGGACCTAGCCAGAAGGGTCAAGGTCCAGACACTCAGATGGCTCGGTCATTCAGAGCGGATGGACACCAATGCTCTGGCCCGAAAAGCCTTCCACACTATTTCCTAGGGACGTAGGAGGAGAGGAAGACCGCGTCTGAGGTGGCGCACTCAAGTGAAAGAATACCTCTATCAACTAAGGGTGCAAAACTAAAGACAGCTAGCTAGCGACTGAGTTGGCTGGCGGAGACTGTTGATTGAGGCCCAAGTCCACAACGGACTGTAGTGCCACCTTAAGTAAGTAAGTCTGATACCGCGAATGAAACTTTTTATGCGAAGTCATATATTTTTAAGAAAACATAGAGCAATTCTTTCTTAAATAAATAGAATTTTTGCATTGAGAAACTAAAGTTAACTGTTCCTAGACCCTGATTAGTAGACCTTGGATCCCCTGAGAATACCTCAGTCTTTGATAACAAAATTAACATCACACACTGTAATCAATAAGTATTTGTTGCTAAGACATAGACTTTTCATTTTGTTTCTTAAAGCTGTTGTTGCAGTGATTCTCTTTACCTTGGTTATGCGACCATGCATAATATTTTTTCTTGTACTGATCATTCAAGAACTATTATACCCTTACATTCTTACCAACACTCCTTTGCAAGAATTGAATGCTATTTGCTATTGTTTAGACCTTTCAGGTTCATTAAGACCCCGATCAACTGCTTTTATCTATTTTATCTATCATCCAAATTATTGGCATGAGCTGTGGATTTTAGTGGGCTTACACCGATTTTTTAACATTGAATTGCCAACTTTGAAGAGCTAAGAATATTATTGGCTTATACTCTGCAATTCCCCATTTCAAGGAATAGACAATGAGAACTGCTATCGTCTTTGGGAGTTGTTAGAAGATCAGTTCTATCTCTAGGAGGTTAACCGTTAGGACAGCAGTTTTTTCTCTGGGTACAAGATATAAGATGTCCGCTCATAGTCTTGGAGATTCCCCTGACTATCGTCCATAGAAATATCAGCATAAGATCCTATTTTTACCCTCAATATGTTTGACTATGTTATCCCTTTTTCCTTAATATCCTTAATCCGGTTACATCTCTCGAAGCTAGTATCAACCTTCATGGGATTAATTTTTGAAGACTCTTATGCAGACATTATTTCTCAGGCTACTTGATTTGACAAACGTTGGAAAGTCTTCGAGCTCCTTCTTAATGGTATTTGCTGGCTGAAAAAAGAACACATTCTGAAAATGCTGAGTTAAGCTTTAGAAATGCATCGAAAAGTTTTAAGCAATGAAATTTTCAATAGAGTTACAATTTATAGCAAACATTTCGTAGACATTTTTTATTTGTTTTTCTTCCCAAAACTAGGCACAGTTCGTTTGAAAACATAGAAGTTCACTGTGGCGTATACGTGTTTTTCTTATTTATATTTCTGTTCAACGTTTTTTCATCTGAAACTGCATTCAATTAAATTTTCTAACATAATTCAGCACCAAAATAAACTTTTCTGTAAGAAAATTATTCAATGTCCACCCATTCGCAACCCAACAACCTACACACAACTTTCATACTCGTCTTTTACTCTATTTTGCCAAAAATAAATCATCGGGCCATTAATTTAGCGCCACATACTGCACTGCATGTGGTTAACGTATTAATAGTGCAGAAGGGCACCATTTCTTGTAATATTAGAAAACTCAACATGTTGCTATTCCAATCGCCATCATCATTGCATTGACGAACTGAAAGACTACGCTGCAAAAGCTGTACAAACACAAATTGAAAACACACAAATTTGTATTCAAGAAATTTCACTTTCTCTCGAGACGATGAATATTTCGGTGGCATACAACTGTCGCGCCACATTCAAAATGAAATGCAACACGATAATGCGCTTTTGAACTTGACTTGACTCCAATTTTGGAATATCACGAACTACCTTACCTTTTTGCACTGTTTGTGCAAAATCCAAACAAAAATGAAAGCCATAACTTCTTATCCTAACAAGAAATACATTTCCATGCAACTGAGATATCTATGCTGCAGACTGAACAACAGACAAAAAAATTAAGTTAATAGACCTTTCATAGTCGGGAGTATTACTTTCCAAGTGGATTTGACTGTGTTCTATAGTCCATGTTGTTATGTTGTCTGACGACAAATACTGTAAACTACTTTTAAGAGACTTCTTGTGCTAGACGTTTGTGACTAGCTTTAATTGAAGAGAATCAGTGGCAACATTGAAAATCAGCCCAATCAGCCAGACTATTGTAACTCAACGTCAATGCTCCACTAACTGTCTTACAAGATTTTGCTTTGCATATTTTTCACTTTCGCTTCAATCGTGGAGGAAAAAGTTTCACTAGGCCACTGACCCCGCTGGCGTTTGATGTATTTAACATGAAACCAAGCCAGTTTTAAATATTTTCATTCGTGAGTCCCAGAGAGTTTTCAATATGAATGCAACCCATTAAGGACCTGTCAAACTGCAGAGCCAAATTATGACAATGACAGAAGAAAGCGCACATTTAATTGGTTGCCTAATTTAATGTCCACTCGGGAAATTCCAATCCTGCTAGCGGAAAACAGTACTTACTCCAGGGCTTACAAAATAAAAAAAACCCCAACGTCTGAGGGAAATTGTTTGCAATTATAAAGACATTCATTCCAGAACCATTGACCCCCAAGGCCTCTCAAGTGACAGTCTGTATAGAGCCATTGAACGAGTGTTGTCGTCGTGTTCTGGTCGGTCGTTGTTCGTTTGTTCTCGTCGATTTAATATCCATGAACCCAGGGCATGACTACAATGCACTTTCCGTGAGTGAAACCAACAATGCAACTGACTTCTCGTCATCGTCGGTCGTTCGTCGTCGTTGGTGTTGGTGGTGGGTCGGTTAATGCTTTATGGCGGCTTCAGGCTTGAAAATGCAAGAAATTGTATTCCGAGGCAGCGGCAATGAGTTTGACTTGTTGCATTGTTATCGCTTTTACCGGCCAAACAAAAGTTCATGCGAGTCATAAATAATTGCGTGATTTTTTCGATTTTATTTTTTTTTTCAATATGAACTGAGCACTTGCTCGGAATTGTGACTTGTTCACGATTAACTCATGTCAGTAAATGGGGGCGATGATTCGATTTGTGTTTTTGTTGATCTTGTTGCAAAAATGAAAATGAAAAATTGTATTCTTTTGTGATTTTGATTTAATTTTTTTTTTTTTTTTTTTTATTTTAATTTCACGGGAGAAACATTTTTTGGGGAAAATTATTGCTTTTCTTGGAAACGATTTGCGTATGACTTCATTCTTTGATCTACCATAGATTTATGAAGATGTGAATATGAATAATTTTAGAAATGGTGAAACCGTTATTTTGATTGTTTTGTAAATTTGATGAGTCAAACAGAATTTATTTGGGTTTTCTCAACTGCGTGATTGTAAAAAAAGTAAAGTTTATTCCTACAATGCAAACGCTGTGCCCTTCACGTGATTTTTTTAACATAAGAATTTTTAGTTCAATTCACAATGACAGTGCAAAGTCATTAATTGGTATGTCCCAATTATAATTTAGTTTGTGATGACTGTGACAGTTATAAGTGAAGGTAAGACCATTCAAGGGGACAACTAATCAATTCAGTGTTCAGTGACACCGATCTAGCGAGATGAGTCGAAATCTAACGACCGCGACCATAGAAAACTACGACGTGAAAGACAAATACAAAACATATGAGAATCAAGCTCGTAATACTCCTAATGGCGGAATGAATCTGACTGTTGTAACGAAGTCACATCTTTTTCTTATAAAATACTTCGTTAATCATTTCACATTCACTTACTTACTTACTTAAGGTGGCGCTACAGTCTGTTGTGGACTTGGGCCTCAATCAACAGCCAACTCCAGCCAGCTCGGTCCCTAGCTAGCTGTCTCCAGTTTTGCACTCCAAGTTGATTGAGGTTCTTTTCTAATTGAGTGCGCCACCTGAGTCGCGGTCTTCCTCACCTCCTACGTCCCTCGGGAATATTGTCGAAGGTTTTGTGGGCCGGAGCATTGCTGTCCATCTTTTCTGTTGTATCTTTTTCGCCATTCCCCTTCAATGCACACGGGGCCAAATATGAACCGAAGAACTTTCCTTTCGAAACAGCCAAGGGCACTTTCATCTGATTTTGTCAAGGTCCATGCTTCTGTGCCATGTAGCAGAACTGGGATTATGAGGGTGTTAAACAGTTTTACATGCATCTATTGTGACGTTCTGTCCGAGGCGTCCGTCGGTGTTAGGTGTCCTTCCTCAAAGACAGCATATACACTTCGTTTTTCCCTCATTTATCGCTTAACCCATTTTTGCCGCTTCAATTCTCAAAAAGGCGCTGTTGACATTAGGCTGTGTTCTTTCCATTATACCAATATCTTCGGCGTACGCGAGAAGGTGAACAGATTTTTGGAAGATAGTGCCTCTGGTGTTGATGGTGGAGTTCTGCACTTCTTCTCAAGAACAATGTGAAAGAAATCGCACAACAGTGCATCGCCTTGTCTGAATCCTTTTTTGACGTCGAAAGATTCCGTAAGCTCGTTGCCAACCTTGATGGAGCAGTGTGAGTTCTCCATCGTCATTTTGCACAAGCGAACGAGCTTGGCAGGGATGCCAAAACAAGACATAGCTTTGTACAGTTCGTCTCTGTAAATGTTGTCATACGATGCTTTAAAATCGAGGAAAAGGTGCGGTGTGTATCGATTTGGAGTTCATAGGTTCTGCCGCAAAGTCAAAATTCGGTCGATGGTTGACTTTCCTGGACTGAAGCCACATTGATAAGGACCAATCATATTGTTGACGAAAGGCTTAAGACGTTCACATATTACGCCAGAGAGGATCTTGTAGGCGATGTTAAGTAGGCTGATTCTTATGTAATTGGCGCAGTTTAGAGAATTTCCCTTTTTCAGGATCGGGTAAACAATGCTGAGGTTCCATTCATCGGGTATGCATTCGTTTGACGATATCTTAAAGATGATTTGGTCCATGCTAGCTCGTCGCCTGCTGTTTTGAACAGCTCGGCAGCTAGACCATCTACTCCAGCGGCTTTTTTGGATTTCAGCCGTGATACTGCCGTTTTTACTTCTTCTAGGTCTGGTTCACGCAATTGTTGACTATCATCGTGTCCGATGAAAGTCCCTGTTTTTTGGCGGGGTTTTGTTCGTCGTCGCCATTATACAATCTACAGAAGTTGTCTTTCCAAATTCACAATCACTACCTTCTGAAAATATTATAAGTAACTAGTACGATAGTGCTAAAATCATCTTTACTACAACTACCGAATGATACTATCGTATCAGTTAGTAATGTTGGTCAAAGCGTTAGTCTGAGAAGGTCAGACCATTTCATAATCGAAATTTCCCCCCAACAGCCGCGTGGTAAGGGGTTTCGATATTGATATTCTAGTCGGTTTTAGTTGCCACCAGGGGTTTTGGTACCTGCTGATTCACGGTTAACGCTACGACCACCAGGGGCATTATACCTGCCAGTCCGTGCCACTAGGGTTATTGAACCTACCGATTAGTGCCACCAGGGGCATTATATCTATAGATCCGTGCCACCAGGAGTTATATAATTGTATAACTTCCATCATAGAACTCCAACATAAAACAGCCAAACTAGAACTCCAAACATAATTCGGTTGGCAGCTGTTGAACTTGTTGTTTTAGACAGCAACACCTGCTTTATGTTGTTTTTTTTTTTTGGAGCTTCTCTGCGGATTGCACCGCTTGCCACTTAGTTTTTAAGAAATTATCACTCACTTGATAGTAGACCTTAAATTGAAGTTTCGTGTTTCTTCACCAAGAAAGTGGTGAGACCGACGAGCAAAACCTTGGCTGGAAACTAAATATTACATCCCACTGTTGACGCTTGTTGGTGAAGAACCTTGTCCAACCCAGATTTTTCATACCTTGACCTTAAGTCTTTAAGTAAACAGGATGACACTGTTCACCATACCGAAAGAAATATGCGGTTTGGAACCGCGAAAAGAAAACGTGAAGAAGATTGTTATTGTGAATAGATCTTGATATACAAGTCCGAAACCAGAAAACGTCAAATTCAACGTATTCGAGTGATTAAGTGGAAGCATCATCATTACGTCCCGTCTGAATCACAGTTACAGTTAAACTACCACCAATTAATTACACCCACTGCCCAATATTCCCCAATACACTCTGTCTTAACAGCATAAACTGAAATATTCATACAAAGTTTTACTGCCCTTGAATAGTCTTCAAAGTCTGTGACTGAATTTCACTATACCCAAACATTTTTTTTTCTTATATTCAATTTCCTGACTTTACAGCACTTCCTACACATAATTCTGAATTTTTCGGGGGCGTTCTTGGTGAATCTACAAGTTCGAGATCATTTCGTAGTGAAGATCATTGAAATCTAAAAATCTACAAAGGAAAAAAAAGCTTCCAAGATCATGGCTAAGTATATGCAAATCACGTTCGCAAAAACAACCAGCCAATTGTATACATATTCAATCGCAGTCTGCCCCTCAAAAAAGTGATTAATTAAAAAGTTAAATGACTCTTTTGCTTCTGATAAATCTGGTAGAGGAATTTGCTGTCGCCGCCGATTATTAATTGACAGCAATTTTTGTTCGACAATGTGACATTGACAGTGAACTGACAGAATATGAGGTTGAGAGAGCCGCCGCACCGCACCACCCGCCCGCCATGCCAGCACCGCCCTGCGAGATCATCGAACATTGAATATTATAGCCATTTTTAATTTTCGCCTTTATTGTGAATGAAAAAAAAGAAACAGCACACCAATCGAGCCAAGAGATAAGGGAACTTATACACTTAAAATTCAGTAAAATTTTAAGATCGCAAAGCGTCCATTTCAATTTCAATGTCAAGTCAATGCGATAGGAATCGACATCGGAATCAGCGGCCGCTTGATGGTCAAGGTTCATTCGAATCGCTGTCAAACAGATACAAAAATATTAAAATTGTTTAATTGTGAATTAATTTTTGCGTTGTCAACGCCATTTTGTGGTTGTTTTAGTTTTGCTGTTTTCTCGATTTGTTTTGAACGCAACCGATCAAGTTGCAGGCTCAATATTTTGACAGCGGAAGTGCAAGAGGGGCATGATTCAGTGATGTACCGGGTCGCATTTATTTTTGTTTTGAATACAGCCAGCTTAAAATATTTTGTTTATTGCGGTTATTCTCTTTTATTTTATTTCATTTCTTTTTGTGTTTTTTTCTTTTTTTTTTGCTAAACGAATGCGATGCGGTTCTGAACAGCACAAACACTCACAGTCTATAGCAAGCAGACAGAACGTTGGAAAATAAGAAAAAAAAAATACAAAAATATTACATTTTTTCAAGGTTGAGGTTAAATTAAGTAGCGACAAGATCAAGGTGAAGACTCGACGTCATTTCAAAGTGTCCCACACACAGAGGCGGAATGCCAAATTCCGGGGGTAAGTATTTTGCAAATCGGATTATTGTGATTTAATTTTTTTTCCTCTGTATGTAACACGTTCATATTCTAATACATGCAACAACTAGACGTTTGTGAATATGGTGTGTGACCCTCTTTAGTTAATTGTTCTGTCATTTGTATTGTAGGCCTCGTAGAATATCGCAGACAAGGTGACGCATCGCTTAAATGCGAAGAAGGCCCATTTAATAACGAAGAAAAATTGTGTGCATTACAATTACAAGTGTCTCTTGTTGAAAATAGAACAATTAGGAGATAAAGTTAGTTTCATCCTATAAATTTCTTTCACTTTGACAAGCACGACAATTCAATGAGATTCCTCTATTAAATTTGACAGTTCTAATTAAGTTCAAAGGTGATTGGGTGTTGTAGGATCGGGGAGCGTATGCTGTTACTTTTCCTACACACCAAGTGCTTACTTTACCTCCTCGTGGTAACCACCGGGTAGTGGTTATATCTATAGATAAAAAAGCACCTTATCAACGGCCCAACAAATTTGGAGGTTAGTGCGAGGGGCTAACAACCCCTCCACAATAAAAAAAAAAACTCGGATAATGACCCCCCTCTTATGGTAACCAGACCCGGAAAAACTGATCCAGCTATGACGCATGACGCTTAACAATACGCAGTGCAGTGTTCAAATGGGTAACAGCTCATCCGAGTTATTCCAAACATGCGCAGGGTTTAGACAAGGAGATGCGTTGTCATGTGATTTCTTCAATATAGTCCTGGAGCAGATATAGTGCGCGAGGCAGGTATGTGAGCACGGAAAACACTATCTTCAACAAGTCCACCTAGCTCCTAGGCTATGCGGACGACATTGACATCATCGGTCGATCCAAGAGAGCTGTACTTGAGGCCTTCGCAGCGGTTGAAGAACAGGCGAGACTCGTTGGTCTTGAAGTGAATGAGGACAAAACAAAGCACATGCTATCAACAAACAAAGCAACATCTGTCCACCGCCTAGGACAAAACGTCACTATTGGTATCAGCAATTTCGAGGTAGTTAAGGAGTTCACCTACCTTGGAACAAACTTCAATCCCACAAATGATATCTTAGTGGAGATCCGAAGAAGAAATACCCTAGCAAACCGCTGCAGCTTCGGTTTGGCCAAACAACTGGGTTCAAACTCCTGACTCCAAAGACGAAGTATCTGCTATACAAAACTTTGATTTTACTAGTCCTTCTCTACGGCCGACGCCGAGTGCTGGACGATAAGTCAAAAAGGGGAATCGATACTGGGCACTTTCGAGAGAAAAAAATGTTCGACGGATTTTCGGTCCCGTTTGCAACGATGGCGAATGCAGAAGAAGGTTCAACCGAGAACTGTATGAGCTGTACCAAGACGTGAATGTAGTCCAGAAGGCCGGTACAAAAACAAACTGACTGCCGAAGCCAGAGCGCTTGGTTTCGGCGACTGGAGAGTGACTGCGAGGAACCGTTCACGATGGAAGGCTACAATAAGTTTTTATTTAATCTTAACCTCAAATAGCTACAAATAGTTCTTACATCCTAACTTTTTTTTAATATGATTGTTAAAACAAATCACGCGTCAATTTACAAAATAGTTCTCAAAATTAAACTTCCGGAATGTTAGTGTTTACATTAGTAATTTATTTCACTCACGTGTTTCAATTGCTTGTGAAACAAATACAAATCCAAATTCAACAGCCATTTGTTTTACTATTTATAAGACTATTCATGGCACGACGTCATTAAATTAAGATAATCAAAAAGTAGCATTTTGAAAATGAGAGAAGAGATTCTAGTAAGACTTCTGTGAAAGTTTGTATATGAAAAATGTATTTAAGTTGACCTTTGTGAATCAAAATTAGTCAAAAAAAGTTTTTGGTATGTAAAATGTGTGAATCAAGCACATGGACGTTGTTTAAAATTCTATTAGGGATTTGCTTTTTCTAAGCCCAGCAAACGGTTTTGATTTTAAGTGCCTAACTGAAGTAAGGATTTACAAACTTTGAATCTCTTATCTACGCCACTGAATGAGCATTTGGATGACAAAATATTAATCAAAAAAAAAAAAAAAAAATTTAATGTCCATACTCGAAAATAATTTCGGACGAAATTCTAGTCAGGAAAAGAAAATAGAAACTTTAATAAATTAATGTCTGAAATTACTCAAATTAACTTAAACTTAAAGTATGAAAAGAGTTGACAAATATTTTCAAAAATACAACAACTACACCCAAGAGTCGGGAGACCGCAAACTAAAATCCCCCAGCGTTCCATTCTGTCACAACTGCTTCTCGCAGCTCAGCAACACTAGCAAATTGCTTATTATGGGCATACATTTTCCGAGTTAAAATTCCCCAAAGATTTTCGATGGGGTTGCAATCGAGAGAATGTGGCGTCCATTCGATCAAATTAATGTTTTTCGATTCAAATCAATCAAAACTTTGACGACTTACATGAATTGGGGCATAATCTTGCTGGAAGACATGCTCATAATCGGCGAAATCGTGTTAAATAAGGTACCGAATTCGCAAGCACCGAAGTGTAGTCAGAACTGTTCATTCTGGTAGAGGTGAAGGCAAGTGCAACCTTACCACGCTCGCAGAAGGCAACCAAATCATACAGATGCCACCACCAAAGTTCCTCTTGAAAAAAAACTTTTTCTCTTTTCTCAAATCGTGCCAATATCCGCTAAAACCATCTGGTCCATCGAGATTAAACTTTTTTTCATCACTAAAAATAACCTAATAAAAAACATTCATTTCAGTATGCCATTTGGAATAACGAGATTTTAGTGTAGATTAATAGAAAGTCACTTCCGGGTTTCCAATCCCGATTTATGTTTTGGCGGGCAAATTCCAATCTTTTTTGTTTGTGGGCTGCTGTTTGGAGCTAGCACCATTTTGCCCCGAACAATCACTCCACTGCTTTTTAAAGCACGAGAAACGGTTGAAACCGAAACTCCTAAACCCAATTCGTTACGAAATTCCGGCAAAGAATGCACCGAATTGGATGCAGCATTGATTAAACGCCTCTTATCGCGACGTGTCAGCTTATGCGGACGCCCGGGTCTTGTTTTTGTCTAATAAGATTCTGGATGTTTTAAAAAAATTGGAACGACACGACCCGATCGTGAAATTCGTCTTCCAATAGCCCTAAGACTTAGGCCGCTTGACCGAAAAGCCAAGATTTTGCCTTTTTTTTCAATTTCGCTTAAATGCGTAACGCGTGGCATTGTTGTTTTTTATTTGAAAGCACTTGACTGAATGCAGCTTCAATGAGATTTGCATTGTGCGGTTATATTTTTGCAATACATCAAAATCTGTTTTTAATTTTAAAACACCAGGAGAGGGAATAACGGTACTTTATTTTCTTCCCATTTTGCTTGATCAGTGATGCAACTCAATTAAAAAAAAAAGTAAGGATTCACTCCTATTGTAGGTTTTCTTTTAAATGCATTTTTTCGGGTGCGGTTATACTTATGCAAGGCACTGTATATAAAGAGTTTGTTCGTTTCAACGCGGTAATCCCTGGAAATACTGGTTTTAATGGTATAATTCTTTTTGTATTGAATAGTCCATTTATCGAGGAAGGGTTTTAGCTACACAACGTTACGCTAATAAGTTATAAATAATAAGAGCAAAGCATCAGGGAAAAGTGTAGCTAAAACGGGGAAAATTATAAATTATATTATAAGGCTTCGAGTTGAGAATAATTTCGGTTTAGAGAGAGTCCACTATTTTAAAACAACTTCGCAACAAAACTTCCATGCGGGCATGATGCACAAGTCGAAGACGCACCTCTGGCCGGTGGATAAGGTAGAAGCGGATGAAGTCGCAGGCAACTGCTAGTCTCAGATAAAAATATTAAAATCGATAATTAAATGATAATTTTATATTGCTTAAATGATATTTACAGAATGCAAATTTCTAAGACATGAAACTGTATTTGGATTTTCAAATGTTTTGAAAAGTATGTTAACGTGTCAAATCATCCCGACCTTACCCTACTTGCCATATATTCTATAATATGTCGCAAGTAAAAAAAAAGTATTGACTGGTGACTGTTCTTTTCCACTAGAAGTACCAACTTTTGTAAATTAATTAAAGTTAAAGTACTTTTTTGAGTTAAATACATAATTGCGACCCAGACTGCATTTCTGAAGTACTTCAGTCTTTTAAATGTCTATCCCAGACAGCGCTGCCACCTTTCGAACAATTGAGCGCAGTACCTATATTCGACATGCTCCTTATAAAACTACAATAACAAACTTTAAATCTCGATTAACACTTCCGCGACAATATCTTGCGAATCTAGATACTGTTGAAACTCAATCTCAAATTACATATCCGAAAATGGCAGATAAAAGGGAAAAATCTTCAACAGTAACATATACGTTGAATTCATTAAGGACTATCTCCAATTTTGCACTCCAAATTGATTAAGGTCCCCTTCCACTTGAGTGCGCGGTCTTCATCTCCTCCTACGTGACTCAGGAATACTGTCGAAGGCTTTCCGGGCCAGAGCATTGTTGTCCATCCGCTCTTAATGACCGAGCCATCTGAGTCTCTGGATCTTGACCCTTCTCCATGTTGTTGTACAATCCGTAAAGATCGCTGTTGTATCTTCTTCGCCATTCCCCTTCAATGCACACGGGGCTAAAGATGACCCGAAGAACTTTCTTCTCAAAGCAGCCTAAGGCATTTTTATCCGATTTTGTCAAGGTCCAAGCTTCTGCACCATACAGCAGTACTGGGATGATGAGGGTGTTGTACAGTTTTACCTTAGTTGCTCGACAGAGGGCTTTTCCAACTCAACTGCTTTCTTGGCCCAAGGAAACAGCGATTAGCAAGAGTTATTCTTCGTCTGATCTCGGAGCTGGTGTTATTGCCCGTGTTTATAGGGAAGCCTAGGTAGACAAACTCCTCTACTACCTCTAAGTTGTATATGTCTATTGTGACGTTCTGTCCAAGCCGTCGGTGTTGGGTGTTCTTCCTCGAAGACAGCATATACTTCGTTTTCCCCTCATTTATCGCTAAACCCATTTTTGCCGTTTCTGTCTCAATTCTCACAAAGGCGCCATTGACATCACACTTCCCATGATAGTGCCTCTGGTGTTGACGGTAGAGTTTTGCACTTTCATTTTCTAAAGAACGATGCTAAAGATGCTTGTTTGAATCCTTTTTAGACGTCGAAAAACTCCGTAAGCTCTTTGCAAACCTTAATGGAGCAGCGTGAGTTCTACATCGTCATTTTGCAGGCTTGGCAGGGATGCCTAAACTAGATATAACTTTATACAGTTCGTCTCTGTAGATACCGTCATACGCGCCCTTAAAATCGATGAAAATGTGGTGGGTAGCGATTTGGAGTTCATAGGTCTTTTCCCGGACCTACCTCACATTTGTGAACATTTGGTCTATGGTTGACTTTCCTGGCCTAAAGCCACATTGATAAGGACCAATCTGATTGTTGATGAAAGGCTTCACACGTTCACATATTTCGTCAGAGAGAATCTTGAAGGCGATGTTAAGTAGACTGGTTTCTCTGTAGTTGGAGCCAGTTTAGAGGATCTCCCTTTTCCATTATCGGGCAAACAATTTTGAGGTTCCATTAATTCTGAAACCTTGCTTTATAAAAACCATCAAACAAGTAAGTTCAGCTTTTGTTTTTGAGCTTTCTGAATCTCTAATAGCTGTTTGTTTAAACAAATAAGGTACAGACATCATTTCCATTTCATTCTTAGATTTTCTTATATGCCTGGGTGAATCATGGTGCCTCTGTAGATTTTGTTTTGTATTGTTTTCAAGGGGTTTAAAACGCAGATTTTGCAGAAGCCATTGCCGTTGACGCACTGCAGCCAGGTATATTCAATCTACCAAGAAGTTTTGTACCAACAATTGCTGTTGGTTCATCATCAATCTAAAAAGAGGAGTGAATTGGTTTTGCTGCGCAGTATATTTTCGTTTGGGCCAAAACGCAGTAGATCTAACGCTATTGGAGTAGGGTGGCAGCGCTGATCCTAGAGTAGTAGTAGTAGTGTCTCAAACGCGGTAGTAGGTGATTTATTATGGTAATAGTAGATAAGAAAACAACAACTATTGGTCCCTTAAATCCCCAAAAAAAATTGCCGATGTCTGTGTCAAATCTCTCTTTAACTTCTTCCTCTTTTACAGATAAATTTGTTAAGCTAAAGGTGCAAGTTAATGCGACGTATTCTAGAATCTTACTTCTAAGAAAACTGTCTCCTTGTCCTTTGCGTCACTTTGTATTCACCTGAAGTCCGAAACAAAAACACCAATTTATCAGAATTCGTCAAAAACAAAACAATCCAATTTTGAAGCTAAGACAAAGTCTCCACCAAGTAAAAATAAAAGTGTTTTCCAAAAAAAAAAAACATTGTTTTCCAACCGAATCATTTGAATTTCTTGCTATTTTTATACCCAAAACCTAAAACTCACAATCGATATAACCGCCAAAGAAAAAAATAAAACCAAAAACAATTTTATAGCGTCCTACGTTCTAGACTGTCTGTATTTTGTGTATATTCTGTTTGTCTTATTTAATTTGTTTATTATCAGCCTTTTGTGAAAATAAAAATGAACCACCTCTGAAACAGAATCGAAGTTTTAACCTAACAAAACAAAAACTGCTTAAGACTATTTAACCACAAAAACAAAGCCTGAAGTCCACTTATGTTTCACTGCGTTTCCTGTTCCTCTGTCAA
>CAKKXW010000004.1:28430229-28714645 GCA_920937365.1 Sphaerophoria rueppellii | reverse complement strand
AACGACCGCACTGTGACCATGACTCCTAAAATGCCAGTAAATCAAACAGGAGGAGTCATTCGCTAATTTATTCTGGGCCATACACGTCGTTGTCGTATTCGTCTCTTTTATTGTTCGTCATCAACATCATCATACAGCAAAATCATCATATCATATCGAGTTGAGCTGAGCTTGCGGTGAAGATTGTTGCAAACACAGCCCGCTAGGGAATTTCGAAAACCTTAAACATATTTATCAACAACAGTGTCTTTGCCATATTGTACTCGATTGCAAGCAAATTGAATTTTGTGCTCTCTCTTTCTCTCTCTCTTGAGCCTAACCTTGATGAGATATAAGTGCACGCTTTCTGCTTCGACAACCAAAGAGCCAAAGGTGACATTCGTTCTCACATAATTTGAAACGTTTATACAGAATTCCTGGAACGAATGGATGTCTGGAATGACGGCTGCTTCTTTTTGGGTTGGCTCTTTATTAATAATAAAAAGATGACATTGAACTTTTTTTTCTATGCTTTTGATTTTTATCTAAAAACATGCCAAGGACCCACACGGGAGACCAAATGGGAAGGGAAGAAGAAGTCACTCAGACAATTTTTCAGAAACTGAAAAAGTATATAGAAGACGATTGTCTAAAACTGTAGGCAAATATGTCAAAATTTTGTAGAAAAGTTGCAATTTCGTTTAATGTGAATATATTTCAAAATAAAATTTATGAACTACAAAATCGACACCCACCACCTCTCTTTCGATTTTAGAGCCGTGTATTACAGCATCTACAGAGACGAACTGTAGAAAGCTATGTCTAGTTCGTTTGTGCGAAATGACGATGGAGAACTCACGCTGGTCCATTAAAGTTGGTAATGATGTCAAAAAAGGATTCAGGCGATGCGATATCATGCGATTTCTTTAACATCGTCTCTTTCGATCAACCAAGGTAAAACTGTACAAGACGGGAGTCCATCGGATCAAAATGTCTCAGACTGTTTATAAAGGAAAGTTCTTTGGGTTATCTATTGTGATGTGCTTTTTGTTTCCCAGCCGAGGTTTATCTCGTTGGTGCCAAGGTCTATTGAAGAAAACACGAAACTTCAATGATGGGTCTTTCTAACCTAATGACAAATTCCTTATTAGAAACACTCAATAACTACAATTACTGAGATCGAAATAAATTCAATATGTTTGACTTGGTTATTCTTAAATTTAATGCGTCACTTCCGGTATGCGATCGGAACTAGATGTAGCTGTAGGGTGTAGGCTTCCTTACTGTCTTGGCCGGCGCGGCGGTAGGGCTTCCTTTACTGGGCTTCCTGTTCCTGTTTCCGTTTGAGCGTCTGGCAATTATTACTTGACCGGTTTATTTCCGGGGAATCAGCAGGTATATTTAAGGCCCCTGGTGGCACTACACGGCAGGTAATAGCTCTGGTGGATCACCAGGTATATTTAAGGCCCCTGGTGGCACTACACGGCAGGCAATAGCTGGTGGATCAGAGGTATATTTAAGGCCCCTGGTGGCACTACACGGCAGGTAAAAGCTCTGGTCGATCAGCGGGTTTATTTACGGCCATTGGTGGCACGCAGCACGTCAGGCAATAGCTCTGGTCGATCAGCAGGTTTATTGCCCCTAGTGATCCGCAGCACGCCAGGCAGTAGCTCTGGTCGATCAGCAGGTTTATTTAAGGCCCCTGGTGAAACTCAGGACAAATTTCCTTCGATGTTTGAAGCCCCTTACCACTGGTGGGGGGAAGCTTCAACAAAGAAATTGCGGTTGCGGCACGGTCGGTATTCGGGACAGTTTCCTTCGATATTAAAACCCCTTACCACTGGTGGAGGGAAGCTTTAATAACGAAATTGCGATCGGCGGCGGAAAAGACCAAAAACACTCAAATCGAAATGAACACTCAAAGTTGAAATGACAACTAATAGTAGGGACGAAAGGTAGTGGTGGTTTTACTACAAAAGTACTGATCCTCATATGAACTTTACTACTAAAACCTAATGTGAATTGTATGAGTGCGAAAGTTAAACTTTCATGTGTTCCGGTTTAATTGCTTGTGTCATGTGTATCAACACTGTTATTGATGAATGCAAAACACGACATGAGTTAATGAGTCATACGAGATGTTTTGTTTATGCATTGTCTGGTATGGACTCAAGGCCTAAATGGAACGTAAGCCAATATATGCTTGAATTTGTTTTGCCTGCATATGTGACTTTTAAAGCGAGCGTGAATTATATGAACTCGAAATGCAAAATTTGACCGTCTATTTTAGTTCTTGTTGGAAAAATTGAATTGCTGTATGAAAGCATGTAACGCTTCGTTACACTATGGCTCATTCTACATCGATGGAGAATTAGCAGAGAGTTTTACGGTTTGCACAACGACTCGGACTGAACCAGAAGAGTGAAGGTCCAAGAAGTTCAGTTTTCGTTCACAATGTCACAACCGGACTTTCCTTCAGTTCAGATTCCATCATAAATGCCTTAAAACCTATTTTTTCCCCGCAACATCTTCATTCTTCGGTCGAATACATGATTCATCAAAGCAACCATCATCAACAACTCTTATCGTTCAAAACGTCCGACATTGAACTTCATTCTGGGCCCGCATTGACGACTCAACAAAACGATCTGCACCCCAGATCAATGACCATTTAATCAAGCGAAGCAACCATCACAACAGATCGTCGTCGTCGTCATTATAATCTCCTCAAGTTCCAACAAACAAGCAACACAAGCCCTTTGTCAATGACACTGGGCTTTGAACTGATATGAAGGGACTATTGCTCCCTGACAACTGATGGCCGCTTGCAACATTGAATGCGCGTGTTCGGTGCCATCCACCCACCGTATCTTCAACAGACTCAATCTTGTATACAAATACAAAGAGATTCACAATTAATACATTTTTTCCATGTGTATCGGGAATCGTTATGATAATTTAATTGAACTTCTTGAGTGCTCCAACTGGCAATTGATTAATAACAAAAGAAAGTCCGGAGAGTCAATAAAAAAGCGTAAACAAGAAAAGGGAATGAGATTAACTCACATGACTGGTTGCAAGGCTTTGATGGATTTAATTTTTGTTTATATGAGTCTTGATTCTTATTCTTATGAACAAAATATCTTCCCTTAATTGGATGGATGTCCCGAAAAAATGGAAGACGAAAAACTCGCCTTGAAACACCGAAAGCGAACTCATGTCTGGAACAAAACCAAACAACAAAAAATCCTATACCTACTCGCACATAAATTCCCAGACATCCACTCTGATTTAATTTATCCCTCAAAAATGAAAGAAACAAACCTTTATGAGGAATATGCAGAGTGGTCTCTGAGTCATCAGACTTCTCCACTAAAGATGACCTTGATGACTTTGTGGTATTCCTCAGTCGATTTGGTTTTTGGCCTCGGTCATTGCAATGACTCCACAAACCATTGTGGAAAAAAACATATGTCAACGAGACTCTTATGGTGACATGACGGTCAGATGAGTTCATGGAAGAGTGTCATTACGTGTCTGGAGTGTAATTCTCAAACTAATCATAATGTTATCGATGAGTTGTAGAGGCTTTTAAGTGCGGTTAAGATCAGTAATTAGTTTGACATTTGCCTTCAGAATGTCAAACGTTGTCATTCAAACTAATTTCTATATTTAAATTTTCAATTTCAAATTGATAGTCCTTCTTCCTAACAAAGTCCTCTTCAAAATGTCACCTACAATCAATACTTCATCGAATTTACTTTACTTCAACCCCTTACGACCGGTAGGTGGCGTGGTAATTGTGGTGTTGTCTGTTCGTGATGCGCCTTTAGTGAAGCACCTACCACGCATTGCACTTTGCATTTGCCTCCATCCTGTCAATTTGCGAGCATTTTCTGTATACCGTTGCTATAAATATAGAATTTTACTGTCAGAAGAGCTTTTTTTTATCAAGGCGAAGGTTGACACGAGCCCGTTTGATATCAATGCCATTGTCATTGCCATTGCCATTGCCATATACCTCCATCACCCCAACTAGCGCCGCCGCCACCACTGCCGGCACAGTTCAAGTGCAAGGGTTGTTGTCAATGTGCTATGATGAAATTAAGCTATGTGCTCTGTGTGTCTCGTGTGGTATTATTACTTTACCTCTCGCACTATCACTCGTGCACTTCGAAGGTCACTTGTACACTTACACAGTATCGGAATGAATTTAATCAGCCGCACGAGCATCACATCGTCCCTTTTTTTTTTTGATATGGAAAACCTACCTTCCACTCTGCAACAGTAACGAACGAGACGACAAAAAAGCAAAAATAAAGCGGGTGGAGTTTTGGCCATTGAGAATGGGGTTTAATGTGCGTTTCACGTCAATAATCAGCAAGTTAACAGTATTGTCTATACCGGGCCAGCAACAATGTAGAACCCGACGACGACGACGAGGAGGATGATGATGGTGATGATGACTAGAGGAGTTCATGATAAAAAGCTTTCCAAGGACAGTAATTGAATCTGAAATAACTTTGTAGCAAGGATGTTCCACCTACACTGTTACACTCTGGGACATTTTCCATGAGTCAGTTCCAATTTCTTTGTTTTGTGAAATGATTGTAAGTGAGGCATATAACTTTTGAAAAACTGAAATGACGCAGAGTGTTGAATTTCTGATTGTGCCGAGTTGAATTATTGGAAGGTCAACACGCGTTTGATATGCGCACACAAGGGACGAGACTGGGTGTATATTTATAATCTTCAGTCGCACTTTCTTTTGTTTCAAATTTATTATTTGTAGACATCTAATAATAATGTATGTATGTATGTAATGTAATCTATTAGCAGTCTAGATAAAAAAATGACGTCTGCTGGAAAGTGTAAATATAAAAAGAATTTACTTTTTTACTGCACAGATTTTATGGTTAGATTTGTAATTGGTTTTTCTTATTCCTTTTGAGATACAAATAAGACAGTAGACTTTTATTAAAAAAGTAGCCGAGTGTGTGAGTGAAGAAAGTGGCAACTGATAAAACTCACTTTCTTCAATCAATCCTCGATGCAATCAGAAGGCTCATCAAACAATTGACCGCATGCCACATGACCGCAAAATTATTTCCCGAGAGATTTATTTCCTTTTGGAAGATACAATTTCTTGAAAGAAGAAAACAAAATCTTGTAGCATGAAACAATCTTGATTTTTCAAAATAAAAAAAAAACCAATTGCCTTACATTAAATTATTTGAAGTAAGAGTTATTTTGCTTGGTTCTCCATGAGTCTCAGTATTTCAAGTCTTCTAAAATTTCTATTTTTGATAAAGGTTGTGGCCCAAATCTGATTTACTCTTAGAAAAATCGAAAAATATTACCAGATTTCATTCTCCTTGATTCTCATAATTTTGAGTGACAAAAGAAGTAGATTGCCATATAAGAAGGTATGATTTTTTGCGGGCTAATGAACTACGGTCAAGTAGTAGTATTGCGGTGAAATGACTCAGGAGCTTCTGAACGTACTTGAACTAGCTGCGTTTAAAGTGTTTGTAGAAGAAGAGTGTTGGCGAGCACATACAGCTAAACAAGACGCATACAAAGTGGCGCTGCAAAGAAGGACACGAGCATCTCATGTGCTCTACGAGCACCTCACGTGCTCTACGAGCAGAAAAGGAGAGAGGAGCACAAACTTATCAGAAAGAAAAAAGGGAGCATGAGAAGCACGCCATGGAGTTGATAGAGGGATGTCACAACAGGAAAAAGGTTCGAAAGTCTTACAAAAGTTTAGAACAAACCACCAGGGGTTATACACCCCGAACCGAAGCCTGTAGAGAATATCATGGGAACTTATTATAGTGGAACCACAGTCAGTGCGGGCAATGACGAGCAAAATTCCGCCAGCTATACAGAACCATTAAATTTGGGTAAAACGGACCACCAATTCCACCCACCCGACATTGACGAAGTAAGATAGCGATATCTAAACTTAAGTCGAATAAAGCCCAATGGAACCTCAGCATCGTATGCCCGATCCTCATGAAAGGAGATCCCGTGAACTGCACCAACTACAGCGGTATAAGTCTCCTTAACATGGCCTATAAGATCTTGTCTGCCGTACTGTGCGAACGTTTGAAGCCTTTCGTCAACAACCTGTTAGGTCCTGATCAGTATGCCTTCAGCCCCGGACAGTCCACCATAACATTTTCACTCTGCCCAGGAGCTTCAAATGTATACAAATCACCTTTTCATCAATTTCAAGGCCGCAAGAACAACTGTATAGAGCAGTGTCTAGTTTTGGTATCCCTGAAAAACTCATCCGTCTGTGTAGGATGACATGACACACTGTTCCATCATGGTCTGAAAAAACCTAACGTATGCATTTGATGTCAAAAAAGATTTAAAACAAAGCGATGCCTGTTCATTCGATTTCTTCAAAATCCCTTTTGAAAAGATTTTGCAAGACTCCAACGTCAACACCAAAAGCACAATCTTTCAAAAGTCCGTCCGTCTAAGGATACGCAAACGACATTGACATATTTGGAAGAACACAGCACGATGTCAGTGTAGCGTTCATGAGTCTTGAGACGGAGGCAAGGAAGATGGGTCTAGCGTTAACGAGGGCAAGACCAAGTTAATGCTGTCACAAGAAAGGACACCACATCGACGTCTGAGCAACGTACATAACAGATTTAACTTCGAGTGTCAAGCCTTGTCTACCTAGGATCCGCTATCAACTCAGACAACAACACCAGCGCTGAAATCAAACGAAGAATCACTCTTGCCAATCGCTGCTTCTCTTGACTTAGAAGTCCTTTCCCGAGCAATGAAGTCACGCTTATACAAAACCCTAATCATCCCGGCCCTAATGTATGGTGCAGAGACATGGACCATGACAATCGACGAACATGCATTAGGGCTGCTTCGAGAGAAAAATTCTTCGAGTGATTTTTGGACCGTCTGCATAATGTAGAATGATACAAGATTCAATCAAGAACTACGAGCTGTTTAGCGACACTGACTTAGCAGAGAAATGTTGAAGGACAATGACATACCATGGTCTTCGAATCCAACCGGAAGGACGTCGCAGAAGAGGAAGACCGCGTGGTGGACTCACGGTGGTAGAGGACCCGAACCAACTTGACGTGCGAAACTGGAGACAGCTAGCTATGGACCGAGCTGGTTGGAGACGCTTGTTGGATGAGGCCTTGGTCCGACCTGGACTGTTGCGCCACTATAAGTAAGAAAATAAGTTGAAGTTTGGACTTCCGAATCGTCTTTAACTGAGGGGCTGGGAAGCAAGCATGTGTGGCTGTTCGGTATCAAATCTTTTTTTATAACGTTTTCTGCCAAAATTTTTAAGATCGCTCCTTCCACGTGCGTCGTCTCTTAAGTGAATTTGTCCAATAATTGCCCCAGTGTGGGATATGAGCTACGGACTTGCCGTCAAATTTTCAGAAGGCATGGCTGTATACTTTAGTAGCTACAGACGTTCAAAACAGAACTATGAGGTTTTTTTTTTTTGGTTTGAAGGTGCAAAATCCTGTGGGGAAATTTGTCCAATAGTTTACCCCCGTGCGGGATATGAAAGTACGCAAATGCATACGAAAACTGCAAACGAAAAAAACACTGTGTGCTGTCAAAGGGCCTCATTGACAAGTTTTCGGAAAGGAAACCTAGATTATATGACAAGCTGCGGCAGATAGATTAGTCAGAAGCTTTTGTCCGACGTATTCAATCCGATTTCACATTGAAGTCTCTTGAGAGGCTCATAGCCTCCATTCAGGCCAGGTAACACATTCCTTGATTGAAGGTGTAATAAGTGTCGCCATCCTTTCTTTACTTTCATCGTATTGCTACTAATGTCTAAGAATAAAAATTAATTTTTAATCCATAAAGTGAACTAATCGTATTCTCAAGGACACCCAAATATATAAATTTATAAGTAAAAAATTACGAATAAATAAAAATTACAACACAGAACAAGAGCACTCATCGAAGGACACACAACTATACCTTTCCTTGTCCACCGCCGGCCGTAAGTGTTTTCACAAGTTTATCATAGTAAAAATAGAAACCGGCTTCGATAAAAGCAATAGATGCATCATCATCACCAACAAAGAAAAAACAACTGCCTTCGAAACAGAAACAAAAAATCACCTAGGGAGGCGAAATCTCATACCCCACATCGCCAATCGTTTGTTTGTGTTCATTGGCCAAGGATAAGCCGCACCGAAAAACTGAAGGTTCTTGCGTCATTGCCATCATGTTCATCAGTGTAGGTAGGACTAACAATATTCACTCTATAACCGCCTCTCTTTACTGAGAATTGCTTGCTGGCTGTGTTGATGCCGGCTTGGCATTCAAGTAAGGACAAGGTCACACAAACTCACTGACTTGCGAGGCCTTTAAAATGATATGACGTCTCTGCATAAAGCCGGTTGAAAATTGAAATTCAGGACTCTGTCGAATGTACTGGCTTACAGTTTCAAATCGTCTATTTAAGTCGGTAGAGCGTGTAGGTACTAAAATAGGACCAAAGCAGGGGTTCGAGATTTCTGCGTTAACCTGTCTGAGCCATGGAGGACAATGAATTTTTTCGAGAATCCAATGGTTGCCCTCTTGGAAAAGCAAGTAAAATATCCTTGATCATAGAACAGAGAATTTCAACATAGACCTGGAGTGGGGAATTGATATTGTTTAACCTTAAGCCCACAAGATAAATGGAGCGCATAATGTTAAGATTTGACAGAACAACCTTTCCCCTTTTTTTCTGTCACCATCGACACACAATCAAATGTCAAATATCAAAATTGAATGTCCTTCGAGTGCCTTCTTTAAAAAAACAGCCAAAAATGTAGAAGGGCCTATATCGTCCTCGCAGGCAATTATTTACACGAGCCTTAGATTTGCAGGATTTTTCACCTTTTCCCAATCCACACAGCTTACGAATACAAACACCATCATCGACACCGCACCAAAAACAAAAGCCAACAGAAAACAGAGAATATAAGCCGAAACCCACGATGATAATGATGATGATGATGGTGGAGAACAGTAAAAAAAAAAAAAATAGAAAAAATTAAATATAAATCCTTGTATCTTTAGCCTTGAACTTAACCAAGCTCGAAGTTTGTGTCCTTGCCCAGTCTTCAAGTACATATCGTCCGGTTGCTTTTCAATTGCTTGCTTCTACCCGTTCTAGGTTCTTCTAGGTGTCGTTGTTGTTGTCGTTTGCTTTATTATTGTTATTCTGATTTTGTTTGTCCTGTGGAAGTAAGATTGAAGGATAACATCAAGCAATGAATATGGTGCGAAAGCTAGGTGGCAGGTTGGACAGATATTGAAGGTCCTTCGGCCGGTTTTCGAATCACACGAAAAGCTCTCTTCCCACATTTCAGAATTTTGTATTTTTTCTGTGCGAAGTCCTTGATATTGAATTGTGTGTGTTATTGAAAATATACCGCACACTGTAACAATTCCTGGGGACATTCGTTAATTAGTAAACGTTTTGCTCTCAAAAATACAATGTAACTGTTGCATCTACCAACCCGGAAGAGAATTTTAAATGAAAAAAAAACCTTTTCAATGAGAGCATACTGAGAAAAAGCTAGAGACGGAGAGAGAGAATCTCTTCTCCACCTCCTGAGCTTTTGCAAACAACAAAAACTTTCCAGAGGGAGCTCATGGAATATAGAAAAAGCAAGCCAAAGAATAATATGTGACAACAGGAATTGGAGAAAAAAAAATCCGTCCGGGGTTTGTTGACGTTTGCCATTGAACAGGGCCAATTCTACTATCCGAGTACATACCAGTTGTCGTAGGCGGCAGATAGGAATTCCAGTAGACCGAACAAGTGGCATTGGGAGGAGGCGTTAGTATACACAGTCATCCCTACTGATTGGATCTATAATGTTGAGGCGCATACATATGGGTAGTAATAACGAAAATGATGATGGTTTGGGGCGCGTTGCCGGGAGTTTTTTTCCCATTTTGCCACCCACTTGCAATGCATGCCGGCCGGTTAGCTCGAGTTACTTGTTTGTCCATGTGCGTCATTGCGGTGTCGGAGTTTTGGTAAAAATGTGTTTAGAGTGTAAAATAGACTTTTGGTGAAGGTACACGAAAGACCAGACCAGAGACGATGGCTAGTAAACTGCGATTTGACAGATTGGTGCCTTAAATAATAAAACAATTCAGTTTCGTCAAAGAGCCCACACAGGATTCCTGTTGGAAAGGACTTATTGCGCATTTGATTTCTTAAATGTCAAAGGTTTCCGATGAATATTGTCTTCGGTGTTTTTTTATTTGTTGTTGTCTTGTTCGGGAAGGAAGGAAGGAAGTGGTTCATTCACGTGTTATGAAATATTTTGTGTTGGATTATTGCGTCGTAGTAAAATTTTCTGGATTCTGGGAAGAGGAACATTTTAACTCAGGTGATGGAAAATATTTTATTTGAAACGACGCAATTTCTCTTAGAAAAAGCCTCAATTGACAGACAACTATGGGAAGCGGGAAGAACATTATTTGCAGAAAGGTCACAGGTTGTGGGATGAATGAAAAGCCTTTGAAAAGAAAAACATTTTCCTTGAAAAAGAAAGAAATACAGAACGAGGATAGCACCAAGCGGAGAAGTTCTACCAATCGGTACGAAACTTGACGCCATATACGATGTACTGCACTTTCTGCAAGGAAGGAGTTAGAATAACTTATCTCAAAGACATTCTGGAGCTATGGGAAGTTCACTTAAGATTTAAAATAGACAATTCGACAGGTTATATGAAAAAATGTTTCGAGTTTAACATATTTACATACCCACTGTTTTAAGACTTTAAAGCCGATTAGGACAGCATTACCAGGGTAGAATTGTTCAAAACTATGAGGGAATCTAGCATTCTAAAAAAACAATGAGACTATGTAGGCTGATCAGTACCAACACTTGAAGCCAAGTTAAAGTTTTCGAATTGTTATGTTCTTAACTATTGACAAAAAAGCAGTCCATCACACTATAGGCACTATCGTCACCTAGAGCAACGATCTTATCAAATCTTTCCAATTACTGTATTATGTAGACACCATCGACATACTTGGAAGGAACAAAAAAGCTGCCCAAAACACATTCATCCAGATCGAGCAAAACCCTTAAGTTGCGTATAAATGAAAGAAAAATAAACATGAAGGATGAAAGTGGAGTTAACCCGAGAAAGCCCTCGATTGATTTACTCGGTTTGCCAGCTCGGATCGCCAACTCGATTTGCGAAGTGTTTTGGGTTTTACTCTTTGTCAAACTTCATAAGTGTTTTTAGGAACGGTTTTTGGGGCAAGTCATTAAAAACGAAATATCTCTCTATCGATTTAGATTCAAACCTTATCTCTCTGTTTACCCATTATCTGTCAAATTCCATCAGCGGGTGTCAAAGTTTTTGACGGATTAGAACCCCATTTTTCTGGACTGATTTTCGGGGCAATCCGGAAACATTTAGAACGAAATATCCCTCTGACGACCTAGATTTGTATCATATCTCTCTATTGAGCCATTAACTGTCAAATTTCAACAGCGGATCGCAAGGATTTTCACGGATCAAAAGCCTCTTTATTTCCGTTTTTTAAAAGCCCAACTATAACTGCTCAAATAAACTCAGGCTAATCGCTAATGTCAAGAAAACCGGACGAAAATTAGCAAAAGAAGTAGGCTTGGCCTTCTCTTCTTCAAATTGACAAATGGGAAGAACACAGCGTGATGTCAATGGCGCCTTCGTGAGAATTGAGATATATGCAGCTAAAATGGGTTAAGCGATAAATGAGGGAAAAAACGAAGTATATATGCTGTCTTCGAGGAAGGACACCCAACACCGACGGCTCGGACAGAACGTCACAATAGACGCATACAACTTCGAGGTAGTAGAGGAGTTTGTCAATCTAGGCTCCGCTATAAACACGTGCAATAACACCAGCGCCGAGATCAGACGAAGAATAACTCTTGCTAATCGCTTCTTCTACACACTACTTGTCCGTAGCTTAGTGGTTAGGTGCGTTGGCTGCTAGTCACAACATCATGGGTTCGAGTCCTACTCGTGCCATAGTTTTTATTTCATCTTTCACGGGCACTGCCGAAGAACTGACAAAACTTCCAAGAGTATCATCTGTCATGAAAAAGTGCTTCTCAACTTTGCCGTTCGGAATCGGCATTAAATTGTAGGTCCCCTCAATTCTTCACACGCACCTAGAGAATTGTTGATGAGAGTAAGCCACATAGGCCTTTGCTCTTCAAGAGCTGTCGCGCCACTCTATCTATTTATTTAATCGCTTCTTCTTGAGCAATTGAGTGGAAAAGCCCTCTCACGAGCAACTAAGGTAAAATTGTACAACAGTCTTATCATCCTAGTCCTGCTGTATGGTGCAGAAGCATGGTGCATAAAACTTGACAAAATCGGATGAAGGTGCCTTAGGCCCCGTGTGCGTGAGGAATGGCGAAGAAGATATAACAGCGAACTTTACGGGTTGTACAATGACATGAACCTAGCCAGAAGGGTAAAGGTCCAGAGACTCAGATGGCTCGGTCATTTAGAGTGGATGGACACCAATGCTCCGGCCCGGAAAGCCTTCGATACTATTCCCGAGTTATGTAGGAGGAGAGGAAGACCGCGACTCAGGTGGCGCACTCAAGTCGAAGAGGACCTCAATGAAATTGAAGTGCAAAACTGGAGACAGCTAGCTAGGGAGCTGGCTGGCAGAGACTGTTGATTAAGGGTCAAAATCACAACGGACTGCAGCACCACTTTAAGTAAGTAAGTACATACCCACCAAGATCAAAATTAGCTTCATCTGAAAAGATGATTTTTTTTGGCAAAATCGGCATCTTCTCTAAGTCGATCGCAGGCCCACTTAGCGAATCGAAAATTGGATGGTCATTGGTTTCAATTCCTGAACCAATTGGACTATGTATGGCGTCAAACCAAGGTCTTTCTCTTTATGCAAAATTCGTCTCAATGTTGTCTCGAAATATTCATTGTTGAGAACTACAGTGAATTGATGTTGATGGCATTTCACGCACACTTCCTGTCAGCATCAATATTCTCGGGTGTGCGCACTGTTTTTGGCTTTTCTCGCTTTGGTTTATCGATGAGGATGCCAGTTTCTTTAATTTTTTCACAAGATAACGAACATTCAGAGCTGACGATGCTTCTCTTCTTCCAAAATCCGAACGCAATTATCGCACACATTCTGCAACATTACCATGATTTTCAAAGTAATGTCGCAATATTTCTCAGCGTTGTTCACGCGTGCACCCAACCATATTCGTTCAGCGAAAGGATTAAACTAATTATCTGTCAAATGAGACATGAGCTAAGTGTTACCATTCATGAAATAAGCATTAGTTGGAAGAAAAACGTTAAATGGCGGACCCTTTACAATTTACGTCATATTATAGCAAATTAATTCATTTACACAACACGGTGTGAATCGTTACACAAAGTGTACAATTCCTTTTAGGAATCCATCTCGCACAAGCATTTAACTACTTTAAAAAGTAATGTCAGCCGATAAGAAATGAGAAGAAGTACAGCTAGTCGGAGGTTATCCGTTGAGACATAGGCGTTCGAAGATTCACTTTTGGATCTATAAAACTTGTCTTTCAATAGGTACTATTGAAAATATTTCGGCATCTAAAGGCCCAATTATAATTGCTTAAGTGAACTTAAGCTATGTCAAAAAACCAGACGAACATTTCCTTAAGTTATCAGAAGTAGTAGGTCTGGCCTTCTTTTCTTTACAATGTTAAATTCACTTAAGCAATGGTCGAATGAAACCGAAGAAACCGCACTAGTAAAATTTGAACGAAAAGTTAACGAACATTGCTTAAGTACATTATGGTTTGCTCATCGGGTTCGTGTGTATTCGGTGGTTCACGCTAGCGTGCTTGCATGAGCAAAATTCTATTATAGTTCAGCCTTAATTCTCAAAAAACTATTATGTAACCAAAGTGTGGACAATTCAATGCAGCTGGAAATTTTTCAAAAGCCAAGAAAATTATGATTAGGCAAGCAACTGTGACCAGGCATTTCCAGTACTACAATTTTAAAGAATTTATTTCTGAGAAAACTTTGATTACAATACGCTCTTTTATTTCCAGGTCAGTTTTCAGTTATTAGACTCAAATTTGAGTTCATCCCACTCACTTCGTTCAAAAATCAAATACAAAACAAAAAAAAGGGATTAGTATTTCTTCGAAGACATGATGAACTCATGTGCATCAGACATTGATCACTGAAGATTCCATTCCACTGTCAACAAAAGAGTCGTCTTTCCAAAAGCAAAAAAAAAAAAAAAAAAAAACAAACAGTTCTCAACGTTTTTTGTTGAGTTTGCTTATTTTTTAATCTGGAGCTCTTGACTCTGCTTTGTGTTGTAATTTCTTAACCTTTGTTTCATTGCATGCAGCGAAGGTTAGCGTTCCAGATTTATTTTTATAATTTTATGGGAACCCGCATCAGACTAAGGCGCAACCGCAACCAAAATAAAAACAAATTTCTGTGAAGGTTTCTGTTGTTCATAAGCGATATTGTCAGATTCAAGGACTGTCGTAAGCGGGAACAAAGGAATCTGAGGAAGGTGCTAAATGGCATTGGATGATTTGTGATTTTCGCACATTGAAAGAATTTCAAGGAAGATGAGTCGTCTGGCATTCGGTTTCCTCATCGAATTCAATTAGTCACGGAATGGTCATTACTGTAATTGTTCCAAGCAATATGATCGGAAATGCAGTGAAGTGACAAAATAAATACGATTTTCTGTGATTGAAGATCGCCACCTTCCTTTCACGTTCATAGTGACTTCATTTGCAAACCATCTCCGCACTTCTTTTCTGCCATCAAACCCTGTTCTCATTTTAAAATAAAATATGTTGATTCACCCCAACTTCGTTTCCTTTTTCAAATCTCAATTTATATTTGCTTGAGAGCATTTCCATTAATTTTCTGTCACCAAATTTATTTGCAAAACCAAAACCTATTCACACGAAAAAAAGCGTATCTCTCTCGGTTATACCCACACAACAAAGCAAAATCATCGCACAGAAAAAATCTAATTATGTAAACGAAATAACACACACCGAGTATGATGAGTGAACTGTATTCTTCTTCTGCCAGGATTCTCCAAAATGAAAAAAAAAATCTCACCTTGAGCCTTGACACAATCAACCACACAAGTACAATATATTCAAAACGACTTGCCACAAGGCCAATAAGTTTTCTGATTTGGTGTCTTGTCTTCGTTAAAATGTCTTTCAGGCACTCTACGCGTTTGTGTCAATATACAAAAGTTAATTCTTCTTTGAAAACCGTTAATGTGCCAAAGAAAAACACCCCCCATTCGAAAGAACAAAAATTGCAGAGGCGAGTTCAATTAAGGACATGTTTATGTTTCCATTTTCGGTTTTTCGTGCGTTTGCTGGATTCCAATTAGGATTTTGTTTGCTCTACCTTTTCATCATTTAATTTGAGAATGAATCAACTTGAGCGAGCAAAGGCGGCTCATAGCTCATCTTCATTCCTCTGGTTGCGTAGTCACAAGACTCACGGTGTCTATGAAATTACCTACACGCGCTCAACTCATACCGAACTTATTTGTGTGCATGATGAATCCTTAAAGAATCCATAAAGAATTATAGAAAATTTAAAGACTTATTCAAGTTCATCTGCGCAAATAATCCATACCAACGATATCTACATCACTCAGCCACCTACCCTCAAAGCTAACGATTTTCATTTCCCTACCCCACCTGCTACCCGCTAGTACCTACTCAATGAAGCAACGAACATTGCCCACTTGTGTGCATGAAGTTCGAGGTCGAGGTACTGTCGGAGACTTTGGTTGTAGTGGTATTTATTACTAGTGAATGGCGTTGAGCTTTTCTTTAGGGGAAAGCTTTCTCCTCCCAGCCAGCCTCAAATTATTCAAAAGCAAAACGGTCCGTTTATATAAAAAAAACGATAATATGAGCCTTTTTTCAACTGCGTAGCATTGTCTTCTTTGGTTAATGTCGTTTCTGTATAAAATTAAATTTCGTTAGCTTTTGTTGGGTGGAATAAATGAGCTTTTTCCTAGTAGGTGGCTTTGAGGAGGATAGTTTTGCTTTAAGGATACCAACAACAACAAGCGATGACGGCCATCAGCATCAAACACCGAATCGCGTACACTCAAGAAATCGATGTAGTAGTATAGTATAGTGAGTTGTTGTACGAGCAAACGAGGCTATGACTTTTTACGGGGTGAATGTAACCTTGACCGGGCCCGACCTTGAATACAAATTTTATATATATTTTTATGAAGGTTTTATTTTTTTTCGTTTTTGTATATAATTTTTGTGTTCTCCTTTTGCGATGTTGGTATCAAATTGAAGCCGTAATAGATGAGGTAGGTTGTATATATTTGGGCCAGTGGTGTTTGTGTATTTGTGAGTGCTTTCGATTTGGAATTTTGTTTGATGCTGTGACAGCGGAGGAAATTCGTGAGTTGAAGCACATTTCAATTTTTTTTAGTCATTTTAGATATTTAAATGAGATAAATATATTAAGTGTTACTTACTTACTTAAGGTGGCGCTACAGTCTGTTGTGGACTTGGACCGCAATCAACAGTCTCCGCCAGCCAGCTCGGTCCCCAGCTAGCTGTCTCCAGTTTTGCACTCCAAGTTGATTGAGGTCCTCTTCCACTTGAGTGAGCCATCTGAGTCGCGGTCTTCCTCTCCTCCTACGTCCCTTGGGAATAGTGTCGAAGTCTTTGTGGGCCGGTGTCCATCTGCTCTAAGTCACCGAGCCATCTGAGTCTCTGAAACCTTGACCCTTCTGACTAGGTCCATGTCGGTATACAAACCGTAAAGTTCGCTGTTATATCTTTTTCGCCATTCCTCTTTAATGCCCACGGGGCCAAAATGACCCGAAGAACTTTCCTCTCGAAACAGCCTAAGGCACTTCCATCCGATTTTGTCAAGGTCCATGCTCCCGCATCATGCAGCAAGACTGGGATGACGAGTGTGTTGCACAGTTTTACCTTAGTTGCTTGAGAGAGGGCTTTTCCACTCAATTGCTTTCTTAGCCCAAAGAAACAGCGATTAGCAAGAGTTATTCTTCGTCTGATCTCGGCGCTAGTGTTTATAGCGGAGTTTAGGAAGACAAACTCCTCCACTACCTCGAAGTTATATGCGTCTATTATGCGTCTATATTCTGCCCGAGCCGTCGGTGTTGGGCGTCCTTCCTCGAAGACAGCATATACTTCGTTTTTCCCTCATTTAACGCTAAACCCATTTTTGCCTCGTCTGTCTCAATTCTCACAAAGGCGCTATTGACATCACGCTGTTTTCTTCCGATTATGTCAATACCATCGCGGCGGCGTGCGCGAGAATTACAACAGATTTTCGTAAATAGTGCGTCTGGTGTTGACGGTGGAATTCTGCCACTATCTCTCAAGGACGATGTTTAAGAAATCGCATGACAGTGCATCGCTTTGTCTGAATAATTTTTTGACATCAAAAGATTCCGTAAGCTCGTTGGCAATCTTGATGGAGCAGCGTGAGTTCTCCATCATCATTTTGCACAAACCAACGAGCTTGGCATGCATGCCAAGACTAGACATAGCCTTACACAGTTCGTCTCTGTAGATGCTGTCGTACGCCACCTTAGGTTGGAGTGGCTGTCTGGATGCCATTGACTCACTAAGACCTCAAGGGTCCATTGTGATACCACTAATGAGGTTTCTCATTGGAGAGTAATGAAATCAAGCAAACCATTTTGTACTTTCAATAAAGTTAGAAAGAAATTTTGTGTCGATCGTTGCCAGTTCATTGGAATTATCGAAGAAGGGATTACCGAGATAGTTATTCCTTCTATTGGAGAGTGCCGGACATGTAAACAGAAGGTGTGAGAATGTTTCCACTTTCTCCTCGTCCATTCAGCTTCTACAGAAGTTATTTGCGTAGACCCCTAGCCTCAAAGCATATCTACCTATGAAGCAGTGTCCTGTTATGACTCCAATTGTAGGGAAATCAAGCCATTTGACCGTTTCAGTTCTATTCTTGGCCATATTTGTTTGGTTGCTAGGCAGGTGGTAACCTGTGACCATCTAGCATTTGCTGATTCTGAGCATATTGTTTGAGAAGATATACTTTTATTATTTTTTGTCTAACATGAGGCAGAAGTGTTCCGTTTTTGGCAAGCTCATCGGCTTTGCAAATTCCCGGAATGTCTCTGTGACCCGGCACCCAAATGAGGTGAATTTTAAACTGTTCCGTCATCTCATTCAGAGATGATCGACAATCGTGGACTATTTGAAAGTTTGTGGAGACAGACGCGAGAGATCTGAAAGCGGCTTGGCTGTCCGAAAAGATTCGTATATCCTTACTTTGAGACACGATAGTGCCTCTTTAATCGCCATTACTTCTGCCTGGAAAACACTATATTGATTGGGAAGTCTGTATGATAGACTGAGATTCAGTTGTTCCGAATAGATACCACTTCCAACTCCGTAATCGGTCTTTGAACCGTCTGTATAGAAGTGTATCGCATTCTCTTCCAGGGGTCTCTCTTCTTCCCAGGAAGATCTTGAAGGGATGGAGACATGGAAGCTTTTATCGAACACCATTTTTGGGGTGGTATAATCTAAGCGATCTGGGATAGATCTGAAATTGTCTAGAATAGTAGTATGACCAGTATTGTTACTGTTCCATTGAGAGGTGGCTCTAAACCTCACACATGAGTTGGCTGCCACCATTTTGGAGAAGATGTCAAGAGGTGTTAGGTTTAAAAGCACTTCCAGGGCTGCGGTTGGTGTTTAGCGAAGTGCTCCTGTGACGCACATACCTGTTGACCGCTGGACTTTGATGAGCTCATTTAGATTTACCATCTTATCCAGTGCGGTCCACCATACGACAACTCCATAAATGAGACTCGGTCTGATTACCGAAGTGTATAGCCAGTGGGTTATTTTTGGGGAGAAGCCCCATTTTGATCCTATGGCCTTTTTACAAGTAAAAAGCGCTACGGTAGCCTTTTTTACTCTTTCATCAATAACATCGTATGCGACTTTAAAATCGATGAAAAGGTGCGGTGGGTATCGATTTGGAGTTCATAGTTTTTTGTCTAAGATGGTCGACTTTCCTGGCCTGAAGCCACATTGATAAGGACCAATCAGATTGTTGACGAAAGGCTTCAGACGTTCACATATTACGGCAGAGAGGATCTTGTAAGCGATGTTAAGTAGAATGATTAATCTGTAGTTGGCACAGTTTAGAGGGTGTCCCATTTTAGTGTTATCTCTTAGGGAAAAAAAGCAAGTATACGCCACAGTGAACATAGTTATCCTAATTGTTGCATACGGCAATCACGTAAGCGCTTTCTTTCAAGATCTAAAAAAATTACGTGTGGGAACTGCTTTTTCGAAATTCTGGGCGACAGGGCACTTGGTAATAATGAGCCTTACGTGTGAAAGCCTGTAAAATTGGAGTTTGCATGTTTTTCAGACAAACGATAAGGTGTATCAAAAGCCAGCAAAGATGAAAACTATAGATCTTGATAATATCTACAAAAACCGTCATAACATTTTTTCTTCTACTATCCTCACTTTTTGAGATATAACGGTTTAGAAGTGTGGAAATTAGAACAATAAAACATTAATTTCCCAAAATCTGAAATGTGCTCACACCCGATCACGTAGTCTATTCCGCACGCAAAAATCTAATCCAAAAGAGACAAAAAAAACTTCAATCCATATCCTTGTGACAGTTGTTTCAATTATGTTGGATTTTCTTTTCCTTGTTCTAGAAAACGGAAAAGTTCGACTATACCTTTGACCTTCGTTTAAATATCCTGTTTCCATTTGTATGCATAGCCTTAAAAAATGAACATCTTTTCGACAGAAAGCTCTCATACCCACCAACACACTCATCGAAATTTTATCCTGGCAATTTGCGAGTCCTTAACAAATCCAGAATGTGTTGGAAACCAGGAAAATTAAGGTTCCTTATCAACCCACGCATTTTAAGCTTTCTGTAAGCGTTGAAAATACGACATTACTAATCTTCTAAAGGTCGTTTCGTGTATCAATGTTTCCGGGAACAAAAAAAAAAACCAAAACAGTCCTCTCCTACGCACCCTCAACAGCCAACCAAAAAGGAACAACTTAATCGAATCATGTTCGCGTTCTAGCTTTTCCTCCGCAACAGTCGTGACTCGAGAGCTAAAGATGATGAGAACGATGGTTTTGTTGTATTAATGATGCTCGACAGATGATGGTAAATTGCATGGCCTATTCAATGTTTTGCCACTTCCTGATGGCGACAATTGGGCTGGATTGTGTGTGGTGTATGTGTTGAAGGTTATTCACTTGTGCGCAGATTCTCAGTTATACGGCAGTTTTTGGGATTTGTCCACGCTCGGTGTCTTGATTTATGAAGATTGAAGATGCTTTAGGTATTAAATTCAAACGTGTAGGTCAATTCAAGGGTAAGAAGGAATTTACCCGTGCGTGGGATGAGAGAGTGTATACATTGTACTCTGCCTAAATGTCTGTGTGTTATTGTTTTGTGTGTGAGAGATGGAGACAGGGGGTAAATGTTACAAATTAATAGAGAACTGGCAGCGGAAATGGCAGATTTGTAAGATTAAAAGGGAAAATTATTCGATTGGAATCTAATGATTTCGGAAAAGTTTTTGGGAAGTTTTTTTTTACAGCGGTGGAATGCAGGTGTCAAATGTCAATAAAGTAGGGATGAGTTTTTAATCAAAAATTGGATTCTATAGAAGGAACTCCAGTTTTTTTTTATCTGTTTGGTCGAAAAAATAAAAACAAACAGAGATACAGTATTAAAAGGACATTTGTGACTTATTGATTAACATGGAAAGACAGAATAGCACTAACTAATCGGTGGTGTCTGTCTTTCCCTTGGCTGGGACTCTTTGCAATCGCTTATTCCATTTTCCATCAAAATTAGTTCAAGTCAGGCTTACTTACTTACTTTTTATGGTGGCGTGCAGTTCAGGTGAGACCACAATCTCATCCAAAAAAGCGTCTCCAGCCAGCTCGGTCTATAGCTAGCTGTCTCCAGTTTCGAACGCCTAGGTTGGTTCAGGTCCTCTACCACCTGTGCGCTCCACCAGAGTCGCGGTCTTCTTCTTCGGGGACGTCCTTCCGGGTTGGATTCAAAGCCATCTATGTCGTTGGGCCTTAACTTTGCTGGCTAGGTATATGTAGCTGAACAGCTCGTACAGTTCTTGATCGAATCTTCATCTCCATTCTGCATTTATGAAGATTGGACCAGAAATTACTGGAAGAAATTTTCTCTCGGAGCAATCAAAAGCCTTTTCATCCGATGTTGTCATGGGCCATGTCCCTTCAACATACATCAGGACCGGGTTGATGAGGGTTTTGTATACAGCGACAATTTAGTTGCTCGAGAGAGGACTTCACTACTCAATTGCCTTCTAAGTCCAAAGAAGCAGCGATTGGCAAGAGTGATCCTTCGTTTGATTTCAGCTCTAGTTTTGTTGTCCGAGTTTATAGCGGATCATAGGTAGACAAAGTCCTTAACCAACTCGAAGTTAAATCTGTCTATACTGACGTTGGCTCCAAGACTTCGATGTTGGGTGTCCTTTCTTGTTGACAGCATTAACTTGATCTTGCCCTCGTTAACCGCTAGACCTATCTTCCTGGCCTCCGTCTCAAGGCACGTGGAAGCTCCACTGACACCACGCTTTGTTCTTCCAATTATGTCAATGGCGTATCCTTGAAGCTGGACAAACTTTTGAAAGATTGATCCTCTGTTGTTGGCATCGAAGTTTTGCACAATTTTTTCAGGAATGATGTTGATGGAATCGCATGACAGCCCATCGCCTTGTCTAAAACCTTTTTTGACATCAAATGCATCCGTGAGGTTATTTTCGACCACACGGACAGACGAGTCAGATACATTGCTCTAGATAGTTGGTCTCTATAGACGCTGTCAAACGCGACCTTGAAGTCGATGAAAAAGTGGTAGGAATCGATTGGAAGTTCCTGGGTCTTCTCCAAAATCTGCCGTAGAGTGAATTTTTAATCGATGGTGGACTTTCCGGGTCTGAAGCAACAATAATGAGGACCTATCAGGTTGTTGACGAAAGGCTTCAAACGTTTATACAGCACGGCAGACATGATCTTGTTGGCGATGTCTACGAGGCTTATACCTCTCTAGTTGGTGCAGTTCAGGGGATCTCCTTTCTTGAGGATCGGGCATATTATGTTGAGGTTCCAACTGTCTGACATGCTTTCCTTCTACCAAATCTTGGATGACCTACTGGATATTCCTCACCTGACCATCTCCAGCTTTGTATTGTTCGGCGACTAGACCGTCTGCTAGAGCGGCTTTGTTCGACTTTGTTTTACCTTTTTGTAAGACTTTCGAACCTCGTTCCTGTTGTGACATCACTCTTTCTCCTCGATCGCGTGCATCTCACGCTCCTTTTTTTCTTTCTGAGAAGTTTGTGCTCCTCTCACCTTTTCTGCTCGTAGAGCTCGCGAGCTGCTCGAGTCCTTCTTCGCATCACCGCCTTATTAGCTGCATTATTTAGCTTAATGTACTCGCCTGCAATCATCGTCAAACCGGAGGTGGTGTCGTGTAGACTATGTCGTCCGATTATTCCACCAAAGATTTCTTTTCTACCCAGCTTAGCATTAAAATCTCCAAGGACAATTTTAATGTCATAGCTAGGGCATTGCTCATGGGTCTTGTCGAGGAGCTCGTAGAACCTGTCTTTGGTGTCTTCATCCTTTTCCTCAGTGTAGGTATGAGCGCTCACGTTAGTGAATTGTGCCTTGATGCAAATTGTCATGCTGATTTGAAACTCAACACCTTTCTCCTGAGTCCAGTCCCAACTACGAATCCTCATCCAAAAAGACGCTGAATTTGTTCCCGGGCTAATTGGAAGATGTCTTAGTTTCTCATTTTTCTTAGGCGGTTATATCTACTTTGTAGGAGTCAAGGACTTATATTAATTGTTAGGCTGTACGTGCTCTGTTAAGTGACCTTAATACAAAACCCAAATTCGTTGTCTTTAAATCGTTTGCTTGTTTGTGTCGTCATTATTAATTCCGTCCATATCCGAGGTTTGTAGTGTTTCGGAAACAGTCACCCCGACGCATGACCCACAATCTGGAGCGACAGGTCTTTAGTTTAACTCTAAGACGAAGAGCTGGCCAAGCCGCTCCTTACAGGCCTGGGCTGCGAATATGTCGTAGTAGCCCTATAAGGTGTTCACGAAGTAGTTCATCCTGACTAGAACTGTAGACGCCACCGTTGATTCCATATGAGGAGTACTTCCACTGCCACCAACAACTTAAATAGATTTTGAATTGTTTGTGATTGTATTGGAATTGCAGTGATTGTATTCACAACCTGTGTCCACCCGTGCACCTTCTCCGCCCATGAAAAATAGCATTGGCAGCAATGAGCCTACTTGGTGATAAATATGACCTTGACTTTAAATGTAAAATCGAATTTTTGAGCATATATGAATGTGTTATTACAGGTAGTTGCACCCTTCCTGATGCGCAACACGTCCCGGCTGACTCATTTTTGAGTTTAATACCATTACAACGTAAGCTTTACTCGTCCATAGCACTATAATTATGGCTTTTGAATGAGCATAATATTCAACATCCTGCTCATAGTCGAATGCTAGACGTAGAAATGACTGAGAGGTAAATGATCAATGTGGGCACCGTTGGCGATGTTGTTTATTTACTTTCAGTCTGTTATATGTGAGTTGGAGTGATCGGCTTTGTCTTAAGCTTCTTCTTTCATTTCGCTCAGCTGCTGTTTCATCTGATCTTACTTGATACAATCACGCCAACCCTTACATCCTTAAGGGATATGAGAAATAGTTCATCAACTTCACCAGTCGAGCCGTTTTCGAAGAAAACACTACACGATATAGCAGATATAGAGAAGATTACAAAATGTTAAACTTTTGGTTACAATTTTTTTTTATTTGAAAATATTCAAACTTTATGGAAATAAACAGTTTCTTGACAGCATTAAAACATTCGAAGTTATGCCTTCAATAATATCTTCAAAGCAAGTATCATGCGTCCTGTTATGGTAAGCAATAATTTCACGGTAGTTTGAATTTTTATCTTGAAGATACTTCTTAGTTGTATCATAAACAGTAATCTGTAAAGAAATAGGCTTAGATATCAAAATAGAAGTTAACTAAACTTCATTTACTTACAATATTCCTGAAACAACGGTTATAACCCGGACTCTTAGGATGTATGGTGCAAGTTTTCAAATATTCTTGAATTTTGCTTAAATCCTTGATTAGTTGTTCATCAAAAGGCAATGGCACCGTTGGCTTGTAGCCTTTTCCTAAACAACTAAGCAAAACATTTTTCTCCATTGGGCTTAAATTGAAGCCGTAGAATTGCAGAAAATCAAATAAGTTCTCCATGCAAGGGTATTCGTTGGTATAAGAGCTGAGTAAAGTTTTTTTTAAACTCTTAAAATTTGCTTCGGATTTCCTTGAAATGGCTTCTTGGACTTCCCAAATCTCCTTCAACTTAAGAAGAAAAAAAATTCAAAAATGGTCATGCAGTTTCTTGGGTATTTATCTAACAAAAACAAAATTTTACGTTTTTATGAACACAGTTGTAAGTATCTAAGTCCTCGTTAATGTCTCTGCATTTGTTGAACACTTTGTGTAATTCTTTAAGATCTTCAATCAATTTGTTGTCCTCTTCGAAATTTTCTTCAGATTCAAGAGTCATTCTAGATCCATACAGCAAACAACTTTTTAAGTCAAATTTGAAACTCCAATTTATATTCATCAGAATATATTGTCTCAGGCAAGAGTCATCGGCTTCATCGATTTCAGTGATTTTCGAGAAATATTTGGATGAATTACTCGTAAAACGATCGATTAGATAGTTAACCATATTCTGTTTTTCAGCACGTAGGGGATGTATTTGCTATAAAATGAAAACAATATAAAAAAGAAAGATTTCAAGCATCTTTAACCTACAGCGTGTCTGAAACAGTCTCTATAGTTATTTTTGTAACCTAATGTGCAAGATTTCAATTGGTTATACTTTTCTTTGACCACATTCAGGTGACTCAAAAACTCGTCCATATCTTCCGGAAGAGAAGGATTCTCAACTACCATCTGCTCCTTCGTGGGATTCATCTGTGGTTGACGAATGCTTTGCAAACAACTATTTAGGTTAAACGCAGCGTAATTGCTCCCATCATTTCCTTTACTCGATGCCTTATTCAAACAAGCCGTCTTGTTTTGTTCGATTTTGTCAATATTTTGCAAGAAAACTTGGGAAGCCGTAGTGATTTCCTTTAACTTTATCCGAATTTCAGGAACCTATAAAAACAACAACTAGTGATTAAAAAAACTACTTTGTTTGGTATTAGCCAGATTTTTTACAATATTTTTGATACACTTGAAGTAATCCTTGATTCCTGATTGCGGAGAAGAACACTTTTTCATCGGTTCCTGCAAAATTTTGAAGTTCTCATTACTTTGAAATCGAATATCAGCCACCCTCAAACAGGATAGAGAGTCAGCTTTGACTTCTTGTGTTATTGAATCAATCAGCAAAGAATATTGACGGAGACATATCTCTTCAGCGGTGAAATAGCTATCAACAACATGTTGTGGTACAAATGCATGACTTTGACCAAAGGAGATCTACAGTAAAATTGTATTTTATTTACATTTAATATCTAACTTATTCAGTGAGAATATTTTGTTACATTGAAAACAATAAGAAATATAACTTGCACGACGAAAATCTTCATAATTAAAACACAAGTTCGATGCACAACGACAAAATTATGACTGATTGCTATCAGAATTGAAAATTGATCGTGCTTTGAATTATTTCAACTAAACTGATAACCTAAAAATCTGATCTTTGTTTCATCTAAAACTAGCTGATTCACCAGACGGTACTTGGTATTAAAATCGAAAAGTTTGTTGCAGCGCTGTCACCTATTACAAGAGCAATATAAATCTCAAAATGGTTAACTGAGAACAAAGTTTAAAAAATCAAAAATATTGAATTAGTTGCTTATATTCACTAATATTAGATGTATTTTGTGACAAAACCTACCCCAGCATACCAAACAAAAGACAGTTTTTTAGGGATCGTATTCGAAGACTGTTGTTCAGTGCAATCCGGACCCTAAGGTATACTCAATTTTATTGTGGTATACTTACATAAGTAGTTCGGCCTAACTGGAACTAAGACGCTACCGTTGATTCCAAAAAAAGAAATTCATTCGCTGCCGTCCCTCCTCCTCGAAATGTTGTGGTAGCAAGCACCTGGTTCCCTCATCTCAATATCCATAAGGATACATGGAGATCTCCTGATCAATCAACCGTCAACCAGATTGATCACATTGCGATCGACGGAAGGCACTTGTCCAGCATTTTAGATGTTCGAGCTTTCCGAGGAGCAAACATCGACACAGACAACTACCTGGTCGTAGCCAAGGTAGTGCTACGAATATCCCGACACCGGCCAAAACAAGGAAAATTCGACGTCGGACGGCTACAATCGCAAGAGATCGCCAGATCCTTCTGTGATCGAGTATCAAGTAAATTCTTAAGGAGTCCTTACCTTCAACATCAAGTAGTAGACCAGTGGCAACATCGCCAGAAAGCAGTTAGAGATGCCGCCTCTAATGTGCTGGGTTTCACACAGCCACCAAAACGAAACCCCTGGCTTGACGAAGAATGCAGGCAGACCCATGCAGCCACGCAGGAGGCATACAAAGCGGCGCTGCATAGAAGGACAAGAGCTGCTCGTCTGCTTTACGAACGAAAGATGAAAGAGGAACGTCGGCTTCTCAGGAGAAAAAGAGAGAGCATGAGAAGCGTCAGATCGAGGATGTTGAGAGAGCCAACAGCACGAATGAGGATTGGAGGTTTTATCGAAGGTTTAAACAACTGGCTCAAGGTCATCGAGCAAGAACCGATGCCTGCAGAGATAAACAAGGGAACATCATAGTAGAATCGCAGTCAATGCTGAGGATTAGGAAAGACCCTTCTGTAGACTGTATAACGGCGATGACGAACAAAACACCGCCTTCAGACACGTCCGACACGATGATAGTCAACATTTCCGTGAACCCGACCTAGAAGAAGTGAAAACGGCAATATCACGGCTGAAATCCAACAAAGCCGCTGGAGCAGATGGTCTAGCTGCTGAGCTGTTCAAAAAAGCAGGCGACGAGCTAGATAGGAGCATGCACCAAATCATCTGTAAGATATGGTAAGAGGTATTGTTTACACGATCCTGAAAAAATTAGATCCTCTAAACTGCGCCAACTATAGAGGAATCAGTCTACTTAACATCGCCTACAAGATCCTCTCTGCCGTAATATGTGAACGTCTGAAGCCTTTCGTCAACAACCTGATTGGTCCTTATCAATGTGGCTTCAGGCCAGGAAAGCCAACCATCGACCAAATTTTCACGTTGGGCAGATCCTGGAAAAAACTTATGAACTTCAAATCGATACCACCACCTATTCAATCAACAGGCTCCGCCAGCTAGCTCGATCCTTGGCTAGTCGTCTCCAGTTTTGCACTCCGAGTTGATTGAGGTCCTCTTCCACTTGAGTGCGCCACCTGAGTCGCGGTCTTCCTCTCCTCCTACGTCCCTCGGGAATAGTGTCGAAGGCTTTCCGGGCCGGAGCATTGGTGTCCATTCGCTCTAAATGACCGAGCCATCTGAGTCTCTGGACCTTGACCCTTCTGGCTAAGTCCATGTCGTTGTACAACCCGTAAAGTTCGCTGTTGTATCTTCTTCGCCATTCCCCTTCAATGCACACGGGGCCAAAGATAACCCGAAGAACTTTCCTCTCGAAACAGCCTAAGGCACTTTCATCCGATTTTGTCAGGGTCCATGCTTCTGCACCATACAGCAGGACTGGGATGATGAGTGTGTTGTACAGTTTTACCTTAGTTGCTCGAGAGAGGGCTTTTCCACTCAATTGCTTTCTAAGCCCAAAGAAACAGCGATTAGCAAGAGTTATTCTTCGTCTGATCTCGGCGCTGGTGTTATTGCCCGTGTTTATAGCGGAGCCTAGGTAAACAAACTCCTCTACTACCTCGAAGTTATACGCGTCTATTGTGACGTTTTGCCCGAGCCGTCGGTGTTGGGTGTCCTTCCTCGAAGACAGCATATACTTCGTTTTTCCCTCATTTACCGCTAAACCCATTTTTGCCGCTTCTGTCTCAATTCTCACAAAGGCGCCATTGACATCACGCTGTGTTCTTCCCATTATATCAATATCATCGGCGTACGCGAGAAGTTGAACAGATTTTTGGAAGATGGTGCCTCTGGTGTTGACGGTGGAGTTCTGCACTATCTACTCAAGAACGATGTTAAAGAAATCGCATGACAGTGCATCGCCTTGTCTGAATCCTTTTTTGACGTCGAAAGATTCCGTGAGCTCGTTGCCAACCTTGATGGAGCAGCGTGAGTTCTCCATCGTCATTTTGCACAAGCGAACGAGCTTGGCAGGGACGCAAAAACTAGACATAGCTTTGTACACTTCGTCTCTGTAGATGCTGTCATGCGCGGCCTTAAAATCGATGAAAAGATGGTGGGTATCGATTTGGAGTTCATAGGTCTTTTCCAGGATCTGCCGCAACGTGAAAATTTGGTCGATGGTTGACTTTCCTGGCCTGAAGCCACATTGATAAGGACCAATCAGATTGTTGACGAAAGGCTTCAGACGTTCACATATTACGGCAGAGAGGATCTTGTAGGCGATGTTTAGTAGACTTATTCCTCTATAGTTGGCGCAGTTTAGAGGATCTCCCTTTTTCAGGATCGGGCAAACAATGCTGAGGTTCCATTCATCGGGCATGCATTCCTCTGACCATATCTTACAGATGATTTGGTGCATGCTCCTATCTAGCTCGTCGCCTGCTGCTTTGAACAACTCAGCAGCTAGTCCATCTGCTCCAGCGGCTTTGTTGGATTTCAGCCGTGATATTGCGGTTTTCACTTCTTCTAGGTCGGGTTCACGGAATTGTTGGCTATCATCGTGTCCGATGAAAGGCTCCTGTCTGACGGCGGTATTTTGTTCGTCGTCGCCGTTATACAATCTACAGAAGTGGTCTTTCCAAATCCCCAGCATTGACTGCGATTCTACTATGATGTTCCCTTGTTTATCTCTGCAGGCATCAGTTCTTGCTCGATGACCTTGAGCCAGCTGTTTGACCTTTCGGTAAAACCTCCGAACTTCATTCCTGCTGTTGGCTCTCTCAACATCCTCGATCTGACGCTTCTCATGCTCTCTCTTTTTCCTCCTGAGAAGCCGGCGTTCCTCTCTCCTCTTTTGCTCGTAGAGCTCACGAGCAGCTCTTGTCCTTCTATGCAGCGCCGCTTTGTATGCCTCCTGCTTGGCTGCATGGGCCTGCCTGCATTCTTCATCAAACCAGGGGTTTCGTTTTGGTGGCTGTGTGAAACCCAGCACATTAGAGGCGGCATCTCTAATTGCTCTTTGGCAATGTTGCCACTGGTCTTCGATACTTGATGTTGGCGGTATAGGACTCCTTAAGAGGTTACTTGACACTCGATCAGAGAAGGATCTGGCGATCTCTTGGGATTGTAGCCGTCCGACGTTGAATTTTCTTGAGCATTTCCTTCTTTTGGCCGTTGTCGGGATATTCGTAGCACTACCTTGGGTACGACGAGGTAGTGGTCCGAGTCGATGTTAGCTCCTCGGAAAGTTCGAACATCTAAAATGCTGGACAAGTGCCTTCCATCGATCGCAATGTGATCAATCTGGTTGACGGTTGATTGATCAGGAGATCTCCATGTACCTTTATGGATGTTGAGATGAGGGAACCAGGTCACCACCTATTCATCGATTTTAATTCCGCTTATGACAGCTTCCACAGAGACGAACTGTATAAAGCTTTGTCTAGTTTTGGCATCCCTGCCAAGCTCGTTCGCTTGTGCAAAATGACGATGGAGAACTCACGCTGCTCCATCAAGGCTGGCAAAGAGCTTACGGAATCTTTCCACGTCATAAAATTATTCAGACAATGCGATGCACTCTCGTGCGATTTCTTTAACATCGTTCTTGAGAAGATAGTGCAAGACTCCACCGTCAACACCAGAGGCACTATCTTCCAAAAATCTGTTCAACTTCTCGCGTACGCCGATGATATTGATATAATGGGAAGAACACAGCGTGATGTCAATGGCGCCTTTGTGAGAATTGAGACAGACGCGGCAAAAATTAGTTTAGCGGTGAATGAGGCAAGAACGAAAAATATGCTCTCTTCGTGGATGGACACCCAACACCGACGGCTTGGACAGAACGTCTCAATAGACGCATACAACTTCGAATTAGTAGAGGAGTTTGTCTACCTTGGCTCCGCTTTAAACACGGGCAATAACATCAGCGCCGAGATCAAACGAAGAATAACTCATGCTAATCGCTATTTCTTTGGGCTAAGAAAGCAATTGAGTGGAAAAGCCCTCTCTCGAGCAACTAAGATAAAATTGTACAACACCTTCATCATCCCGGTCCTGCTGTATGGTGCGGAAGCATGGACCCTGACAAAATCGGATTATAGTGCCTTAGGCTGTTCCGAGAGGAAAGTTCTTCGGGTCACCTTTGGTCCCGTGTGCATTTAAAGGGAATGGCGAAAGAGATATAACAGCGAACTTTACGGGTTGTACAACGACATGGACCTAACCAGAAGAGTCAAGGACCAGAGACTCAGATGGCTCGGTCATTTAGAGCAGATGGACACCAATGCTCCGGCCCACAAAAAATTCGACACTATTCCCGAGGGACGTAGGAGGAGAAGAAGACCGCGACTCAGGTGGTGCTTTCAATAGAAGAGAACCTCAATCAACTTGGAGTGCAAAACTGGAGACAGCTAGCTAGGGACCGAGCTGGCTGGCGGATACTGTTGATTCAGTTGAGGCCCAAGTCCACAACGAACTGTAGCACCACCTATAGCAAGTAAGTATACGGTTCATTAGATAGTTATTTGTCTAGAGTGTTTATATTTTCTTAATTCATTTCAGAAATTTATTTATTTAACAAACAAAAATTTAATTCATTGTTCAGTAAAATTCCAGAAGCGAATTTTGTTGGTCACAATTTTGTAGAAACATAAAACTGTGTCTTGCAACCAACAAAAGAAAATCTAATAAATATTCAATACATGCTATTTTGTTTCCAGAAAAGGATAATTCAAGGCCGAATGCCAGTTGTTACATACATGAAAGGAGTCCCTGGATTTCCGTTTATTTTGATTGCCTACACGTGCCTTTTGGGATCTCTCTTTCTGCTCAAATAAAATATAACCAATCCTACACACGAACCCATCACCTATAACTCCAGGGATTGACATTTAACAGAAACAAAACAACAAACAAAAACAAACACACGGACTCTGGATTATATATTCACGCAAAAAAATTGAAATACGCAATTTCTTATGTGCCAATAAAATATTTTTTCACTCAATTTTTGGCACCTGGAATTCAATGTCGAAGTGTAGGGCTCTTCGTCGTCGTCGTCGTTTTTATGTTCCATCAAGCACCTTCTTGGAGAGCATTGAAAATTATGTGCGTATTTTACTTTATTTTATTTTTTTTTTATGAGTAGGCTGAAATTGATTGCCATATTGATGGATACAAAGTGACTCCTTGAAACAAGTGCGCTCTTGAAAATCATTTTGTGTCTTTAAATAAACCTTTCTCCTCGGTCTTTCTATGTGTTGCCACACAACCCCTGCAACCGCGAATCAAATTTGAAATTGAATAAATTTCATTTTGATGTCGCTTCTTCCTGGAATATCAAAAAGGACTCATTTCAATATATTGCGAGGAAACGGATGTAAATACCTTTCCATGGCACGTGCTTATTAGATATTATTATTATGAAAATTATTTTACTTATTTTTTTCATTCGAACTACACCATCAAGGCCCCGGTGCCATCAGCGAAAATGAAAACTCTTCATTTTCATTTCAAACGTGCCTTAACTTAACCAAGTTCAACATCCCGTGAACACAACAAAAAAGGAAGTTTAAAAAAAAAACTGAATTTCTGTATGTCCTTCTGTTCGTTTTGGGTTTAAAATGCCGCCATTATGTTGGCAAACTTGACATCTTTACATTTTCTCTGAAAAATAATGATTATCATTATTTCGCTTGAAAGTATCTTTTTTGAAATGATAAAATTTTCAAGGCTTAGATACTTTTTACGAGTATATCTGCTTCTCCTTTCTCTGTGCTCGCACTGAAACAGAAATTAGGTGGTACATTGGGTACACGTGTACCTACGCAGTGATAAAACAAAATTTTCGTTTAAAAGTTATTCTTGTGGAAAAAATGAAATAATCAAAGGGAAAGCTTTTCCTTTTTTTGCCTAAACTATTTCGAGGATGTATACGAATTTAGCGAACCGGGAAAAACCTTTTTTTCATTGTCTCTTTGTTTTACATTCTTAATTTTATTTACTTCCCAGTTTCTAGAAATAGGATATTGCTCTAGGTTTTCATTTCAAAGTGCTCCTTCCGTGTTGTTGTTGCTGTGGAGGGAATTTGTAAAATCATTGCGTGTTTCGGGTATGAAATGTTTATGTTTTATATACCACCCTTCAACCTTGAATATAAATGAAGGGCTTTCTTTTTATGTTTCTGCTGTCCTACTTCCTTGTTTGGAGGGTTTAATGTTATGTTTTATAGGGTAGGTTGTGTTTGTAATTGGAATATTTGGTATTTATTGGATGAGTTTTTATTTGGTTTCCTGATGGAAATTTTTGTTATTCTTCTTTTAACAATTTAATTCATACAGTAAAATTATTTTATTTTTCTACTTATGTTTTCGACGGCTTGTTGACAAAAGACTATCTTCTGATGCAAATATCTCGGCAACCGGAGCTCGGAATTTAGTTTACCTTTCAAGAATAAGCTCAGGATAATGAGAACTATCGACTTTGCTGCAGCTCGTGATACCGTGGTAAGTAACACTAGGTTACCAAGAAGAAAGATCTACACAGCAACTTGGCACTCTCCGGATGGTCGAACCGCCAATCAAATCGACCATGTACCAATCGGCGCAAAGCAAGCATCCAACATCTGGAACGTGCGCTTGAGTGAGTGACTCTCCGCCGTCCTCCCAAATACCACAGATGTCAATAATTTGTGGAACCCATATCGCGAAATAATAAAAAATGTAACCAAAACCACCATAGGTTACCTGCAACACCCGAAAAAGAACCCGTGGTATGATGATGAGTGCGCGTTATGGAAAAGAGAGACGGAAAATGCACGTTTGCAGATGCTGCAACGGAAAACAAGAGCAGCAAGAGAAGAGTACCGAACAAAAAGGAGAAATGAGAAAAAGACCGTGCGAAGGAAGAAAAGAGCATACGCAGTTTCTCAGTTCAAAGATCTAGAAGAGTCACGGACCCGACGTTTCTTTTAAAGAACCGGGACAAAGGCTGTTCGAAACAGTGAAGAAAACCTAGTCACCGAAGCACCAGAAGCTGCTGAATGCCCATAATTCCGAGCAAGACAATGGCGAAAGGGAAGCAAGACCAGTCATTGCAAAGCTAGTCCCAGCCTCTAGTACAGGAGAGGCAGAAAGAGCTTTTCAAAGCTAAAAAAATAAACAAGTCCACCATGTCGGATGCCATACCTGTGGAATCCTTTAAACATGGAGGAAGTCTTTGGATGAACCACATGCACCAGGTCATCAACAGGCTCCCACTGACTGGTCGATAAGCTCCATATGCCCCATCTACAAAAAAAGAGGCGATCCTATGTGATGCAAGCATATTCCTGCTTAATGTTGAATAAAAAATCCTATCCAACGTACTGTGTGAGCGTTGTAAACCGTTCTGCAACACAATAATCGGCACGTACCAATGTGGCAGAACAACGATAGACCAAATATTCACACTGAAGCAAATCCTGGAAAAGACCAACGAATTTCAAGTCGAAACCCATTATCTTTTCATCGATTTCAAAGCTGCTTATGATTGCATCCACCGCTAAGAGGTTATAATGGCGATGTCTGAATTCGCATTGCCGCATTTGACACGCAGTACAGTGTGCAAATATGGGTATAGCAGCTCATCCGAGTTGTTTGAAACGTACGAAGGGTTTAGACAAGGAGATGCACTGTCATATGATTTCTTCAGCTTAGTCCTGGAGGTAGTGTTCAAGTCAGGTGTGAGCACAGAAACACTATCTTCAACAAATCCACCCAGCTCTTTGTCTATATGCGGACGACATTGACATCATCGGTCGATCCAAGAGAGCTGTGCTTGAGGACTTCTCAGCGATTGAAGAACAGGCGAAAATCGTTGGTCTTGAAGTCAATGATGACAAAATAAAGCACATGCTATCAACAAACAAAGCAACATCTGTCCACACCGCCTAGGACAAAACGTCACTGTAGCTAGCAGCAATTTCGGGTAGATTAATGGAGTTTACCTACATTGGAACAAACCACAAACCTGCAAAACGACACCCTTATACAGATCCGACGAGAATTACCATAGCACCATTGCAACATTAAACCATCCTGCCTCTACGGCACCTGAATGTCGGACGATAAGTAAAAAATGGGCACTTTAGGAAAAAAATCTTCAACGGCTTTTCGGTCATGTATGCAACGATGGCGAATGGAGAAGAAAGTTCAATAGCGATCTCTACGAACTGTACCAATTTGTAGATGAAGGCCAAAAATCCAAGAAAAGACGACTACATTCGCTCGGCCACATCGAACGAATGGGCGACTACGCTTCAGCCAAGAAAGTCTTCTCATCGCAGTCCCCAGTTTCGAGACGACAAGGAAGACCGAACCTACGGTACAAGCTCCAAGTGACTGCGGATGCCAGAGCGCTTGGTTTTGGCGACTGGAGAGAGTGTGCAAGGGACCATTCCCGATGAAAGGCTGCAGTGTCGCATGCTGAGATCTATAATGGATTGGGGAGCCGGTTAAGAAGAAGAAGAAGAAGAAAAAAAGAAGACGAAGAAGAACTAATGAAAACTATGAAATATAAAGGCTCTTGCACTTGGAAACTCATCAAGTGCCTGGTACTCCAGGTTGGGGGTTGTGCGTCGGGGATACTTTACTTCCCGACAACGTAAAAAATAACTTAGTTGCGAGCAACAACAGCCTCGAAAACGGACGGATACTCTGATAAACTCCAATCGTTACCCACGCAACCTTTGTCATCGATTTTAAAGGCCGCGTAATGAATGCATCTACAGAGACGAACTGTACAAAGCTATGTCTAGTTTTGGCATCCCTCCAAGCTCGGTCGCTGTGCAAAAAGACGATGGAGAAACTCACGCTGCTCCATCAAGGACGGCAACGAGCCTTACGGAATCTTTCGACGTCAAAAAGGATTCAGAAAGGCGATGCACTGTCATGCGATTTCTTTAACATCGTTTCTGAGAAGATAGTGCAGAACTCCAACGTCAACACCAAAGGCACTATCTTCCAAAAACCTGTTTCAATTTCTCGCGTACGGCCGATGATATTGATATAATGGGAAGAACACACAGCATGACTCAATGCGAAGCGGAAAAAAAGGGTTTTGCGGTAATGAGGGAAAACCGAAGGCTCGCACAGAACGTCACAATAGACACATATACCTATCGAGATAGGTAGAGGAGTTTTGTCTACCTAGGCTCCGCTATAAACACGGCAATAAACACCAGCACCAGAAAAATAAAACAGTACAACACTGCAACTTCATCATCCCAGTCCTGTTTGTATGGTGCGGAAAAATGACCCTGACAAAATCCGGTGCATTGAAGGGGAATGGCGAAGAAGATATAACAGCGAACCTACGGTTGTACAACACATGGACCTAGGCATAAGGTTCAAGTCCAGAGACTCAATGGCTACGGGGCAGTTTAGAGCGGATGGACACCAATGCTCCGGCCCGGAAGCCTTCGAAAGTATTCCAAGGGGACGTAGGACGAGAGGAAACCGCGAACTAGGTGCGCACTCCAAGTGGAAGAGGGACCTCGATCAACTTGAGTGCAAAACTAGGAGACGACTAGCTAAGGACCGAGCTAGCTTGCGGAGACTGTTGATTGAGGCCCAAGTCCACAACGGACTGTAGCGCCACCTTAAGTAAGTAAGTAAGAAATATAAAGCTAAATCGATTTCTTCATGATTTTCCAAAACCTATCGAATTATGCATCAAAAGAAAGGTCTGCTCGAACTCTATGATTATTTAAACTTTAATTTTTGCATTTAAAATTACTTTTAGAACAATCTATACAAAATATAGGTACTTTCAATGACTTCACCAAACACATTTTTAGAATTAAAACATTTATGATGTAGTTTAAGCATCATTTCGTCAAGAATGCTTTAAATATTTCCTGTCGTTTCATTTCATTTCATTTAGTGTAATCGTAATGTCATAAAGACATCTTGTCACAAATAAATTTATGAATTGCTTGCTTCATTGCCCTTCAAAATTGTATACCTACAACCTACATACGTTAATACGTATAGAGAAAAAATCAAACATTAATGTGCGTAGGATACAATTTAATACGAGAAGCGCTTATGTTCTGACAATCGAGCTTCCTATGTACAAGCTCATCCTCATACAAAATTAGATATAACACCCCCAGTCCTCAAAGTCCTAAAATATACCCAAAAATATATGTATTTACCAAAACCACAAGAGGGTGCGGAATTCCGAAAAATCCCCAAATACAAACGCACCAAATTTATCTATATCCAAATATTTCTATACTTCTATGCTTTGACCTTGAGTTTGATGGCGTTGTTTACAAAACAAGCCCTAATACATAAAAACACGATATCTACGGCGTAGTACGCGCTTTTCTCCATTTTCGGTTTCAACCTTGTTGATAAGATATTTTGGCACGCAAAAAAAAAAAACAAAACTGAAAGAAGCTTTTTCCCTCTTTTTTGTATCTGCTTGAAGCCTATGTTCAGTCCTGTGCCTGTAATCAACCCCCAACACGTGTAGTAGTGATAGGCAACCTGCTTTCATTTTTTTTTCCGCTTTGTGTATCCCTGAAAATTTGTTATCAAGAACCCTCGCTCCGGCAAGAACCCACCCTAAGGCAAATACAATTGTACCCAGTTGTGTTCTACTAGGCATTTGGTATTTCGTTCGGTGTTCGCAAAACACAACACAACTCCCACACGTGCCAGAAACAGTGTTGTCCTTGAATTTCTTCCCGAGGGATGGATTGTGCTTGTGATTGTGTTGCCTGTAAAAAATTCCCGCGCAAAATGCCCAATTTCCTTCAAACACCATGACAACTTCAACATTTTTTTATGTATTCTTAGAAGGACGTTATAGAGGGATGGCTGTGGGTGGATAATGGGTTGACTCAAAGACACGCACAAATACGTAAAATTTCGGGTTAACTACATGTGTCAAGGACATTCTCGGCATTAGGCTTATAAAAGTTAACTTTTGGTAAATGGCAATGAGGACAAACGAGTTTACATTTCCCCGGGCAAAATGAAAGACGAACAAAATACCCCAACGTACATAGAATTCACCCCCAAAAAATATTCAACCCCCGTACTTCCCACGTCTTTTATTTGTTTTGCTCGAAATTTAGGCTTCGACAAGATGAGGGTTGATTCGTGGATTCGTGAAAGCTCAACATGCATTCACAGATTTAAAATAACATTTTATCGATGAACCAAAAAAGTGTTTGTTGAGGTTTGAAGTCAAAAACTTAAACAAAGGATTGGCTTCGTTTCACCTTTTTGAAGCTTTTACCTACGCCTCATGCGAGTCGTTTAGTTTCTTTAGAAATTATTTTTAAGACAAACGAAATCTTGGGATAGAATTGCGTCGTATTTTTGTTCACCGAACTTGTGTTTGTATTCATTTACTATCACACAAAAAAAAGTGAAAATCCTTGAATTAGAAATTTAGGAGCCTCAATTTTTGCGCGGGCATTACACCCTCGCAAAATTTCGTGGCAATGTCGCACTCAATTTTGGGGGCTTTTGCTCCTTCGAATTCTTTATTGAGGGTTTAGTTGTTGTACAAGGCAAACGCAAGTATTTTGGAAGTGTGTAAACAGTCCAACCCAACAAAAGAGATAGAGAGAGAGAGAGAGAAGGCAGAGAAAATTAGGTTTGTATTATTTTCTTTGGTTTTTGTTAGGGATGGCCCTGAAAGTTTATTTCCAACGTAACGTGCGTAGGTTTTTTTGTTCGAGAAAATACGCAACTGAACCTTTGGAGAAACTAGAGCTATTAAAACGCACACAACCTCAAAAGCTGGCCAGAGAGGTGTTGGTTGACATTTGAATATCGAAGATGGCCTTGAGAAAACAATCGAATGGTACAACATTGACATTTCCCTTTCTCTCCACTCCAGTGCTTGACATTTTTTTCTGAGCTCCTTTTGATCATATTGCAAACGCCAGAGAGAAAGAAATTCGTGCCAGATTTCTAGCCATCAAAATCAAATGTTTGCCCTCCTTATTTCTAACAAAATCCATAAACGCCTTACCTTAAAAATTGTCTTGATCTCTCTTTGGCCTAGAATCACCTAAAACCATCAACTAACAAGCCTCTGTTTCTCTCTCTTTTTAATCAAACATCTCTATATCCGGAAGTTCAAAGCCGTTAAATCGTTAAACTAACTAATAAACTACCAACCAACTAAAAAGTATGAAGACCTCGATACGAGAAAAGTCATCGTCAAAGCTTCAACAGCCTCCATCTCACCTCATCTAAATCTGACTGTGCGCCAAAATGGCAACGAAAACAAAAACTGGAACACTGGGTTGGTGCTGTGCGCTCAACAGAAACCCAGATCGCTCGCTGATAGAGAAAGATTCAAAAACCTGAATCGCATGTTTGAGTGTGCACCAACAGCGCTGACGACGACTGACGACGACGACGGACGGTACGCAGGCGTGCTGTAGAAACCGTGTTAACTGATTTTCACTTTTACTCGACATAATTACTTTGGCCTGACATACATTCAGGCCAAATTCACTTTCTTCGTCGACGTCGATGTCGATGTCAGTCGGTCGCAGTTGGACGCCATCATATCGCGTTGTCGTTGCTGATGTCGACAGAGTTAATGATCGTTGTTTTCGTCACTTTATGCTTTTACGTGTATGACAAAAATTGTGTTGCTCGCTATAGCTGAAGAGAGAGCCTGACTCAGAGAGGGAGTTGTTAAGTGACATTTTTAGGTTAGTTGGTGTGGCTGAAATGACAGCCAACAGATGTATGGAGAGCTTGATCGACGTTGGGGCCAGGCCAGACTACCAGCTGGTACCCATACTATACTCAAATACAAACAAAAATTGGGTGAGAATGGCTTAATGAACAGCGAGGTGCGGTTCTGAAGGTTTTGGTTTCTTTTGTGGCGCTAGAGTAAACGCAAACCGAAAGGCATTCAAGCTTATGAGGTATATACATAAGCGTCAAGTCTACTCATATTTTTATCTCGGGGTTATTGTACGATCTATTGTTTATCTTACATTTTTGTCTGTTTTCTCGTTTCTCAAGTCGAGAAGCTTAGATGACGAGTAATGAGGGGTTCGTTGTTAGCTCGTTATATGGTCGTTATGAGAAAGACGCATCACGCACAGAATGCGCTGCTCAATTAATGGAGTTATATGCGAAGACGTTTTGTGTGAGTGGAGAGCGAAAAAAAAATAAAAGAAAATCATTTCACTTTTCACTGACCTACTAAGCGAAATGTATGTTGCGGTTGTTGTTTGTTTATCTTGATTCTAGGTCAACATGGATTTGGTAAAGGTAGCTGGGTTTGTAAAATTAATTTCGGATTGGTGTGTTTTTTAGTGTGTGTCTGAAGAGTGCCAGGTAAAAATTGTTGCTTAGGAAATGTTGTTTGGAAATCGTTTTTATTGCGTTTTTTGTTGATTTATAGAAGATATTAGACATAGCGAGATAAATAAGTTGGGATTGTGACACACGTTTGGTAGAGGATTTTATGGTTCAACCAGAAAACAATCCAAATAGGATTGCACCCGATTATTGAAAAATTGAAGAACTAAGAAAAACCTTAAGCAATTTAAACAAATTTCCTTTTCTTGAAACCTAGAAAATCTCTATTCTCTGTTCTGTACACTTCGTTTTCTATTTATTCGTCTCTTACAAGCGATTTCTCAGAATTGGTACACATATTAAAGAATATACATTTGTGGTCCGAAAATGCTGTTTTCATATTTTTAGCATTAGTATTCTCGAAGTTATTAAAAAATGCAGGCAAAAAAACACGAACAAATGTAATTTGAACGGAGAATTCTATTGCTTCGTTCTCCATGATTCTCATCATTTGGTGTCTCCTTAAATTTCTGTTTTTAAAAGAGGATGTGGCCTAATTCATTGCTGTTGGACAAATTGGAAAGGTGGTAGCTTTTTTACCTTAACTCTCATTACTTTGGGTGACGAATGCCCAATTTCAGAGACGACTTTTAAAAATTTAACAGTCTTTTAAAACGTAAAATGAGATTTTCTCGTTTCACCAAGCGTTTCTCTAAATAAACAAACTTTTAAACACCCTTTAAAACTAAATGCCCATTTCTGGATCATTAAATTTTTAAAGTGTCATTGAATATTTTGAAAACTGAAAATAACGCTTTCTCATTTTTTCTCACACAATTTTCAATTTTTGACAAAAAATTCCCTGAAATTTCCCATTTTAAGATGGTGAAACTCAAAAGTTTTAAGGGTCTGATATAAAATTTAAAAAGATTTTTGCTAGAAGTACTTTTAGTGTTTGTTTATGAAACTGGGCAGAAAGCACATATAAATTGTGATTAAAAAAGGTAGGATTTGTTTCTGTCAAATCACATTCGGACAAAAGTAGTGCGGGAAAGTAGTTTGTGATCATTGGCTCGGGGTCTTTTAGGTTGCGAGATTTTGGCTATCAGTCTTTCGACCCCAACCCAAATTTAAACACAGAAATTCGGCCAAGAGTTCCGTACCTTTTGGGTCTTTTAGTTTACGATATTTTTGGTTTCGGTCTTTCGACCCCAACCCAGACTTCCGAGTTCCTTTCGGTTCTACTGAAAACGACTTTGTTTTAAAACACGTTACACAAAAATCTTCAAAAAATGTTTGATTTGTATTCCAAAACTTAACTCATAAAACATATTAAAAATAAAAACAATTAATTCAAAATTCGTAAATAAAAACGTTAATTTCTTAAAAAATTGTTGATTTTTCGAATTTTTTTGAAAAAACTCTGTGGAGTGGTTATTTTTTTAAAATTAATTTCTTATGTATAAATTTTTTCAAAAATCTTACAATTAATTTGAGAGTGCAGTGCTTAAGAATATGTAAGTAGGTAAGGTTAGGTTGGAGTGGCTGTCTAGATATTACTGACTCACTTAGACTTCAAGGGTCCATTGCGATGCCTCTCAAGAAGTTACTCATGGGAAAGTAATGAACCTTAACAAATCATTTTGTACTTTTAATGAAGGTAAGGACACATTTTGTGTCGATCGTTGCCAGTTCACTGGTATTATCGAAGAAGGGATTGTCGAGTTAGTTATTCCTTCTAATGGAGAGTGCCGGACATGTACATACAGAAGGTGTGAGACTGTTTCCTCCTTCTCCTTTCCCTAGCCTCAAACCATATCTACCTATGAGGCAGTGTCCTCTTATGACTCCAATTGTAGGGAAATCAAGCCATTTGACCGTTTCAGGTCTATGCTTGGCCATATGTGTTTAGTTGCTAGGCAGATGGTACCCTGCGACTATCAAGCATTTGTTGATTTTAGAGCATATTGTTTGAGAAGATATTTGCATGTAGCAAGTGGTGTTCCTATGTTATGTCCTTGTCTAATGGTAGGAGGAAGTGTTCCGTTTTTGGCGAGCTCATATAGGCTTTGCAATTTCTCGGGATGTCTCTGTGGCACGGCATCCAAATTAGGTGAATGTTAAACTGTTCCGTCATCTCTTTCAGAGAGAGATGATCGACAGTCGTGGACTATTTGAGAGTTTGTGGAGACAGATGCGAGAGATTTGAGAGCGGCTTGGTAGTCCGAGAAGATACGTATATCCTTGCAAGATATAACGTCTTCTTTGAGCTAGGAAAGTGCCTCTTTAATTGCCATTACTTCCGCCTGAAACACAGTACATTGATTGGGAAGTCTATATGATAAACTGAGATTCAGTTGTTTCGAATAGATACCACTTCCAACACCGTAATCGGTTTTTGAACCGTCTTTATAGAACTGTACCGTATTGCCTTCTAGGGATCTCTCTTCTTCCCAAAAAGATCTTGAAGGGATTGAAACTTGGAAGCTATTATCGAATACTATTTTTGGGGTGGTATAGTCTATGTAATCTGGGATAGATCTAGAGTTGTCTAAGATAGAAGTATGTCCAGTGTTGTTACTGATCCATTGAGAGTTGGCTCTTAGTATTACGCATGAGTCAGCTGCCACCATTTTGGAGAAGATATCTAGAGGTTTTAGGTTTAAAAGCATTTCCAAGGCCGCTGTTCATGTTGAGCTAAGTGCTCCTGTAATGCACATACCTGCTGACCGCTGGACTTTGATAAGTTTATTTAGATTTACCATCTTGTCCAGTGCGGTCCACCATACGACAACTCCATCAATAAGTATCGCTCTGATTACCGAAGTGTATAACCAGTGGGTTATTTTTGGGGAGAAGCCCAATTTTGAGCCTATGGGCCTTTTACAAGTGTAAAAAGCGCTACAGTCACTCTTTCATCAATATTTGCCTTACAATTTAGTTTTTTGTCTAAATATTCAGCTAGGTCGGATAAGGGTATTCCCTTAATCGTGGGTGGGTTAATCTGAGGAATTTTGTATCTTTTTGTAAAGACTACAAGTTCTGTTAATGACGATTGACGTCCAAGCCCCATTGTTTAGCTCAATTTGTCAAATTGTTTAAGGCATTTTGTAGGAGTTCCGAGAGAACTTGAGGATGTTTCCCAGATACAGATATTGCAATTGGCAATAGGCAATCACCTTGAAACCCTCTGCTTCCATTGAAGCTAGCAGGTCGTTTACTACCATGTTTCATAAAAGAGGTAAAAGGACGTTGTTCTTTCCCCCAAAGCGGGAATACCTCGATTCACCATCCTGGTGGTAGTAAAACTTCTCATGCTGGAAGTTATTGTCCTGCTTTTAAGCATGAGGTCTATGAGTGATTCCTCTAATTTAGGCTTGTCCATTGCTGTTGTGATTGCCTGGTAGCTGACGTTGTTGAAAACTCCTTCAATATCTAGGAAAGCTACTAGTTTATATTCTTTGTATTTGAGGGAATATTCAATGCTACATACCAGCGAATGAAGTGCTATTTCTACTGATTTTCCCTTAGAGTATGCCTGTTGAGCTGTGGAAATGAGACATGGTTTCAAGTTATGTCTGATGTGAATTTCAATCAATCTTTAAAATGCTTTAAGAAAGAAGGACGATAGGCTGATTGGTCGTAAAAGGGTTTCTCTGCTTTAGGAATGAAGACTACTTTTGCCTTTTTCCAGGCTTTTGGAATATATCTCAGCCTTACACAGCTAGTCAGAATGATCTCCAATGGTGGAATGATCATGTCAGAGCATTTTTGTAATTCGGCCAGAATGGTTCCATCTGGTCCTGGAGATTTATACGGATCAAAGCTATCTACAGCCATTTGCAGTTATTCCCGCGTTATTAGATCAACTATATCGTTTGTAATGGGTTGAGACTCAGATGTTAAGTCGTTAAGTATGTAAGAGCTAACTGGAAAGTGGGTGTCTGATAACAGATTAAGAGATTCTTGGTCCTAATAACTGAGATAATTAGTAGACATTATCGTTTGTAAATATTTCCTAGAATATACGAGTATATATCAATGTTTTGTGAAAAACAGAATGTAAATGTGTTATGTAGTGTATTGTAGTGTCCGTAGCTTAATGGTTAGGTGCGTTGGCTGCTAAGCAGAACGTCGTGGGTTCGAGTCCTACTCGTGCCCATAGTTTTTGTTTCATCTTTCACGGGCACTGCCTCTTGCGAAGAACTGACAAAACATCCAAGAGTATGAATCTGTCATGAAAAAGTGCTTCGCAACTTTGCCGTTCAGTTCAATTCTTCACACACACTCAGAGAATTGTTGATGAGAATAAGCCACTTTGGCCTTGCCTCTTCAAGAGCTGTCGCGCTACTCTATTAATAATATGTGTTATAATTTTCTATGACAAATATAAACCTTTTGTTGCGTTTTGCATTCTTATAGATTTTTGTTCTATACATTTTGATCCAAAATGAAGATTTTAAATCTGAGCTTCGTAATTGCATCGACTTTTCTATATCAGTCTCTTTTTTCTGTCATCTTCAATGGTCCTTCGAATTTATAATTTGGTTTTGTAAAAGAAGTTAAGAGTTAAAACCTCTCCTATTTCCCTTCACAAAAATATTTTAATGATTTTTCTTAAGAGATAAATGTAATGTCCGATAAATAATTAAATAGTCAATAGGCATCAAATCTCCTTAATAGCATTTATCGATGCCCATGAATCATATATGATTCAAAGAATTTCTTAATACATTTTCACCCCCATACAACCGGTAAAACATCTTTTGAACTTTTTGTAGGTGAAAAAGAAGCACCAAAATTCTTTGAACCATATCTTGTTTACAGGTGAATGAATCCTATTTGATCCAAAAAGAAGTATCAATAGCCCTTCGCAAAACAGAAATTCTGTGAAAATTAGTCAATATTTTCGGAGAAATGTACTTTTTTGCAGAAGAACCGAGCACTGCCCTAAACAGCATTTTTTAAGTCAATAATATGTTAATTTTTTCTTTCAGCTGGTAAATTTGTCATAAGTTTCTGAATTCTAATGTATTCAACACTAATTACTTTAATTCAAGACAGCAGCTAGCAGGCAAACAAAAACAAGTCATGTATCATATTTGATTCATAAGACATACTGATGCTCTAGAAATAATTCACGTTGGACAAATTTTTTAAATTTTTGTCAAGAAACGGCCTTTGAAGAACGAAGTACCAGATCCCTTCATTATGCACGGTATGAAGCCACTTTGACGTTTTTATCATGTATCATATTTGATTCATAGTGTTGATGTTGATGATTCTGTCAGTTTGAATAAACATTTTAAAATATCTTTATATGTTTGCATCATGTATGGTTTGTGGGCTCTGCAATGAGGTACATACAAAAATGATGTATGTATCAAATGTGATTCATTGGATTTGAATGTTAAGGAAGTTTGTACTGGAATCATGCAGGTGTTAAAAACTGTCTTAAAAGTTTGCCATTATTCTACATTTATTCTTTTGGGTTGTGGCATACAGAAAGGCCAGATAATTTCTTTAAGGTAAATAGGAAATAATTTTCGTCAATTTGCTTTTAAAAAAGGGTTTTCCAATAAGAGGTGTTATTTTGATATTCAAAGAAAAAGGCATTTTTTCGATAAATGATCAGATGTTTATTTCATTATAAAGAGGAAGGTATGCCGTTAATAATGGAACACAACATCAGCCAAATGGCCGCCACGACCACGCTTACAGGACAATATCCTTTTTATGAAATTTTCCATAACCGAACCGCAAAGTGGCTGCCCTATGTCCTCGATAGCCTCACGAATTCCATCTTTGAGGTCTTGAATTGACGCTGGGCTGTTGGCGTAGACCTTATCTTTCACGTGGCCCCAAAGGAAGAAGTCGCAAGTAAACGTTGTCCAGATCAATCCAATCCAATTCCGGCCATAAAAAGTCCTTAATCATATCTCAATAGCGCAATCCATTGACCGTAACTGTTTGCTCCAGCCTCATTTTTGAAAAAGTAAGGTCCAATGACCCCGCAGGACCATAAACTGCACCAAAAAGTTACGCGTTGAGGATGGAATGGAGAGGCTTTTCAACAATAACTCTTGGGTTTTCCGAGCCCCAGATGCGACAGTTTTGCTTGTTGACGTAGCCTCAGAGGTGGATCATTTTCGCATTTCAAGGACCCAATCAGCAAAGACACGACGTTTTTGATGATCAGCCGGCTTGAGTTCTTGTGCTAACTGAACTTTATAAGCCTTAAGACCCAAGTCTTTATGCAAAACACGTTTGTGGAATGCCTAATTCCAAAGAACGACGAGGAATGGACAGACCTGGGTTTTCTTCAACACTTGGGGCTACAACAGCAATATTCTCAGTTGTTCTTGAGCGACGTGCACGGTCTTTATTCTTCACATCACTAACTTGTCCCAACAGCTCGAATTTGTCCACCAATTTCTGTATTGCGGTCCGACAAGGTGCTTCACGACGACCCAAAAATGTTTTAGTTTTACGAACCGTCTCTGCCAAATTTTCACCATTTTTATAGTGAATTTTAATAATTTCAATGCGTTGTTGAAGCGTGTTTCGTTCCATTTTTATTAATGGCGTAGTTTCTACTTGTCAAATGTCAAAAAATGACATCTTCAAAAGTGACAGCTACCGAAATAGCGGGCTATTCAAAATAACACCTTTTATTGGAAAACACTTTAGAAGACGTCAAAACGTCTCTTTGATCAATATATGCATCATGCCTATGCACTGACCCAAATAACAAACCACAAAAAAAGGTCGAAAAATTCAATTTACAAAAACATAATATGTAGGTATGTAAAAGTTTCACTTATCTGCCGTAATGAGGCTGCGCACCGCATGTTGTCTTCATTACAAGCAGTATGATCCCCCTCAAGAAAAAGCGAACCAACATTCACTTTACCATAACTATACTCCACTACGTCACTTTTTACATAGATTGAATGTAAAAACTCTCTCGATTTCATTTACATACCATAACAATTTTCTGTCTGTTTTGCCATTAATATGTGACTTCCATTTCTTGCTGTTGTTTTCGAGTTTGCTATGACTGTCTTATAAGCTGCAACATTAAGCATAGCGAAATTATAACATGAAAAATGCAAACAACTCACGTCCGATATAAAGTAAATGCTTATAAATGGTTGTAAACTTATGAAGATGATGATGATGGTGTAGCCTCATTTTTGACCTCAAAAATGCCTCGCTGAATGCGAACGCTACGATACAACACGAAAAAGTGCCTACTTTCGCTCATGAAATCGAAAGTCATCGCACTTTCGTTATAAAAGTGAAGTGGATTGGAGTTGAGTTTTGTTTTGTTTTATCGCTATGATATGAATGAAAGCCAGGGGGGCGACGTTTTAGATGCAAGTTTGTTACTTAAATTAAGGTTTCTCGATGTTTTGATTGAACTATGTGTGAAAACTCTAAATTTGGTCTCTAGGATGTTGGACGATTGAGTCGTGACTGTGGAGTAAGTATTTAGCACGTAAATGCAACTGGATTTGGTGAAGTTAACATTTTGGCTAAAAAAAGTTTACTGATTTATGCAAAACTGAAAAAAAGTCTGAAAATAAGATTTACGGACAAACATGGTCTTAAGAGAAATCATGTTTCATTGGAATTCAGAGTGGTGCATGGCCAATAATAAGGAGGTTGAAAGGGAACCTTTCTAAAAAAATTGGATAGACGAATCTTGAAGTTTTTTGATAAAACTCTTATGTCGTCCAAAAGAAAAATTAGAAAACTTGTCTCTTTGACCCAAAAATACATCTTTCTCGTGACTACACAACTCAATCGAGCAAATAGAGAAACACCTTCATCGCAAGCAAATTGTTTCCCATTGCCACTGAGTATCACCTTAAACCACGTTAAGGCACACACTTAACAACAAATAGGTCCATTAACAAATGACTAATTCGCACAAAGAAAAAAAACCGACTTTTATTTACAGAAGCGTCACCTTGCGCTTGGACCAAACGAACACCCTGACCCTCGCCTAATTCAATCTTTATACAAGCTCGTCATGCTATGGCCTCTTAATTAAAGGTCTTTAGCTTCATAAACACTGACGTTTGTGTATCTATCATGTTGACCATATTTGGAGGGCAATATTGCCTTGGACATGTTACAACAACAACAACAACAGCGACAACAATAAAAAGTAACAAAAAAACTCCAAAAATCTAATAATGACCTCAAATAAAATTAGAGCGGATCTCATGAATTAGGTCATAAATCAAAGCAATAAATTTGAATAGCTCCGATACGGCTAGAGAAGGGCCGATAAATTAATTATTACATTTTTGTATCGTAAAATTTCATTTCATAAACAAATAAAGGGTTCGAGAACTGTTGGCAATGAGAAAACAAATGTTTTGTACAGATTCTGTTGACGGGTGTCATTTTTTTTTGTCGGAGCCGGATGGACATTCCAAAATACTTTTTGCTTTCAATAAGTTCATAAGAGATGTCAAAATTTTGTCTTCTATTAGTCGCCATTCACTATCACAAGTGGCATAGGATAACAAAATAGATCGCCTGAGCATTTTCGTTGACCAATAAACTACAGTCGATCATGACATCGAATTATTGTTTGTGGACCGTAAATAATTGCGAGACTTTTGACGCCCTGGAAAAGATATTTGTTCAAACATTTAACGAATAGCTCAGAGTTTGGGACACTGAGTTGCTTCACAGCGCAAAATGAAATAGTATTTTGTTAAATTGCCTTTTTGTCATATTCAAATAGCAACATTAGCTTGTGGACTATAATTGAAACAAATAGAGGCAAATCGGATCACTTTGACCCTAATTAAATAGACCTCGAAGGCGTCGATCTTGTTCGGCTAACGCACTTAAAATTTTATGACTTTTTGATCTTGGCATGCGAGTGTGATTATCGGCAAAATAAACTAATGGAGGTCGATGGACAGTATTGGAAACAGTCATTAAGGGATCTTTATGTTTCAATAAGAAAAATTGAGAAATGTTTATAGACAAATGATGAATTTAAAACTTTAGGTACTATTTTGAATGGTCCATAGAGATGTTCTTAATTGATTTTGTCAGTTCAATTTTGATGTAAGCATTATTCATATTGGCTTACGAAAATGCGTTACACTTTAAACATGTTGAGCAGGCACAAAAATGTAAACCAATGAAATAAAATTAATAACTTACCCATTTTCGTCCCACACATTACAATCCCCATGCGCAGCAGATGAACGCCACCAAACATTTTGTAGAGAGTGTAGAGCTTCGACAAAAAGGCCGTCATGAATATTTCTTAAACTTGACAGATACAATCGATAATTTAATCCAAAAAGATTCATTATTAAATCCATCAAACATCCTTAAAATATAAAGTATACTTGGCATCACTATTCAAATAACCGCTGTAGTAAATATTTGACAGCTCTCATCTTACAGCCCAGAAGAAAGAGACAATCAATAACCAAAAGAGTTTGTTGCCTCTCACGCACTGATGTTCTAAGTTTTAAGGCAATTTCGAGCAGTCGATCTTGGAACGTACCCTGAAAAGTGTCACATTCCCTGAGCTCCTTTGTAAGACAACAACAATTTTGATATTGACGTTTCCTTTATGCTTTTTACTTTGTCTATTTCACCTTACAGCCAATCAAGGAAATCTCAGACAGAGAAAGGGAGAACTTTAAGACATTCCAGCGTTGCCAAAATGTCCCTGATCGGGCCATTTGGCCCTGAGTTATTTGTTTTGGCCAGTGGCCCGGGGCCAACATGAAATGGCCTGCATATAATATTTTTTTCTTTCTCTAAAACAAAATATTCTACAAAACACAATTTTTTTATTCCATCAACGAAATTATCAATGAATGATTGAAAATGTCACTCAACTCATTCATTCCGACTAACGTTTGCTTTCATTTGTTTTCAACAATCGCCACTTTTTTGCTCTACCTAGTAAGTAGGTATCTCGTCTGTTTGTTTTGTCATTGTCCGTCATACGTTTACTGTTATTGTCCTGAGACCGTTGATGGTGGATTTTGAGACGATGTCCTCTCTGGTTTTATGCAGCTGGAGTAAATGATTTTAGAGGCCATGATGGCGTGATGAAGATTAATCTGAACTTATCGCAACTTTGCTCTTTTTAGGCAGATCAACCTCCATCACTATCTTATCGGCGTTTTCATCGTCTGACCAGGAATATAGTTGGACTTCCTCGCTCAGAGTGATGCGTTAAGAAGAGTCTTCAGTTTCAATGTCGGAATTACTGTCGACTGTGAGATCAGCTTCCACCTCGGATGGCTTGTAAGAGGCTGAGGAGGTCGATGGTTCCACATGTGTTATGTGTTATATAGACCTCCATATTGGTGTTTTTTCCGCTGAAAAAGCCTCAGGAGGGTTTGCATTTAGCGAGTCTTCGTCTTCATTGTAAATACGGACTATGATTTCGTCGAAACCGTACTTAATCACGCCTTCGGTTGCGGCCAGTGGAGCTAGTGATTCCCTATTGATCACTAAAAGAGCTGATCTATAGCGACCCACTGTCTCCTTCGCAACCTTTGGGACTTTCCAGTCATGAGTAGGCAGGTTTTGATTACTCATTTCTATCAGTTTCGTGATAATATTTGGGCAGTTGTGTAGATCCGGGATCATTATGCGTACTCTTGGTCGGCAAGGAATATTCTCCCTTGTAACATCGTCGATCTTGGGACACGTCCATACTTCTGGCAAGCCATTGACAGCAGCCCTGTACAGATCAAAAGGTCTCTGAGCTCCTCAGGCGTTGAGTTTGATACAATTTTGGTTCCATTCTGCATCGTCTGAGTCTGGGAGAGGCCCCGGATTCTCCTTGATGACATATAAAAATCTGAAACCGTTGTGAGCCTTGACGTCTGCCTACTAATCATGAGGTCATCCAACAATTTTGTATACTGAACAAGAAGACGATTTGTCCAAAAAAAATAGTGAGGCTGGCTCAAGTTGGTATGCCACTTACACCGAAAATCCTGAGATATCAAGCCTCCGCATTCTGCAATGCACACAACGTAGGTTAATAATTTTCTCTTAGGTAATGGGCTAGTGGCCCGCACATTTTGGAAATGGCCTGCAAAATGGCTCTTAACTTATTTTTCTTCGTGGCAACGCTGGTGCTCTATTATATTATCTCTTTGCAGCTAATACACATGAACTCTATGATGAGCAAACCATAATGTTTGTTCACATTTTCTAGTGTGGTTTCATTCGCTCATTGCCTAAGTGAATTTTGCTAACTTAAGGAAATTTTCGTCCGGTTTTTTGACATTAGCTTAAGTTCACTTCAGCAATTATACTTAGGCCTTCATAGTCAGAATACTACGCTTTTTGATCTGACGCGAACTAACAGTTTTTTAGCCATCCAAAAATACATGTTTCTACAGATTCCCAACAACGCATAAATAGTTTTCACACCAGGCAGACAGACATAACACAGAAATTCGGAGAATTTCAAAGCATGTACGAAGACACAAAGTTTGGAATGGAGTCCTACAAGGCTCTATTCTTAGTCCAGATTTCTTTCCGTGAATGAAAAACTGTAGCTAGGTACCTACTCATGAAAAAAAAACCTTTTTCTAAAAAGAAGCCATATAGATAAATAACGACTTACAGGTAGCCAGACCAAGCTCAGTTTCAGTTCATGCATTGGAATTTTAATCTTGTCAAAGTCTGATTGATCATCCAGAAACCAGCTTCAATTTGGTACCACTCTTGGCCCTTAAGCTGCCCCTCCAATTGATCTTACTCAAAAGTCAAAATTGAAAATAGTTTTCTCTTTCATCGGTGAAAACTTACCTTTCTTATTTTCTTTTCTATTATCTCCAAAAATCTCAAAGCTTTTCAAATAAGATCTTAAAAATTGATGAATGCCCCTCATTTCCGAGTTTCTTCACATCCATAGAACAAAATTCAGGTCATTCGGCCTCAAAATAGAAACTTTAGCTTTTTTTACCATAAATTTTTACTTCCGAAAGAAAGAACGAAAGTAAAAACGCACAAACGAAAACGAAAGTCTTTCTCCCAACTGCATTTCCAAGTAGTTTTTACTTTCTCTTATGCTCCAAAAACCTACAAAACCGAAAGTAAAAACAATAAAAAAAAGAAAGAAAAAATGAAGAAGAAAAACCTGAACGCAAAATTAACGAACAAATTCAAATTCATGTCTTTAACGTCTTTTTGTACAACAAAGACATCATTTCGTGGCACGTAGGTAGTCATATAAGAAATAAGAAAGGCAAACAAATATTCTGCAGCCACCCACGTTCACACGTCTAATCTAAACTGATAACTTAGCGACCCCCAAAATCTTAATCGATAAACTAATTCGTCCAGAACAATATATGAATAATTTATCGCTGCTAAATCAAGAACCCCCAAGGTCAAAATTGGCCGAAAAAAATTGTTTATACCAACTACCGAGCAAGCTCATGTTCTAAATATTGACTAAGCCCCCAGTTCTATAGGTGTTTAGACAGATAACAAAAAAGTCCAGAAGTACCTCTTCCACCGGTGGTGGTGCTTTCGGGCAGTGGAAGAGTGAGACGAGAAGCCGAAACAAAATTAACATATGGCTTATTTTTTATTGTTAAATGTTTAGATTAGAATTTAATGTTTTCACCTTGAGAATGCAAACACAGACTCTCAAAGAACACAAAAATGAAACAATTATTTTTATGTTTTTTTGACAATGACCTTCTATCTCTCCACCACCGCCATTGCTACTGCTTGTATGCGTTCAGATTACTCAACACAGAGACTTCCTTAAAAATCATTTTGTTTCTCTCTTAAAAATTTTAAGCTTCATACACAATCTGTAAGCAATATGACTGTCAGGGCTGATATCAAAATTTTGTATCACGTCTGAAGTTTGTGCTTCAGCTTGAAGCTGCTGTTGATTTAAGTAAAGCAAAGCAGAAACGAAAAAACTAAATCCAGGGTTAAAACCTCGCCGGCATGCAAATAGCTTCTAGATGCTAGTTCCGCAGTGTCACCAATGATCTAATGTCACTTTATTGACATATTCAATGGGTTTATATTCAGATTCATTGATACTTTTAAAATAACTACCGGAACAAAAGAATGCCATTAACTTACGAGGGTGAAGTATTTTTTTTGTTTTCTTTTTGAAGGCTGAAGGATGGGGTCTTGAAATGGTTTTTTTTTTTACATTGGAATGCCAAATGGTGATATTTTAAAAGGAGAGTTTTCTTCTGAGGATTGTTGAAGCGTAACAATAAGGTACATCTAGTCGAGCTGAGATGTCACCTTGACTGTTTGGAGGGTACATTATGTGGCTGTTGTTTGGGGTGTCGGCTGTGGGGTGTCCGATTTTTTTCGCCGCTTTGGCACTTGAAGACGCGAAAATAAAACTATTACAGAAGTGAGACCCGGATTTCTAGGCCGAATGTTGAATTGAGACGCCTGTCGATGTGATAGACTATGTCCGTACTATTCACATGCCGCGCTCGCAGTCCTGTCAGGAATTCCGTGGAGAAGGAAGCTGTGTGGAGTGTTTTTTTTTCTTTTGCTGATATCGTTAATCGAAAGGTTTATTAGAAGTCCGGAACGCTCATCTCGATCGCGGGAAAGATACAAACTAAATTATGCCTAGAACTTACTTGGCCCATCATTAGATGTATCTGCAAAAAGTTGTCTAGATCGTGGTCGAGATACCCTCAGTCGGATGGTGAGAAGTATAGGTAGTATTCATGCCCTAGCCGCGAAATGGCGCGCATGTCTATCCCTTACGAGTCCAAGACCTTTTAGCCGATCAGCAATGTCCTCGCAAAACACTGGACACTGGTGGGTTTGAATATCCATATACGTAATAGCATTGAGAAGAGGCTATCGCGTCCGCAGCCATGCTAACGGCAAAGGGGAAAGTCCTAAACCAACGCTGGTAAAACTATCGACATACTCCCGCAGAGGCAATAGGAATAAGAACTATGGTTGCCTTCCGGATAGTAGATGGTGCTCTGTCCACAACGTTGACACAACCTGCTTAACACGTCTGCTATGACGACCCTAAACGTCCGAATACTCACTCGTGTAGTTGAATCAAAGTCTGAATAGTAGCTATGTAGCAGGATCTTCAACTCTAAGAGGGCGGATTTTTCGTACGAAAAGGATCCTGTCAGTAGAGGCACTCGACCGCTCAATGGAGTGTGCCCCCTCCTCCCCGGTGGAACTTAAGTCGTCCCAACGGAGAACTGCTCAGCATATCCCCTCGAGACTGAAGGCTTACATGAGTGATTGCGTATGCCGATTATGTTGCATATTCGCCGTCACAAGGAGAATCTAATCCGCATAAACGCGAGAGACCTCCATCCTAACACGTCACTTAAAACTAATGCGTCACTCGATAGGGCTGATCACTGTGGACTTAGTATTATAAATCCCCAAAATACAGACCTCGTCCTATTCGTCATCCACTCGGAAGTACTTCTTCCCATTTATTGCTATCTTGCCTCCTTCAATATAAGGTGACGAGCACTAATTGTGTATAACCCAATGAAGCCAAGTATCTCGGTCCTTATACTGACTAAAAAGTTAGAGTTTGGTAACCTATATATTCATGAGGAAAGCGTGTAAGAATGCTTCAAGTAAGCTCTTGTTCTCCTTGCCAGAAAGCCATAGGAAACAAATTGGGTTTTCAACCTTGCGCATTAATCCTATTGGCTCTTAACCACACACGGTCATCTGACCAATCACATTTACGGCATTGCAGATGGGTGGTCACTATGTACTCGTGTAAGTCACTTACTGCGAACCTAACTCATGCAAGTCCAACGCAACTGCATGTCCTCTCTCCTTCTGCATAACGGCGGCCATTGGGAGGAACACCAAACAACCCGCAGCTCGTTTGGAACACGTTCTCCGCCACCTGAACACCCCCTGCCGACTTTTTTAGCAAACAAGTCGAGCAGCGAGCGACTGCTCTGAAGAGCATCAACGCCTCATCCAATGGACCAACAATAATGTGGGACATTCCATCATTTTGAACTTCTTCGGTTCTATACCAAAGTACAACAGACTACATCATTCCAAAACCCCAATTTGGTAAAAACTTCACATATCCATTCCCATCCAGAGATGAAATGGAAGACAATTAAACTTCGTGATGACAAAAGCATCATTTTTATACAGATGGATCCAAGACAAGAGATGGAGTTGGTAGTGGTGTGTACTCAAAAAGCTTAAAAATCTAACATTCTCATTCCGCCTGCCTAATCATTGTAGCGTCTTCCAAGCGGAAATTTTAGCGATCCAACAGAGGTTCTCCTCCTGGCTAAAAAAGAAATCGGTGATATCAACTTCGGAATATCCGTATCTATCGCGGACGTAATGGTCTGCTAGTAAATCGCTGATGGTGTCCTCACAACCAAATGATCAAATGGCCCCCCCCCCCTCGATTGTCGATCCGTCCGCGTATGGAGATGGGCGCAGCAATTTAACATTCAACCTCTGTTTCCGAGCCACAGAGACCCACAGAAATTGTAGAACCGGACGAACCGTCCCCATGGAAATCGTCATAACCTATTTCCACTTTGCGTAAGGAGAAGGAGAGGTAAAATGTAACGCTAGACTGACAGTAAACATCTGCATAAAAGCAACAGAGCCTAAAAGATCCCAAACGCTAGGTGGCACAATTTACCACCGTGCGCAGCCACGTAAAACTTCAGTGGCCTTCACTGGAACCTACAAGCGCTCTCTCAAAGACTTGTGTTATCTCAATGCAGAGCATCTTAGGAGTTCCCTAATATGTATCGCTATACGGGACACTGTCTTATACATCGCGCACACAGACGCTACTACACTTGTGTGTAGCCGATCAAGTGACCTTTTGCAGGGACCTGTATGGACGAGGATGAAGAGGAAACAAGCTCGCACCATTCTCCTGCTCCGTGCGCTGCTCTCGTTTCACTAAGACGGAACCTGATCCTCATCTGGGAGAGTAACGTTTAGAGTAATCCCAGTGAACTAGCTAATAAGGATATCAAATATCTTCTTCGTTTTATAAAAAGCTCAAAATGGTTCGACTAGTAAGAAGTAATTCTCTAGATTCATGTGGTATCACAATGGGCCTTTTCTTTGGCCTAAGTGTGTGGATTCTGTATCCACAGCCACTTTAACCTAACCTAACCTATGCAGAACTTAACATTGGTTGATTTTTTAACATTCCCTTTTTCCAATTTCCGTGGAATACCAAGGCTGTCTCTAATAGTGAGTGGAATAGCTAGCATGATGTCTTTGGTGAGTGTTGTTTCTTGAGGCAAAGGTATTTCGTCAAATCCTTTTTCACATGTTCTTTTTGAGTCAATTTTTTGCGACCACACTCTCGCCTCTTTGAAATTTTGACGAGTTTTAAAATTTAAAACATGGTCCTCGGAACCTCTGAAGTCATATTACCGCACTAAGAAACCATAAGCCAGCAATTACACCTTTTACATACCCAGATATTCCCCTTGAAATTTCCAGCAATGTAAACAAGCTTATTCATTTGTGTATTCATTTATCCCATCATTGTAATCAACATGACACTTTCACCTGCCCCAAAGTCCAATTCTCATGTCGCATTGATGCGAACATCCTCTTCATCAGTTACAGCAACAACAATTCGGTCAAGTCGTTGAGCATCGACGATATCGAAACTTGTCTTCCTTTGCGAATACAGGAAACAAAATGATGAATGACCGAAACTCCAACTGAAAAAAAAGGGTTGACTTTCACATGCAAAATCCACGTTTTATATCAAGTTGCATGCCAAGTCAAGCCAACCAACGCAACGCAACATACAGCTTGCTCTGCGGACTTATCCTCACCTTAACCGAATTAATTCCTTTACTCGTCGATGGCCGGACGATTCGTGTCAATTTCACATTTATATACTTCTTCTTCTTTTGCAGTCTTCAAGTTGAATGGTGGTGAAACATTTTCACCATTCATTTTGCCTTCAAATAAGCGTTCACTGACCTCGAAGCCTATATGCCTTACACCACGCCGACCAGCCTACAGTTGAAAAGTCGATGAGAAACACACTTTCAAAAGCCTATTAAATCGACTTTTGTATGCCAGCAATAACGGCGGCACCTACCTTCTATAAAATACATAAATCCACCAAACCAACCCGCCCTTATCGCTAGTTACTAGTTCAAGCTCTCGCATAGTCATGCCAACCAATATTGTGACTGACAGCAAACAAACTGACCAAACGACAACGCGACCATCCAGCTGTTCGGACATTTGCCCAATTAAAAGAAACTTTGGCGCAGCTGAAACCAAGCCAACATTATACCCAAACAGCATCTCACTTCGGTCTGGTTATGTGAATGGGTAACGATCACGCGACAGAGAGGAAAAGGGGTATAAATTGTGTGTGTTTAGTGGTGGTCGAAGCGAATTTTCACTCTTGACGACCACGAACAACTCTGTTCAGGGAGGTTCAACAAACTCGATGAACTCAATTCCGTTCATTGACTTCGACCCCAGCTATAGTAGCTTGAGTGAATGAGTGGTGATGGTGACTATGACTAAAGCACTGAAGGAGCTACTTTCTGATTGAAAATGAAACAAAAATCATATCTTAAGTGGTGCTGCTGATGGCAATCATAATGTTTCGAAACAGTCTGGCGAAAAAGTTAAGACACATTAAGAGTTTTTTGAGATCGAGCTTTGCGGATATAACAGAAGAACTCGTAAGAAAGTATCATACATTTTTTTATATAATTTGCACCCACTCAAGGGATTTTTATACCCTTTTTATGCCAGAGACACAGTGAGTGCATTAGGAAGAAGAGAAAGGGTTGGAAAGGAGGTGTCGGTGTACATTGGTCTTAAATTCTTGAACACTGTTATGACTGGGAAAGACAGAGTGTGGAAGAGAGTTCCACATTCGCGTTGTACGGCTAAAAAATGATTCTCTTTACTTGAGAGTACGTCCGAAGTTGGGGTCGAGGGTAAACTGATGGCCATTCCATCTTCAACGCTTCAACGATACAAGACAGCATTGAGTTTTCGAAGCATTTAACTCTACACGGTTTTTAATTCCCCCATTGTACAATGCTGTTTAAGTCAGAGTTTAATGAGCTTATCTTATTTTTTCCGTTGCAGTTCCACATCCGAAAAGGAAGGATGTGAATCTGGTAACGAATATGAGAAGTTAAGAGTACTTTCGTCAGCGAAACAATTTATTGGATTAGAAGTAACAGACAACATTAAAAAAAATGAGAATGAGGGTCGGAGACAAAACGGAGCCCTTGGGGCATACCAGCATTTATATTGTGGGTTTCGGACTTAAACCCGTCCAATACAACTTGTATTGAACGGTTCGAAAGCAAGTTTCTAATCCAACGAAGAAGGGATTTATCGATACCGAAGGCCCGCATTATCGATAAAAGAGCAAGATGCCAGACTTTGTCAAATGCCTTTCAAAATATCAAGTGCAACAATCTTATTTTCTCCACAACGATGTAAAGATTTGTTCCACTGTTCGGTGAGATAAACCATCATATCACCAGTGGACCTGTTGCTGCGAAAGACGTACTGCCGGTCATTAAGAAGCTTTCGATTTCGAAATATTTCTTGAGCTGATATCATCAGCGTTTCCATGACCTTAGAAAGAAGGGACGTAAGTGCAATCGGACGATAATTGGAGGTAGAAGACGATTCGCCTCTTTTTGGGATTGGCTGGACAAATGCTGTTTTCCAACTACCTGGAACGAGCTCAGAGGAATAGGATAGATAGAAAAGCTTACGCAAGGGTTTTGCCAGCGTAGAAGAACACCTCTTAAGAGCAATAGCGGGGATACCATCCGGTCCAGTGGATTTATGTATGATGAGATCCTTTAGGACTCTCGCCACACCACGAGTGCGAAAGAAGATTTGTCCCATGGAATCATTGACGTGCTCAAGAACAGGCGGAGTCATGACACTCTCAAGCAGAGAAGAGTTGGCGGTGAACTGCCTGGCCAAAAGGTAAGCTTTCGCGAGCGAGCTAAAAACTGGAGTGTTATTTTCAACGAGCGTAGGGACCGAGGAAGAAGAAGAATTCTTCATATATTTTGTGAATGACCAAAAATTCTTAGTGCCTTTGGGACATTGCAGTATTTTTTGTCTTAATTTTTGGTCATGTAAAAATTTGGTCCGCCGAATATGGGCATTGCAGGCCTTCCTGGCTTGTTTAAACTTGTTCCGGTTTTCCTCAGTTGGGTTGGCTCTAAAGCACCGGAACTTTACTTCTTTTTCCCTGATAACCTCTTTACAGCTTGAATCAAACTTTTTCTTAGGTCTGATGCTTTTAACCCTATTCGGGATAAAAGTAACTTAAGGTTAACAATTTAAAAATATCCGGAAGGTCTGAAAACAAATCTTTGTCAATCCACGCCCCTTTGAACACAATTCTTAAATTCTATAATAACGTAATGCCCAATACCGTTTTCGGTTCCAATTACATATCTGCTGAATCCGGAATTTTTTGTAAGAGGGTGGTTGCCACGCCCAATCTCTTAGACTTCTCACATTTTTTATCTTCTCGGTAGTGAAGACTGCAAAGTCTAAAATTTTTTAAAGAGTTCCATTATTTTGAAGCTGTCAGCTTTTTGGTGTTTTCACTTACAATCCAATAATCTAAATTTTTGGTTTGAACGAAGCAACAAAACCGAACTATGTATCAAACCTCTCAACCCTACTGTCCAAAAATTTGCTTGTTGCACCCAAACAAAAGCCATAACAGTTACCCCGTTTCAATATTTCGGCGAAACTTTTACTTACTGCACGACTTTAAAGAAAGAAAACGAAAACAAAACAGCAAAATTGAAAAAAAAAAACTCAAAGCGTTCTCGCACTGAAATCGAAAAGAAATTTCCAGGTGAAACCGAGAGTTTTCGTATTCCCTCGTTCTCCTCTTCCCATTAACTCGTTGGGCCTAACATCTTCCAGTAGCTTTAATTTTTGTTTGTATTTTTGTCTTGAATTTCGCATTTTGCTTCAGTTTGTTATTCATGTTTTTCTTGTAGCAAACTAACGGTATGATTCAAGTTCCCAATGGGCCTAACATTTTTATTGTTGTAACCAGATAAAAAGATAGAGTTATCTGCATAGCGAGTGTTGGGGTTTTGAGAATTGAGGGGGGTAACTTTCTTTTTCTTTTCAACTTTTGAATATAGTTTGTGTGGCCGCTTCACTGTAGCGGTAAAGTAGAGACTCGAGATATCAATCTTCCTACACTATTTCTTCAACGTCTTCATAGCGAAACAAACTAAAGAAGTTAGACATTAGGTCTCGTGACGTGATGCAGAGATGGGAGGCGGCAATAAAGTGATTTGATTCGAATTCGAAATGTATATCTGGCCCGCTTCGCTAGTTGCATACGAAACGAGCAAAGAAAAAGTGAAAACGAATAACACTTTCGATTAGTGCGTCGAAAAATGATGACGACGAGTGCGGCGCGGTGGCACGGCGGCGGGCGGTTGAAGCGAGGGAAGGTGGTGGTTATACACTATAATGATGATTGCTGTTGAGCAAGATGGTTGGAGTTATTGAGGTCAATCGCGAGTGACGTGGGGGGTTCCTCGACTTTGGGGCATTGACTTTTCTGCTTATGGCTCCAAATGACACTTTGTCTTGATTTTTTTAAAGCCAAAGCAACTGGAGGAGAAATCATACAAACCTTAACAGTAGGCAAGGGGCTCTTGGTGGGGGCTATAGTTGTATCGGCCTATGAGAGGGGATTGGCGGTGATCTGTAAAAAAGAGCTCGGTGTCAATGGCCTCTGGTAAATTTCTTTTTCCGATTCAATCTGTTTGTTATATTTTCGTATTTTATCGACGGCTTGCTTGCTTTAGGTACCGTAAGGCCGCATTTTACTTTCTTCGACATCATTACGGCTCTAGTTTTATACCTACATCCACTTTGGAATTTCGGCAAGTTTGTTGCATTATGGAAAGAGTGTAAGGGGGCATTTTTATTTCAGTTATGAGTTTGCCAGAAATTTCTTATTTGCAGAAAAATTTAACTCAAAGGCAAAGTTTTGGTAGCAGGCCCAAAGAAAGTTTTTGTTTTGGAAATGGTACTTGCTTGGCCTATGTAATCGAATCGAGCTTTTGGAAGGGATGTGGTCAACGAACTCAACAGTCGATGACGAGGTTTATGTTGAATAGGTATTTCTGGAAATGGTTTAAGAGAGAAGTTGAATAATTTCTTTTTTTGATTTTATTGAAGTTGTTCGTGAGGCAACAAAGTGTGTAAATTGGCTCACAGAGTCACAGAGGGGGAGTTTTATTTGTTTGAGTTTTTGTAATGTAATATTGGCTAATTGATGTGAAAGTTTCTTTTATCTTGATTATTTGGTTGCATGTTAAAGGTTGAAGATTGAGGAATACGGGGTCATTGGCACTTTCTTATGCAAGCTGGCTTATTTAAGTTTAAGAAAAAAAACATCGGAACTGACCATAATTCACATCAAAATTAGAGCTAGCAAGTATACTATCAGCCATTGAAATTGAATATTTTCAGTAAAAAAAAATGTATTTTGATTTCTGCCTTGAGAATATTTCATGCGATTTCAGATCGCCAGTTCTCTCAAAATTCCGAAGATACCTATATCAAATGATACACTGGAACGAAGGTCTGTTTGTTCTTTATCAGTAACTGAAAGCAAAACTGTCTGCGAGGTCAGCTTACCAAGTTCTGATCAGAAAACCATATTTCTTGGTTTTTGTACTTGGCGTATTGTAACCCCGTAGAAAATATCTTCTTATTGGCAAATATATCGGCAAAGGGAGATCTGAGTTGAGTTTGGCTTGCAGAAGTAAGCTAGGGATAATGAGAAATTAAAAATATGTTGAATTAAGCAAAATCAGTTTCTTCATGATTTCATTTCAAAACTCATCGAATGATACATCGAAAGAAAGGCCTGCTCAGACTCTATTCAACTTTGTCAAGTTCTTTGAAGGCCTGGAAGCCAAGATATTACCAAAAAAAGGAAAATATTCGCAAGAATTTTCCCGCAATCTCAAATCGATATTACTCACGACACCACTTTCGATAACGGATTCAAGCTGATCGATTTTGCTGCGGTGCGAAATTTTGTGGTAGCAAGCACCTGGTTTCCACATCTCAACATCCATAAAGGTACATGGAGATCTCCTGATCAATCAAACGTCAACCAGATTGATCACATTGCAATCGACGGAAGGCACTTGTCTAGCATTCTAGATGTTCGAACATTCCGAGGAGCTAAAATTGACTCGGGCCACTACCTTGTCGTAGCCAAGGTAGTGCTACGAATATCCCAACAACGGACAAAACAAGGAAATGCTGCAAGATAATTCGACGTCGGGCGGCTACAATCACAAGAGATCACAAGAGTCCTATGCCACAAACATCAAGTATCTTTCTGGCAACAGTGCCAGAAAGCAGTTAGAGATGCCGCTGGGTTTCACAAAGCCACCAAAACAAGACCCCTGGTTTGACAAAGAATGCAGGCAGGCCCATGCAGCCAAGCTGGAGGCATACAAAGTGGAGCTGCATAGAAAGACAAGAGCTGCTCGTGAGCTCTACGAGCAAAAGAGGAGAGAGTAACGCCGGTATCTCAGGAGAAGAAAGAGAGAGCATGAGAAGCGTAAGATCGAGGATGTTGATAGAGCCAACAACAGGAATGAAGTTCGGAGGGTTTATCGAAAGGTAAAACAGCTGGCTCATGGTCATCGAGTAAGAACCGATGCCTGGAAAGATAAAAAAGGAAACGCCATAGTAGAATCGCAGTCAATGCTGGGTATTTGGAAAGACAACTTCTGTAGATTGTAAAACGTCAACGACGAAGAAAACCCCATCGTCAGACATTAGCCCTTTACCGAATACGATGATAGCAAACAATTCCATTAACCCGATCTAGAAGAAGTGAAAACGGCAATATCACGGCTGAAATCCAACAAAGCCGGTGTAGCAGATGGTCTCGCTGCTGAGCTGTTCAAAAGGCAGCAGGCGACGAGCTATATAGGAGCATGCACCAAATTATCTGTTAGATATGGTCAGGGGTATGCATGCCCAATGAATGGAACTTCAGCATTGTTTGTCCCATCCTGAAGAAGGAAGATCCTCTAAATTGCTTCAACAGCAGAGGAATTCTCTCTGCCGTAATATATGAACGTCTGAAGACTTTCGTCAATGTGGCTTCAGACCTGGAAAGTCAACCTTCGACAAAATTTTCACTTTGCGGCAGATCCTGGAAAAAAAAAACTATGAACTCCAAATTGATACCCACCACCTTTTCATCGAATTTAAGGCCGCATATGACAGCATCTACAACCACGAGCTGTATACAGTTTTGTCTAGTTTTGGCATCCCTGCCAAGCTTGTTCGCTTATGCAAAATGAAGATGGTGAACTCACGTTGTGCCATCAAGTTTGGCAATAAGCTTACGGAATCTTTCGATATAAAAAAAATTATTCAGACAAGGCGATGCACTGTCATGTGATTTCTTTAACTCCGTTCTAGAGAAGATAATGGAAAACTGCAACGTCAACACCAGAGGCACTATCTTCCAAAAGTCTATTCAACTTCTCGCGCACGCCGCCAATGGTATTGGCATAATGGGAAAATGGGAAAAACACAAAAATACCATCAGCGCCGAGATCAGACGAAGAATAACTCGTGCAAATCGCTGTTTCGTTGGGCTAAGAAAGCAATTGAGTGGAAAGGTTCTCTCTCGATCAACTAAGGCAAAACTATATATCATCCCAGTCCTGCTGTATGGTGCCGAAGCGTGGGCCTTGACAAAATTAGATAAATGTGCCCTAGGCTGTTTCGAGGGAAAGTCCTTCGGGTAATCTCTGGCCCCGTTAGCATTGAAGGGGAATGGAGAAGAAGATTTAACAGCGAGCTTTACGGGTTGTACAACGACAAGGGTCAATGTCCAGAGTCTCAGATGGTTCGGTCATTTAGAGTGGATGGACACCAATTCTACGGCCCGGAAAGCCTTCGACACTATTCCTGAGGGACGTAGAAGTAGAGCATCACCGCGACTCAGGTGGCGCATCCAAGTGGAAAAGGACCTTAATCAACTTGGAGTGCAAAACTGGAGACAGCTAGATAAGGACCGATCCGGCTGGCGGAGACTGTTGATTGATGCTCAAGTCCACAATGGACTGTAGCGCCACCTTAAGGAAGTAAGTATGTACACTGAACCAAAATCGGCAGTCATATTGATAATTTTGTGCTTTAAATTGAATATTTTGTTGTCAATTTACAACCAATGACCGACGTAGTCAATATGATAATTTAAGATTTTCAATTTAATGGCGTCATCAAGAAATTGATGATTCGAAAACCTGGGTTGTCACATTGATGATTTGCGTTATCAAAAGGTAAAGTATAGTCGTCATATTGAAAACTATAGTAGTCTCATTTAACATGGTGGTAGTCATCTTGAAAACCCAAGTTATCAAATTGAAAACCACGATAATCCTAATGAAAACAACGGTTATCAAATTGAAAATAGTTGTTGAAAAATGAAAATCGTTGTTATCAACTTGAAAACAAAGGTTGCCAATATGAAAACCATGATTTTCTGTGGTTTTCAGTATTACAACCACACAGAAAGAAATCGAAGATCAAATCAAGAAAAACAACCGGTAAATCACGAAAAATGAATCTAGTTATGGACCTTGGATTGGGAATTCAAATATAACGATTTCGTGTTTGTAATTTACGAAAAAGAGGAAAATGAAGACATTACGACTCAAAAGTTGTAATTCTACACTTTTAAATCGCAACAAAAAAAAAAAGTATTTATGATTCAGAAGCGTAATTTACGATCAGCCAGTTGTAAATTTACATTTGGTTTGTCAAGACTTACGACTCAAGTTCGTGATTTTACACTTTTGAATCGCAATCAAAAAAAGCATTTATGATTCAGAAGCCAAATTAACGAAATATTTTTGTAAACTGCGATTGTCTAAGATCAATTCGTTCATTTAGCTTCAAGAGCTTTGTTTTTAGAATATTGAGATCATAAATCTCGATCTTTAATTTTGTAGATCAGAATTATTTAGTCGTACAATTTATATCATGCTCCAAATGTTTAAAATTACGAATAAGAAATTTGTAAATTGCGCTTACAATGGAAATCTAAAATCATGACATTGTTTCGTAATTCTCAATTACAGTTTTGTAAATTTAGACGGAATAGAGATTGAATTACAATTTTGACTCTCATTTAACGAAAAAAGGGGGATGATTTACAAAAAATAAAATTTCATAATTTACGACATGGAAATTCGTGATTACTGATTTTTCATTTCTTTCCGTGCACTATAGACTTTTGAATTGAGTTTTTTTTTATTTGATTGCCGTGGTTTTAAAATATAAGAATGCTGCTTCGGCTGCGAAAAATATCGCAGTAATACCAAAAATCTCATTCTCTCTTTGTTTTCGATCTAAAGAATGCGCTCATGTTCAGGAAACCATGAATGCACTCGTATACTTACTTCCTATAAATTTATGAGTCATTCCTTTCATTCTGAAATATAAACTTTAAGAAGTGTTTAAAAATGAATTAGATTCAATATTTTGGAAACATTTTATTTGAATAAATGTGAAATTTAAATTTGTAACAAAAAGTTAAATACTTAATAAAATTATAATATAATTTTTATCACAATGGGCCTTTTCTTCTGGCCTAAGTGTGTGGATTCTGTATCCACAGCCACTTTAACCTAAATATATGAAAAAGATGTAAAAAAGTTGACTGCTGATAGGCCAATTACATTTATCCATTTTATAATATATTGTTTGATCGCCGCCGCCGGCCGGCCGATTTGCACATCTTTCTAGAGCTCTTAATGCCAATTCTTCGTTCTGTTAATGAAAATTAAGGGAAAAACTGTAAACTTAAGGATACTGAAGCAAATATACAATATTAAACTAACGCAAAACAAATTCTCAATCTACATTGTTTGTATTATAATATGCTTACACATACATACCTTCAAATATCGGAGATAATTGTTTCCGACTCCAACTCTTTATAAAGACATTAATTTTATTAAGCATAAAACACACAACTTTAAAAGAAAAGAAATGTTTTCAAAATGTAGTATGTACTTTTAAGCCTTTTTATTTTATACACTAAACGTTAAAGTCTTATAAGAAATATAATATTTTCACCTATTTTAACTTTCTTTGAATTAAAATGTTCGATAGTTTTTTTTTTATTAATCTCGCACAGAACTTTTTACCTCCGATAAACGCGGCTACCGACTGCTAACTCATGACATCATGTTCATTTGAAAATAACATTAGTTTTCAAATTGACAATACTATTGTTGTATTTGATTAACATAGTTTTCAATGTGATAACTTTAAATTAACCATCATCGTATTGATAAGCAAAATATTCTATTTGATTATTTAAGTTGTTAAAACGACAACTTTTATTTTCAAACTAGATACAAGAAATTGAAAATTTCGAATTGTCCCATTTACTATCAAGTTGTAAAATTTTGAGACGACTTTTGAAAATTTACATCACATTGACAATTTTTTCCATCAATATTACAATTTACGGTTGACAACCGGTAATTGTCAATATGACAACGGTTATTTTTTTCAGTGTACATCAAAATAAGGACGGCAATGCCATTTTTAATGTGTAGGCATGAAAAAGGGCATTTCACACTAAACAGATTCAAGTTTTATTGTTTGAAAAAAATTATGTATTATCTTTTGGTTCAAATAGTTCTTCTAATTTGATATCAAATGCCAACGAATCAATTCCTTTTTAAATGTCGCCTTGTTACGAATACAAGAATGGGCCTTAAGCTCATCTTGGATCACCAACTTTAATTTCAATTACAGAACTGTCATATTCACTGAAAAGAAACAATCTCCACCTGCTCCTTAATTGATTACGTGTCTTAAATGATTACAATTTTCATAATTCGACTTCAATAAATAAAGCCAATCACCTCAAGTCCATAAGTGGGTCAGATATGTCAAAAAGTTCAATAAAATTTGATTAATATCATTTGTATAGCTCCCAAGAGACAAGAGACGATAACCATCACATTGCATCGCATCATCATAACGTTTATCCACAAAACTCTCTGTTGACAGCTAGTTTTTCGAGGAAATATTAATTCCATTTGCATAAAATATCAATTAATTTTAACTTAATGCTAACTTATCTTCACCATCATCACACCACTCCGCAAGCACGAGGTGAAAAAAAGCGAAAGCGAAAGGTAAATTTATGTTGTTGCTTGTTTTTTGTTTGCCTGCCAAAAAATAAAAATTCAGCATGCACTGCAGCATGAATATTTTCTCTTATTTCACTTTTACCTTTTTTTTATTTCCATCAAAAGTATTTATCGGATTCATTGAACCACGGAGACAGCAGCGACCGGAACAGTTTGTTTTAAATTTCTATAAAGAAGATACTTCTTGGGACAGCATGAGCTATCACCATAACAAGATTTCTATGATATCTTCTTTGAAGCAGTTCTCGAAAGACTTTTCGACACTTTTCTTTATTTTCTTTTCTCGTTTTTTTTTTCTAACCAAGCCTGATGGCTATCTTTGGAGAAATTTCATGCAATTTGGGCAACTTTTTGTTTCAAATGATTACAGTGCGTCGTCGTCGGTCGTTATGAGTGGAAAAGGTCAAACACCTTTGATGGAGAAATAGTTAATTATGTTCTGTTTGTGAACAATGCAAACAAGATTGGTGTCGGATGTGAAATTTCATTAAAGTACTTCATAGAAATTTTGTTTGAATGACATTTGCTTTTGTTATTTAACTTCTTTTTTATGCTCTGCTTTGGTTTTTTTTTTTCAATTTAAGATTTCACTTACGTCAATCATGCGTGTCTAACTTGGGTTGGGATCGAAAGATAGGAAATCAAAATCGCGGAAAACGAAACGAGCAAGTACTTACTTACCCGCAATAATTTTCGCCGGATATCAGTTGGCCGGAAAAAATTTCACTACAATTTACTAGTTTTCGCCACTGAACTTGTAACAGCCCTGAATTAGGCCACACCCTTTTTCAGAACGAACATTTTATGTGACACGCAATACTGAGAATCATGGAGAGCGAAGCAAAAAGAATTCTTCGTTCAAATAATTCCATAGGAATACAAACAATTCTTTTCTTGCGAAATCAGACAGTTCCAGATTCTTCATTCTTAAGGTGGTGGGGGGGGGGGTAAGGGGCTATAAGGAAGGGCAAGGTCGATTCATTTTTACAAAAGTTATTGTTTAGAACTCAGGCAAAAAGTCTTGAGCTTCAAATGTGTAAGCGAACGCATCATGACAATCCGAATCAAGGCTAAATTCGGCAACATTAGCCTAATATGCGTGCATGCCCCCACAAAAGAGAAAAAGGACGACAGCAAAGACGAGTTCTATGTCCTAGCTATGACATCAAAACTGTCCTTAGCGATTTTAACGCAAAGCTGGGAAAAGAGGACATCTTTGGTAGAACCGTCGGAAAGCACAAACTGCACGACACCACTTCCGATAAAAGATTCAGGCTGATCAATTTTGCTGCGGGTCGAAATATTGTGGTAGCAAGCACCTAGTTTCCACATTTCAGCAGTCAACCAGATTGATAACATTGCGATCGACGGAAGTCACTTGTCCAGCATTTAAGATGTTCGAACTTTCAGAGGAGCTAACATCGACTCGGACCACTACCTCGTCGTAGCCAAGGTAGTGCTACGAATATCCCGACAACGGCCAAAAAAAGGAAATGCTCAAGAAAATTCAACGTCAGACGGCTACAATCCCAAGAGATCGCCAGATCCTTCTCTGATCGAGTGTCAAGTAACCTCTTAAGGAGTCCTATACCGCCAACATCAAGTATCGCAGACTAGTGGCGACATTGCCAGAAAGAAGTTAGAGATGCCGCCTCTAATAAGCTGGGTTGCACAGCACACAGCCACCAAAATGAAACCCCTGGTTTGACGAAGAATGCAGGCAGGCCCATGCAGCCAAGCAGGAGGCATATAAAGCGGCGCTGCATCGAAAGACAAGAGCTGCTCGTGAGCGCTACTAGCGAAAGAGGAGGGAGGAACGCCGGCTAGTCAGAAAAAACTCGAGACGCACGAGAAGTGTCAGATCGAGGATGTTGAGAGCGCCAAAGGCAGGAATGAAGTTCGGAGGTTTTATCACAAGGTTTAACAGCTGGCTCAAGGTCATCGAGCAAGAACCGATGTCTGTAGAGATAAAAAAGGAAACACCAAAGTAGAATCGCAGTCAATGCTGGGGATTTGGAAAGACCACTTCTGTAGACTGTATAACGGCGACAAACCAAAAAACACCGCCCTTCATCGGACACGATGATAGAAAACAATTCCCGACCTAGAAGAAGTGAAAACCACAATATTACGGCTGAAATCCAACAAAGACGCTGGAGCAGATGCAATAGCTGCTAAGTTGTTCAAAGCAGCAGGCGACGAGCTAGATAAGAGCATGCACAAAATCATCTGTAAGATATGGTCGGAAGAATGCATGGCCGATGAATGAAACCTCAGCATTTTTTGCCCGATCCTGAAAAATGGAGATCCACTAAACTGCGCCGACTGCAGAGGAATCAGTCTACTTACCATCGCGTACCAGATCCTCCCTGCCGTAATATGTGAACGTTTGAAGCCTTACGACAACAATCTGATTTGTCTTTATCAATGTGACTTCAGGCCAGGAAAGTCAACCATCGACCAAATTTTCACGTTGCGGCAGATCCTGGAAAAGACCTATGAACTTCAAATCGATACCCACCACCTTTTCATCGATTTTAAGGCCGCACATGACAGCATCTACAGAGACGAACTGTACAAAGCTATGTCTATTTTTGGCGTCCCTGTCAAGCTCGTTCGCTTGTGAAAAATGACGATAGAGAACTTACGCTGCCCCATCAAGTTTGGCATCGAGCTTACGGAATCTTTCGACGTCAAAAAAGGATTTAGATAAGAAGATGCACTGTCATGCGATTTCTTTAACATTGTTCTTGAGAAGACAGTGTAGAACTCCAACGCCAACACCAACACTTTCTTCCAAAAATTTGTTCAACTTCTCGCGTACGCCGATGATATTGATATAATGGGAAGAACACAGCGTGATGTCAATGGCTCCTTTGTGAGAATTGAGACAGAAACGGCGAAAATGGGTTTAGCGGTAAATGAGGGTTAAACGAAGTATGTGCTGTCTTCGAGGAAGAACACCCAACACCGATGCGACTCGGACAGAACGTCACAATAGACGCATACAACTTCGAGGTAGTAGAGGAGTTTGTCTACCTAGCCTCCGCTATAAACACGGGCAATAGCACCAGCGCCGAGATCAGACGAAGAATAACTCTTGCTAATCGCTATTTCCTTGGGCTAAGAAAGCAATTGAGTGGAAAAGCCCTCTCTCGAGCAACTAAGGTAAAACTGTACAACACACTCATTATCCCAGTCCTGCTGTATGGTGCGGAAGCATGGACCCTGAAAAAATCGGATGATAGTGCCTTAGGCTGTTCCGAGAGGAAAGTTCTTCGGGTCGTATTTGGCCCCGTGTGCATTGAAGGGGAATGGCGAAGAAGATATAACAGCGAAGTTTACGGATGGTACACCGACATGGAACTAGCCAGAAGGGTCAAGGTCCAGAGACTCAGATGGCTCGGTCATTTAGAGCCACCTTAAGTAAAGTAAGTATTGTTTAAAATTCTTCTTACGTATTATTCTACTGTAGGAAGCTAATGTGAATCGTAGAAACTGACACCGAGTATGTAACGAATCCTAAAATTTAATACAAACTTGAATCTTGTATCAGTCTCAGTTCTTCGGTTAATATTTACAAAAAACAGTCTCCTAGTTTAGATTTCAAATCAATGCACTCTTCAACCAAAAGAAAAACCCTTTTCTGTGCTCTATTCAAGTTTGTGTTCTTGTCGATTAATATTATGGCCTTTCGCTTCCTTTCGGCACTATTTTTAATTTCCGGTGACGTGTGTACATCGAACGATGAAAGGTCAATGGTAATTATTTCACTTTTAAGTCCCCGCAGTGACGTCATTCAATACTAAGCCCAGGCACTTACTCTTTTTTTTTATATTATTCTTCAATTTGTTTTCGTTTTACATATTTTCATTATATTTCAAAAGAATGTAATTCTTTACCCTCCCAAAGAAAAAATCTCTTTTATTTCCATATTATACCAAAATTCTAGTTTCCCTCTTCCCCTTTATCACACTTTATCGTCAATTGACTTTGTATTTGATGGAAATTAGTCACTGCTTATTTTTTCCCTCCCATACAAAATGTGACTTCAAAAATAGACTAGAACTTCTGTGTACACTAAAAGCCCTCCATTCATTTATATATAGCAAACTATAACTTGGAAAACGTGGGGCTTTAACTCCTATTAGTATTGCCTTGATATGTGTGTTTGATGGATGTTTTTCTTTTTTAGTTTTATTATTATGAGTATTCGAGGGTAGGGGTAAGTGACATTGAACGTGGCCTGAACATGAACCTCTTCCATGGTCAAAGGTCAGTGCGCACAACCCCCACAACGGTCACACATATACACCCCTTCTCAAGTATATACAACACCTACATATAGATAAACTGAGAGATGGGTAAATGTTTTGCTTGCCTCCTTCACCTTGAATTTTATTATGGGAGCATGTTTTCACAACGTGCCAGGAAAATTTGCCATTAGTCATTGAACGCGAAATGATGCTATGTTATGTTTTAACGAAAAATTCCCCGAATTCGCCAGCAATGGATATTATTTCTCGGTTATTTGAACTTTTGTACGGGTGTGTCGGATGGTTCGGGGACATTGTGGGTGTATGTTGGAGTAATTGTTTTCCAGCGAAATTTGAAACGTTTAATGGTGAGGATTAGAGCTCTAAGACTATAGTATTCTGGAAGGAAAATAAACTATTGAAATCTCTGAAGGACTTTCTTAGTAGATTCCCCGTTTTAAGCCTCAAAAGCCCGAGAAAAAATTCTGATGACTGGCAAGTGAGCGCAAAGCAATAAATGTTGATAATTTTCTTCCTCACTCATTATTTTGAATTTATTTGTATTTCCTTACTATTATAGCTAGAAATGTGATAATCAAATAAGGTTTTACCTTGCCCTTTGTTGAGTCACGCTTACCAGATAAGAGCTTTGAATAATAAATAAAATTTAAACACACCGAATGACGTTTAATTTTTGTCATTATAAAAACAAACAAAGCAACAATGTGTTATAGCTTATTGGTTTTTAAGGTATGTCGTCATTGGGATGGGAAGAAAATATTTGAAGGGCTATTGAAGGAAGGGTATCAATTGTTGATCAAAAACAAATGATTATTTTAGATTTCGAGCACGTAGAATGGTTTTTTGTGAGTGGCATTGGAAGTAGGACTGTCTTTTTTATTGTAAATCATCTGCAGGGGATAGGATTGAAGAATATTGAACTATCAAAACGATAAAATTAAGGAAATATGAAGCGAAAACAAAATTTCCTCGCTCACTTAGGAAGCCTAAACAATTTTCAAGTCGCGGTCATACAAACCTGAGAAACATGCTTGATCAAAAATTTAAATTTCCGGGAGAATAAATATGTTCACAGAAAATAAAAAGTGAAATGGGCTTCAATATTAGAAATTAGAACGAAGCAAAATAATTCTTCGTACACATAATTCTATGTAAGCAATTGGTTTTTTGTTTGCCCGATCCTGAAGGAGGGAGATTTCCTTTACTACGTCCACTACAGAGGATTCAGCCAACTTAACATCGCCTACAAGATCCGCTCTGCCATAATGTGTGAACGTCTGAACTCTGAAGCCTTTCGTCAAGAATCTGATTGGTCCTTATCAATGTGGCTTCAGACCAGGCAAGTTAACCATCGACCAAACTTTTACTTTGTGGCAGATCTTGGAAAAACCTCTGAACTCCAACCACCACCGTTTCATCGATTATAACACCGCGTCTGACAGCATCTACAGAGACGAACTGTATAAAGTTGTGTCTAGTTTTGGCATCCCTGCCAAGCTTGTTTGCTTGTGAAAAATGACGGTGGGGAACTCACGCTGCGCATCAAGTTTGGCAACGAGCTAACGGAATTTTTCGACGTCAAAAAAGGATTCAGACAAAATAGACGCATATAACTTCGAGATAGTAGAGGAGTTTGTCTACCTAGGCTCCGCTATAAACCCGGGCAATAAAACCAACGTTGAGATCAGACGAAGAATAACTCTTGATAATAGCTGCTTCTTTAGGCTAAGAAAGCAATTGAGTGGAAGAGCCCTCTCGATCAACTAAGGCAAAAGGCAAAACTATATATCATCTCAGCCCTGATGTATGGTGCAGAAGCCTGGACTTTGATAAGGCCTTGCCTTAGGCTGTTTCGAGAAGAAAGTTCTTCAGTTCATCTGCTACGAGTGCATTGATGGGGGAAGGGAGAAGAAGATTCAACAGCGAGTTTTACGGGTTGTACAACGACACGGACCTATCCAAAAGGGTCAAGGTCCAGAGACTTAGATGGCTCGGTCATTTATAGCAGATGGACACCGATGCTCCAGCCCGGAAAGCCTTCGACACTATTCTCGAGGTACGAAGAAATAGAGGAAGAGTGCAACTCACCTGATGGCACTCCCAAGTGGAAAAGAACAACAATCAACTTTGAGTGCAAAATTGGCGACAGCTAGCTAGGGACCGAGCTGGATGGCTGGAACTGTTGGTTGTAGCCCAAGTCCACAACAGACTGTAGCGCCACCTTAAGTAAGTATCTGCCTTTTTTTGTAAAATCAGCCAGACTCAGACTGTTCATTCTAGACAGGAGGGGGTATATGTCAATTGCTTCTTTTTTTTAATAGCTTACTTACTTCCTTACTTTTGGTGAAGATACTGTCCAGGTCAGACCAAGGCCTCATCCAAGAAGCGTGTCCATCCAGCTCGGTCCCTAGGTAGCAGTCTCAAGTTTCACAAGCCAAGTTGGTTCAGGTCCTCTACCACATGTGTGCTCCACTTGAGTCACCGTCTTCCTTTTCTGCGACGTCTTTCCGGGTTGGATTCAAAGACTCTGAGGAGCATTGTTTTCCATTCGCTCTACATGTTCCAACTTTTGTTTTTTTTATAATTTGCACCCACTCAAGGGGTTCTTATACCCTTTTTATGCCAGAGACACAGTGAAGAGAAGGGGTTGGAAAGGAGGTGTCGGTGCACATTGGTCTTAAATTCTTGAACACTGTAATGACTGGGAAATTGGGCTCGAGGGAAAACGGATGGCTATTTCTGGAAGCGCGAGTATTAACGGGCGAATTGTTTGAGGGAGGAATGCAACTGCTATTTCACTAGAGCAACTACCGTTAAAGTAGCGATAGAAAAAGGAAAGACACGCTACGTTAAGACGGTGGTCTAAAGTATGAATGCGTCAGTGATCTTTCTATCACCAATCATTCTTACTGCGCTTTTTTGTATTCCTCCAAGAGGCTTAAGTAAGTAGCTGGAGCACCAGCCCAAAGGTGGTAATTGTACTCAAGCCTTGGACTGTTTTAAGTCAGAGTTTAAATGAGCTATTTCATATTTTGCGTTGCAGTTCCACATCCGAAGAGGAGGGATGTGAATCTGGAAACGAATATGAGCAGTTAAGAGTACTATCGTCAGCGAAACAATGAATGGGATTAGAAGTTGCAGACATAAGATCATTTATGAAAAATGAGAAAGAGGTCGGAGAAAACGGAGCCACGAGGCCACACCAGCATTTATATTGTGGGTCTCAGACTTGAACCCGTCCCAATACAACTTGTAATTGTACGGTTCGAAAGAAAGTTTCTATTCCAACGAAGAAGGATTTATCGATACCAAAGGCACACATTTTCGATAAAAGAGCAAGATGCCAGACTTTATCAAATGCCTTGAAAATATCAAGTTGCAACAATCTTACTTTCTCCAAAACTATGTAAAGATTTGTTCCATTCTTTCGGTGAGGTAAACCATCAAATCACCAGTGGACCTGTTGCGTCGAAAGCCATATTGCCGGTCATTAAGAAGCTTTCGATCATCGAGAAATATCTTGAGCTGATAGTTTATCAGCGTTTCCATGACTTTTGAAAGAAGGGACGTAAGTTCAAACGGACGATAATTGGAGGAGAAAACGATTCTCCTTTTTTTGGGATTGGCTGGACATTGCCAGCGTGGAAGAACACCTCTCAAATAATAGCGGCAAACCATCCGGACCAGCGGACTATGTATGTTGAGATCCTTTAGGATTCTCGCCACAGCACGAGTGCGAAAGACGATTTGTCCCCTGTGAATCATAGACGCGCTAAAGAGCAGGCGGAGTCGAAAATCGATGAAATAGCTGAATATTATTTAATTGCTTATACGGTAAACAGATTAAGGTTTAAAGTGCGTGGATTTTGATAGAAAAGCATCACAACATAAAATGTTCAAACAATTTTCATCTTTTAAGAATTAATTTCATTAAAATTCGCTGTATCCACAAAATCTTGAAAATTATCTTCCCAAGAAGAAGAAACATGAACAAGAAACTTCGAGCATTTGTCAACTCTCGCAAGGAATATTTCACACGACTCAAAGTCATCAAAAAACAACAATTTTTTTTTTTAACCTTGAACACAAGCCGTTTGATTCAGGCATAAACAAAACATGCTCCCACTTATAGATATGCATATCTCCATACCTTGGAGTCATCGCTATGCGGAATCTAGGTCAGGAACTTTTAGAATTCATATGAAATTCATTCCCATACTATTTTGTGTACATTTGCGTTAAATGCTGATAATAATCGGCTTAGCGCAATATAAACAAAAAACAACAACCAACCGATGAAATAAAAGGGTCATATAATCCCTGGACAACTATCAAGGAAGATATTAACAATAAACATGGGTCTATTGTTGACAAGACCGTGACTGTGGGAAGGGGATTAGTCTATCCCTGTAAACGGTTAGAGTTACTCTGTCAAACTGGAGTTTGATAGCGGACCTGTTCGAAAAGAATCCGAACCTGACGAGTTCTTCTTGACACTTCGTTATTGTCAGTTGTTGTCAGATAGCCTAATGGTTTGAAGTTCTGGAAATTTAATATGATTCGTTATAATTATTTTTATCGCTGAGTTAGGATAATGCGCTGTTGGAAGAAAAACAACTCGTGTTACTATCAAAGCAAATATGTATTCATTTTTTTTGTTTTGTCGTTGTTAGTATTTGGGATAAGGGAACGTTTGGTGGCGGGACAGTTGATTCATTAGAACCAACTGAGAACTTGTGACGTGAGTAAGTCAGCTCGCCAGAGTTAGCAACAGTTGACCTAATTTTTTTGTTTGTTTGTTATTTTTCTTTTATTCAGATTGAAAATGGGGGACTTTTAAGATAAAAATAATTATTGTAGGTATCGAGGAATTCCGTTTGATAGTTGGAGACATAACCAAGGCTATTGGGGTTAGATTTATTTTTGACTCAGAAAAAATCTTTAATTATATCATCGCTTAGAGTGAAATTATTTGGTAACCTCATTTAAATGACAGATCAGGAAATTTCGGTAAAAGAGTTTGCTTATTTGAGCACTCACTCGTAGCCAAGGTAGTGCTACGAATATCGTGACAACGGCCAAACAAGGAAATGCTCAAGAAAATTCGACGTCGCACGGCTACAATCGCAAGAGATCGCCAGATTCTTCTCTGATCGAGTGTCAAGTAACCTCTTAAGGAGTCCTATGCCGCCAACATCAAGTATCGAACACCAGTGGCAACATTGCCAGAGAGCAGTTAGAGATGCCGCCTCTAATGTGCTGGGTTTCACACAGCCACCAAAACGAAACCCCTGGTTTGACGAAGAATGCAGGCAGGCCCATGCAGCCAAGCAGGAGGCATACAAAGCGGCGCTGCATAGAAGGACAAGAGCTGCTTGTGAGCTCTACGAGCAAAAGAGGAGAGAGGAACGCCCGGCTTCTCAGGAGAAAAAAGAGAGAGCATGAGAAGCGTCAGATTGAGGATGTTGAGAGAGCCAACAGCAGGAATGAAGTTCGGAGGTTTTACCGAAAGTTTAAACAGCTGGCTGAAGGTCATCGAACAAGAACCGATGCCTGCAGAGATAAACAAGGGAACATCATCCCCAGCAGTCAATGCTGGGGATTTGGAGAGACCACTTCTGTAGATTGTATAACGGCGACGATGAACAAAACACCACCGTCAGACAGGAGCCTTTCATCGGACACGATGATAGCCAACAATTCCGTGAACCCGACCTAGAAGAAGTGAAAACCGCAATATCACGGCTGAAATCCAACAAAGCCGCTGGAGCAGATGGATAAGCTGCTGAGTTGTTCAAAGCAGCGACGACGAGCTAGATAGGAGCATGCACCAAATCATCTGTAAGATATGGTAAGAGGAATCATGCCGATGATGGAACCTCAGCATTGTTTACACGATCCTGAAAAAAGTAGATCCTCTAAACTGCGCCAACTATAGAGGAATAAGTCTACTAAATATTGCCTACAAGATCCTCTCTTCCGTAATATGTGAAAGTCTGAAGCCTTTCGTCAACAATCTGATTGGTCCTTATCAATGTGGCTTCAGGCCAGGAAAGTCAACCATCGACCAAATTTTCACTTGCGGCAGATCCTGGAAAAGACCTTGAACTTCAAATCATACCCACCACCTTTCATCGATTTTAAGGCGCGTATACAGCATCTACAGAGACGAACTGTACAAAGCTATGTCTAGTTTTTGCGTCCCCCAAGCTCGTTCGCTTGTGCAAAATGACGATGGAGAACTCACGCTGCTCCATCAAGGTTGGCAACGAGCTTACGGAATCTTTCGACGTCAAAAAAGGATTCAGACAAGGCGATGCACTGTCGTGCGATTTCTTTAACATCGTTCTTGAGAAGATAGTGCAGAACTCCACCGTCAACACCAGAGGCACTATCTTCCAAAAATCTGTTCAACTTCTCGCGTACGCCGATGATATTGATATAATGGGAAGAACACAGCGTGATGTCAATGGCGCCTTTGTGAGAATTGAGACAGAAGCGGCAAAAATGGGTTTAGCGGTAAATGAGGAAAACGAAGTATATGCTGTCTTCGAGGAAGGACACCCAACACCGACGGCTCGGGCAGAACGTCACAATAGACGCTATAACTTCGAGGTAGTAGAGGAGTTTGTCTACCTAGGCTCCGCTATAAACACGGGCAATAACACCAGCGCCGAGATCAGACGAAGAATAACTCTTGCTAATCGCTGTTTCTTTGGGCTAAGAAAGCAATTGAGTGGAAAAGCCCTCTCTCGAGCAACTAAGGTAAAACTGTACAACACACTCATCATCCCAGTCCTGCTGTATGGTGCAGAAGCATGGACCCTGACAAAATCGGATGAAAGTGCCTTAGGCTGTTTCGAGAGGAAAGTTCTTCGGGTCATCTTTGGCCCCGTGTGCATTGAAGGGGAATGGCGAAGAAGATATAACAACGAACTGTACGGGTTGTACAACGACATGGACCTAGCCAGAAGGGTCAAGGTCCAGAGACTCGGATGGCTCGGTCATTTAGAGTGAATGGACATCAATGCTCCGGCCCGGAAAGCCTTCGACTCTATTCCCGAGGGAAGTAGAAGGAGAGGAAGACCGCGACTCAGGTGGCGCACCCAAGTGGAAGAGGACCTCAGTCAACTTGGAATGCAAAACTGGAGACGACTAGCTAAGGACCGAGTTAGCTGGTGGAGACTGTTGATTGAGGCTCAAGTCCACAAGCGACTGTACCGCAACCTTAAGTAAGTAAGTAAGTATTTGAGCACTCAAACCCAATCTTCAAAAACGAGGCAATCGAGAAAGGAAACCTTCTACCGTGTTTGAGATTATTTATAATTAATATTTTGTTCATTAATCTAAAGGCATTTCAATCGATTGCAAACACGCTTTTAAAGGTGTTATCTAAAGGTGTCACACGTTTAAGTCATAAAAGATGTTCAGATTAGTGAATGTCGCACCAGAAAATATAAGTTCAGATTCCATAAGCAAGATAAGTCAGCAGACTGCTTGTCACTTTCCATTCAGTTCATTACAACAATCAAGTGTTCAGTTTTAGTAAAGCATTTAAAACATCTTGACTTTTAAGAGGCTATTATCAGCAACTCATTCAAGAAATGAAAAACATAATTTCCGGGTTCTGGTATGTAAGGAATTTACTTGCCAAGAGAGTGTTGAGGACCCACTCCCTTTCGTTAAGACTTTTTCGATGAATGCGTTCATATTCTGCGCACCTTATGCATTTTTAGCAAACAACGTCTCCTCATTTTCTTATCAAAATTTCCGTTGACATTGACTTTGCCAAACTACGCTAGCGCCTAAAATAGTTCCTTATCTACCTTATGATATAGATTTCAACTGTTGGCTGCTGACAAATATTTTTTTCCACCCAACCCACAATATGACAAACTACGTATACACCAGAAATGCCTCACAAAGTCAGAGACTGATTGCTTCTGCGGAATCGCTATCATAGCCTCATAAAGCTCAATTCATATAGCAAACGTGTGTGATTGTGCATGTTCCAAGGTCAGTATACTTAACTGAGGGGGAAGCAAAACTGATTGTGAAAATCAATTATCGCTCGTCACGAATCTTACATTCCGACTTTTTACCTCTTACCCTTGTTGAGAGTACCTGTACTATTAGTTGTTGACTGTGGGGAAATACATAATATTTTATTTTAGTTCATACCCTCACCCCCAATCAAAAATTATCTCAGGTTTGTTATGAAAGTGTTATGTTTACAGAACAGACGTCAAACGTCATGCGGAAGTTTGATGTTTTTTTTTTATAAGTGGCCAGAGACCTTGAATTTTCTCATGGCTGTTTGTTACTCAACCTGGCGTTTTTCTCAATTTTATTATTGTTTTTCAATTTCCCCCATAATTTCACTCGTAAGATGTCGATTAGATAACGATGTGGCGATGGCGGGGGTGAACGGGGGGAAATAAGCATCGCATGATTTGAAAGTACATCACACTTTGTTTCGACTAGGTGAAAACTAAAAAAAATATTTAAAGCGAGACAAAGTAATCGAATCACCTTTCAGTTGCTAGAATTGTTCTGAATCATAGTTTTACTTGCTTAATTCAAAGAAGGCAAAACATAAACATATTCGTTAGCAAATTCGAACTCAGTATTCTCATTTGACGTTGCAATGCGTTGTGGGGAAACGGAGAAGGTTGTTCTGGAAGATCCATTTTTGCTACATTTTTTATCAATAATAATGGACTTGTCACTTTATCTAAAAAATCAAACTGAACTACTGAACCCTTTCTTTTGATCTGGTGCCAGAGGAGGAATTTTATGTGCTTCTACCTGATAGCAGTTACAACAAATGGGCAATATTTTAGGTCTGGCAGCTTTTGCAATAAAATACAATAAAAAAAGTAAGTATACGCCACAGTGAGCAGGACTGTTTTAACAAAGTTTAGAGAAAATGCACATGAATAAGTTTATGCCTCACATTTTATTTTCATTGAAATTTAAATATCATTTGCTAACATTTTTATTTTAGTAAAGAAAAATTGAAGATACATATATGATGGTTGAAAAAAAAGTTTGGGTTTTATACTTAACACAACGAAAGAGTGTTCCCACCAAGGTACCCCAAACGAGTAATGGCAGCAAATGAATTTCTTTGAATACTTGGTGAACACCTTTACAGGCTACTTCGACTTATTTGAAACACAGACCGTAAAAGGAGCGGTTTTTCCGGCTCTTGTACTCGGAGTCACATCAAGTGCCTGGTACTCCAGGTTGGGGGTTGTGCGTTGGGGTGACTTCCCGACCACGTAGAAAAACATTTAGTTGCAAAGCAAAAATGGACGAATACACTGATGATGACCCAAGCAAATGTTTTAAGGACAACGAATTTCGGATATGCACGGCAATGTATAGGTCCCACTTAATAGACTGCGTTCTGTCGAACAATTGAGGAGACCCTCAACTGCTACAAAGGAGACATAACCGCTATCCAGGAAATGCGATGGGCAAAAGGTTGATGAAAAACTGCAACATCTACTATGGAAATTGCTACCGAGAGCAACAACAGCGGCTCTTTGGATGTGGATTCGTCGTGGGAAGCAGACTCAGGCAAAAAGTCTTGAGCCTCAAATGTGTAAGCGAACGCATCATGGCTCAAGGTCATCGAGCAAGAACTGATACCGGCAGAGATAACCAATTGTACATCATAGTAGAATGGCAGCAAATGCTGGGGATATGGATAGATCACTTCTGTAGACTGTATGACGGTGACGACGGACAAGACTCCGACTTCGTCAGGCAGGAGCCTTTGATCGGACACGATGATAGCCAACAATTCCGTGAACCCGACCTAGAAGAAGTGAAAACCGCAATATCACGGCTGACGAGCTATATAGGAGCATGCACCAAATTATCTGTAAGATATGGTCAGAGGTATGCATGCGATGAATGGAACCTCAGCATTGTTTGTCCGATCCTGAAAAAGGAAGATCCTCTAAACTGCTCCAACTACAGAGGAATCTTCTCTGCCGTAATATGTGAACGTCTGAAGACTTTCGTCAATGTGGCTTAAGACCTCGAAAGTCAACCTTCGACAAATTTTCACTTTGGGGCAGATCCTGGAAAAAAACCTATGAACTCCAAATTGATACCCCCACCTTTTCATCGATTTTAAGGCCGCATATGACAGCATCTACACAAACAAACTGTATTAAGCCATGTCTAGTTCTTGCAACTCTATCAAGCTCGTTCGCTTGTGCAAAATGCAAAATGATATTGGAGAACTCACGCTACGCCCTCAAGTTTGGCAATGAGCTTACGGAATATTTCGATGTCAAAAAAAGATTCAGACAAGGCGATGCACTGTCGTGCGATTTCTTCAACATCATTCTTGAAAAGATTGTGCAAAACTCCACCGCCAACACAGAGGAACTTTCTTCCAAAAGTCATTACAACTTCTCGCGCATGCTGCCTTCTCCGCCGATGGCTCGGAGAGTCAAAATAGACGCATATAACTCCAAGGTAGAAGAGGAGTTTGTCAGCGCCGAGATCAGACGAAGAATAACTCTTGCTAATCGCTATTTCTTTGGGCTTAGAAAGCAATTGAGTGGAAAAGCCCTCTCTCGAGCAACTAAGGTAAAACTGTACAACACACTCATTATCCCAGTCCTGCTGTATGGTGCGGAAGCATGGACAAAATCGGATGAAAGTGCCTTAGGCTGTTTCGAGAGGAAAGTTCTTCGCGTCATCTTTGGCCCCGTGTGCATTGAAGGGGAATGGCGAAGAAGATACAACAGAAAACTTTACGGGTTGTACAACGAAATGGACATAGCCAGAATGGTCAAGGTAAAGGGACTCAGATAGCTTGGTCGCTTAGAGCGGATGGACATCAATGCTCCGTCCTGGAAAGCCTCCGATTATATTCCCGAGGGATGTAGAAGGAGAGGAAGTCCGCGACTTAGGTGGCTTACACAAGTGGAAAAGGACCTCATGAACTTGGAGTGCAAAACTGGATACAGCTTATCAAAGAAACTTACTAAAAGATATAACTGTGCGTGAACAAAAAGAGTAAATTGTCATGAAAAAAGTTAGGATTTTTCTACGGTCAAATTAAAATCGGACAAAAGTACTGCGGGAAAGAAGTTCCCCTTTGTACCCAAAAACGGCAAGAACCTTGACCATTCGACCAAAAACACAGCCGGTGTCATCAACCTCTTTCATGATATCAAAATAAAAAATGTTTAAGAATTGTGTACTTGTACTGACTACATCATTAATATTTGGTTCAAAGTCCGGGTATTCTGGCCATTATTAGCCACACCAAAAAATCTAGCGAAAACAACTTAATGATAGAAAACAGTTTTGTTTCCACAATCTGCAAATTAAAATGAGTGCTGAAACCATTCTACTTTCCCACTTCTAATACGCAATCAACTGATCAATATTTCATGTGTATGGCTACTTGTTTCAAATCTTATGAAACTAATAATTGGGCTTAACGTGCCTAACCCTTGTCGCTAAGTGAAATGTTGGCACTTGAAAAACACATCCTCACTTCCGTCGTTATGACCTTCAATTCTTGTCTTGCGCTACGTCATTCTTATTAAACAAACAAATATACATTCAAGCAAGTACATAAAATAAATTAACCGTTAATAAATAGAACTTCTAGTTTAACAAAAAAACATGCGTCTACCCTATGCTCCTCGGCGTACCAAAAACAATTCTTCTAGAACATTTGGGCACAAGACAAAAAAATCCAAATTTACCGAAAATATTTATTCTATGAAAATAAAAATGTTTGTGCGTGTGCGATAACAAAATGTGCGTAAGCTATTCCATAATTTGCGCGATTTCAAGGTCATTATCGTCGCAGATTTTTTTTTTGTTTTTCCTTCTCGCTTTTTTATTAGACCTTACCGTTTGTTCGTTTATTCGTTGACTGTTTGTTCACTCACCCTCTCTTCCTGAATCAATTTGTTTATATTTTCAATGCCATTGCTAAAGCTCGAAAAGCTGATTAGAACAGAGTGATAAACAAAAGTTATAATTATTTCGACAAATACAGTGATATAAAGGCACTATAAGTCGTAAGGGCAAGTGGGGGTGGGGGGAGGAGGGGGCCTAGTAGAACAATGATGATGCTGATGATGAGGAAGTGCTTAAAAGTCAAGCACACGACAACAACATTTCAAACGAAAATAAGTTCTATTTGGCTTTTTGCTTATTTAAATTGAATTGAAGTTCAATGTGAAGGAGAAGAGTGAAAAAGCGCGTAGACTAAAGTGTGAACGAAACACACCCGGCATTTTTGTGTTTCGGTTCGTTTCTACTATTGCGATGTGCGATGTGCGAATAATATTGTTTTGAATTTTTGATTTTTTTTTTTTTTGTATGCTTTTGGGGGTAGTATGAGTGGCGCGTGTTTACTTCCGCACCCCACTTCAGTATCATCCCCATTCTGAAGCAAAGTGGCGGGGCGTCATAAAGTTAAAAGTAACTCGCATTTTCGTGTATTAGTTAAGCACTTTAGTTTCAAAAAACATTGGGGCTGGGGTGAATGTTAAAATCAATTTATTTCAAAGGTTCAGCTAATTTGCATTTGGCCTCTTTTGTTCGTTAGTCACTTACCCGTGTAAAATGTCCTTTCCAAAAGAGGCGCGATAGTTGTAGGATGTTTTCATGCAGGAAAAGGGCATTAAATGCAAATTTAGCTCTGTTCGAGAAGACAATTAGCAGAAACGTTTAAAATGTTCCTTACTCGAGCTTAAGCGGAGGAAACAGTTATTCAATTTAGTTGTTAATTATTGGATATTCTATTGTCCTGATTTAAAAATTAGATTTGGAGACCAAGACGGGTTATTTGAAGCAGGGTTTCAAGGAGGAAATTCATTCAATTCTCGGCTGTTTACCCAAAATAAATTTTCTAAAGGGGACAACGTTAGATAAAGTCTTAAAGGGTTTCATTCATGCTTTCAGACAAACAATTGTTAGCAAATGAAATGATAAAATCTTAAAAACGGCCGCCGCGGCGCTCAGTCGAAATCTTCTTTAGTGAGCTAAGCGTAGTCCGGGTTTATACTGAAGAACACAACTCAACCTAGGAATCCCAACAATTCAAGAAGCAAATGGCAGAATTTAGACCAGGAGGCAAAAGTTATCGTGTGGTCGTGAGCACTTTTGATATTTTTTGACAAAAACCCAATGTGAATCATAAAAGCAAAGTTCAAAATGATATTGAAAATTATTTTGAAATCATTTGCATGTAAAATCACTGTAGCTAGTCTACAAGTACAGTCTACAATCAGGAGGTTATTCATGGGGAAGTACGGTGAGTCACAGGAAGAAGAACGCTCTACATTATTCATTTTAGCTTAAATGATTCTAATTCACAGAAGCCTGTAGAGACCAGCATGGGAAAATCGTAGTAGAACCACAGTCAGTGTTGAGGATATGGAAAGACCTCTTTTCCAAGCTGTGTAATGGCGATGACGAGCAAAATTCCGCCAGCTATGGAAAACCGTAGTGTCCGTAGCTTAGTGGTTACGTGCGTTGGCTGCTAAGCAGAACGTCGCGAGTTCGAGTCCTACCCGTGCCCATAGTTTTTATTTCATCTTTCACGGGCACTGCCTCTTGCGAAGAACTGACAAAACTTCTAAAAGTATCATCTGTCATGAAAAAATGCTTCTCAAATTTGCCGTTCGGAATCGGCGTTAAATTGTAAGTCCCCTCAATTTTTCACACGCTCTCAGAGAATTGTTGATGAGAGTAAGCCAGTTAGGCTTTGGCTCTTAAGGAGCAGTCGCGCCACTCTATTTATTTTTATAGACAACCATTCAATTTTGGTGGAGCAGACCACCAATTCAACACACCCGACATTGACGAAGTGAAAATAGCGATATCTAAACTTAAGTCGAACGAAGCCGCTGGAGCAGACGGCTTAGCCACTGAACTGTACAAAGCAGCTGGAGATGACTTGGTTAGAAGCATGCACAAGGTTATCTGCAAGATTTGGTCGGAGGACAGCATGCCCGACGAATGGAACCTCAGCATCGTATACCCGATCCTCAAGAAAGAAGATACCCTGAACTGCACCAACTATAGAGGTATAAGCCTCCTAGACATCGCAAACAAGATCTTGTCTGCCGTGCTATGTGAACGTTTGAAGCCCTTCGTCAACAACCTGACAGGTCCTTATCGTTGTGGCTTCAGACCCGGAAAGTCCACCATCGATCAAATATTCACCCTACGGCAGATCTTGGAAAAGACCCAGGAACTTCAAATCGATACCTACCACCTTTTCATCGATTTCAAGGCCGCGTATGACAGCGTCTTAAGAGACCAATTACATAGAGCAGTGTCTAGTTTTGGCATCCAAGAAAAACTCGTCTGTCTGTGTTAGAGATGACAATGGAAAACTCACGCTGTTCCATCATGGTCGGAAAAAAAACCTAACAGACGCATTTGATGTCAAAAAAGGTTTTAGGCAAGGTGATGCGCTGTCATGCGATTTCTTCAACATCATTCTTGAAAAGATTGTGCAAAGCTCAAATGTCAACACCAGAGGAACAATCTTTCAAAAGTCCGTCCAGCTACTAGGACACGCAGACGACATTGACATAATTGGAAGAACACAGCGTGATGTCAGTGGAGCGTTTGTGAGCCTTGAGACGGAGGCCATGAAGATGGGTCTAGCGGTTAATGGGGGCAAGACCAAGTTAATGCTGTCAACAAGAATGGAAAACTAACATCGCAAACGTCAGCATAGACAGATTTAACTTCGAGGAAGTTAAGGACTTCGTCTACTTAGGATTCGCTATAAACTCAGACAACAACACCAACGCTGAAAGCAAACGAAGAATCACTCTTGCCAATCGCTGCTTCTTTGGAATTCAGAGGCAATTGAGTAGCAAAGTCCTCTCTCGAGCAAATGAAGTGTCACTGTACAAAACCCTCCTGTCCTAATGTATGGTACAGAGACATGGCCATGACAACGTCGATGAAAACGCTTTGGCTGCTTGAGAGAAAAATTCTTAGAGTGATTTTGGTCCAGTCTGGATAAATGAGAATGAAGACGAAGATTCAATCAAGAAATGTACGAGCTGTTTAGCGACACTGACCTAGCCAGAAAAGTTAAGGTCCAACGACGTGATGGCTGGGTAAGATAGAGAGAATGGGAAAAATGTTCCAGCTAGTAGAGTCGCCGAAGCCAGCCCGGAAGGACGTCGCAGAAGAGGAAGACCGCGGCTCAGGAGGAGCACACAGGTGGTAGACGACCTGAACTAACTTCTCATGCGAAACTGGATACAGCTAGCTAGGGACCGAGATGGCTTGATACGCTTGTTGGATGAGGCCCTGGTCCGACCTGGACTATAGTGTCCAGTGTCATCAAAAATATACTTACCGTTCAGTCCTTTAAAACACACAATTGGAAAATCCAATTAACAAACGACGTTTCAACAAATTTTCGCCAAACTATTTCGCCCAAATTTGAAAATTCCACATATTTTAAAATAATAAAAGCAGTTTTTATTTTTTAAAACAAAAATTGTTTTCTCTTTATTTATGATAATTTTTTTGTTTGTTTCTTTTTTTCTGTTTTTGCTGTTTTTTCTTTCTTTTTTATTATAATATATGTATATGCATATTTTAATCCACTCATCAACATTTGTGTTAAATTTAATTTTCATTTTTAGTTTTCTATTCATTGTAATTGTTCAAATTGTGTTTCTTATTTCTCTGCATTTTTTTTTTTAAGTAAATATTCTTTTTATTTAAAATTATGGACAAAATACATACAATTTTAATTCTGTTTTTCTTGTATTTACTTTGTTTTTTTTTTTTTTATTTACGTGTAATCATTATTTTTTTATCTATACAATTATTTCAAATTTAAAATTTGATTTTTTAAAGAATTTTTTTTTTCTTTGTTAAAATTTAGATTAATCCTTCTGTTTTGATGGGGTTGGTTTTCAGGCTTCACTGAGTGAGCTGGTTGATTTTTTTTTATAAATTTTTTACAGTGAATACTTTTTTTGATATAATTTATGTTTAGCATTGTAAATACAAATACACTTAATTTTAACATTAAGAAATTATTCTTTTGTGTTTTATTTACTTTCATACAGACATTCAAACTACACTAACCAACTACGAGGATTCTAACAGAATCGGAGATTTTTATTTCTATTTTTGTTTCCAATTATTATTTTGGCTAATAAATCTGAAAGAGAAAATATTCATGGAGATAGGAGGAACGAAAAAAAATACAAAAACAAAAACAACGAACAAAAGCAACACTGGAGAAAGGCAGCACATGCGAAGAAGAAAAAATTAAGCAAAGAGGATGAAGAAAACCAAAGTGAAAATCAAACAAACTAAAAGAAATAAAAACAAATAAACGATTTTTTTTCAATAAAAATGAAATATTTCTTTTTTTTTATTTTCTCTTTATATAATAATAATAATTAGAGTATAATTATAATAATAATAATAATGATAATAATATATTGTATGTTTTTTTTTATATTTATAGTTTTTTTTTAATTTTCAATAACAATAGTAAATTCTAGAATACACAAGAGAATAAGAAAACAGTTTTTTTGTGGTTTTTGTTTATATATATACAGAATATAATAAATTTAATAATAATAATGTTTATGCTTAAAAAAAAAAACCTTAAATCTTTATTTAAATATATCTTCACGTTCACAATAAAATTAGAAAACAACTTCATTTCTCGTTCATACTTATTACAAATAAGAAAATTGAAAACAATTAATTTTTTTAATAATAAAAAAATCTCTTATGGTTTTTTTTTTGTATTTTTTTGGGAGGGGATTTTTTTTCATGCACACTCAAGATGACAATGAATAAAAGGAAAATAAAATTTAACAAAGATTTTTTTCATTAAAAAAAAGAGATCTCTAAAAAATAATAATTTTTAAGCTTTAATCAATAAAATTTAAATTTGTGTGTTTTTTGTTTATAAATTATATCAATCTTTTAAGACATTTATGTAGTTTTTTTTTTGTTTTTTGTTTTTCAATTAAAATGAAGTAGTTTGCATTTTTATTTACAGCTTAAGGACTAATTTTAAAAATTTAAATTATTTTTGTTTATGATGCTTAGCTTAGAGCTCTTTTTTTCCTTTTGTTATTTCTTTTTGAAAAGAAAAAAAATTCCACCCAATTTTATTTAACTTTTTGTCCGATGTCATTTTTTAAATGATTATCTCGCAGAGATGTGATTTTTTTTTTAATTTAAGAAGATTTATTTTTTTTATTTAATAATACACTGATTTTGTTTAAAAGTTATTTGTTTTATTTTGTGTTTTGTCAAAATCTCACTTAATTTTTAAGGACATTTTTTGTTAAACTCTTTAAATACAATTTGTACAACATTCAATGTTATGTCACCTTCTTTCCTCATTGTTTTTCGTCCCCAAATGATTTTTTTGTTTGATTTTTATTTTTTATAATGAAAATAAATAATTTTCGCTGCTTTTTTTTGAATTTTTGTCCCCTTTTTCAAAAAAAAAAATTGTCACCCCTTCCCAAATCCCAATGCCTAAATGTAATTCAGTCTCGCTCTTTTTGTTAAATGTTTTTTTTTTATCATTTTTGTTTGTTTTTTTAGTCAGTTAATATTTTGTCTCAAAATAAATCGATGTTTCTATTTCCATCTCTTTTTTTTCTATACATCGTCACCTGTCATCTGTCATCTGTCAGCCACAGGAGCACCATCTCATAATTTATGATTTTTTTACGGTGTTTTTGTTTATTGAAATTATTGAGTGTTCGAACGGGGAAACAGGGAATCAACAAAACAAAATGACACTATTTACAAAACGTCACCATTGTCATGAGTTGTCGCACTTCTACTACTTTCTGCTTATTTGTTTAACAGCTGATGGTATTGCAGTAGAGTTTATTGACGCACGATATTCGTTGTTGTCTCTGACTCTGTTGATGCGTGCTGCAGCCCCATGTTACGCTTCGAGGAGGACTTTGTGCACCTGTGGCGTGGGTGGTTGTGGTGAGGCGGTGGTAGTCGCTGTCACAGTGACATCGGCTGACATTGTTGGATATTTGTGCGCGACCATTGCTTGGATCTTTGATGGAGGGGGTGTTGGAGACTTTTTGGATAGATTAAGCGGTTGCTGGGAATCGGCAATGTCAACTTGCAATTCGAGCAGGCGTGGTGAATGGGCTGACGGAGAGGGGCGTGGTGGTGAAACTGATGTTGAGTGCGGGGACTGGAAGTAATTGCTGCTACCGCCACTGCTGCTGCTGCTGCTGCCATTCGAGTTCGGTGACACTGATTGTTGGCGAATGGTGGTTGTTGTGATCACTGAATGACCCTGCCATCGCATACCATTGGGTGTAACAGCTGGTGGCGGATGCAGTGTTGATGAGGACGCTGCCGATGAGGAAGGTGGTGGAGAGGCGAGAGTAACTGTCGTCGTTGACGGCGATGAGCAGTTTGAATTCGAACTGGAGCTTGGCGAACCGGAACTGGCGTAGTGATGTTGGGGAGCAGGGGAATTGGCGGTGCAAACGAGAAGACCATTTGATTGGCTGGCATTCTGATCGCGCATGATATAATTCTGGATGATGTCGGAGCGTTTCATTTGCTCGGGAGTCATGCGTGGTTCGGCCATCAAACTCTTGGCCAGCACGGAGTGTGTGCTGGACAGAGTCGAATGCTGCTGATAGTTTCCACTGCTAGCGCTGCTGTCGCGACTGCTGCTGCCGTTGTTGTTGTTGCTGTTGTTGGTGGAGGTATTGCGCGTCAGGTGCATATGGAGTTGGCTCTGATGTTGGTGCGGTGGTAGAGAGTGATGATGCGACGGTGATGCAGTAGATGATGATGCTGGTGGTGGGCTCTGGGGGTGTTGTTGCTGTTGTCGAGCTTGCGCCGATGGCATTGATGATGATTGCATTGGGCTACTTGCTCCTGGCATATTTGATGTTGTCGAGCCCGGTGTGCTACTTGCATCAGCTTCAGCTGAATCAAAATCTCGATGACGGAGAGCGCGGAATTTTTTGTGCGGCTTATACGCTTCATCCATCAGTGAGTTTGTATCGTACAGTGGTGGTGCCTGAAGCACACGCTTCAAAACTGGCATATCTTCAACAATCTGACGCTTCATTGCCGCACTCGATGTACATGACGGCGGTGTAGATGATGACGAGGAAGAACTGGCCATAGGCGTTGATTGAGATGCCGATGAAGCCACATTGGAATTGCTGCTGCTGCTACTGGTTGCCGCTGCAGCTGTAGTCGAGAGACTTTGTGCGGAGGTTTCAGCGTCCATAGCGTCATCTACACTCGATCTAGGGCTGGAACATGACGAACTGCCGCCGCTGCTAACGGTCTTTGATGATTCATTCTTCTCGTTGCCGCTCTCAATACCCGAATCAGTTGGCGAGTCGAGTTTTCTATATCGATGGTGATGCGTGGTGGCGGTTGATGTCAAATGATGGTGCAACTGATTGTGGGAATGCGATCGAATGATCGGTGTGATTGTCAGACCATTTTGGGTGAGATGAGCATGTGGGCCAACAATATCGATATCCTCACCCGACGAACCCGAATTGGCACGATTACGCAACGGACAACTACCCGACAATGAAGCTGCCAACAATGGTGCCGACGATGCCAGCGATGATTGTGATGAATATTCCAAATCTCCAGATTCTGTGCTCGAAACCGATCCTAATGGTGATTTCGCCACATCGTCCATTCGCACATCGTCCCACGATGATGCTGGACTCTTCGATGGCTGTTCATCTTCCATCGACCACATTTGCTGACGCAACAATTCTTTGTGTTCTGTTCGGAAAACTACCAATTTCTCTGTGTGCAAGGTGCTCAACGTACGCAGATCTGGCATTGTTTCCAACAACTTCGCCATAAATTCCGGCTGATCAGGACGATTCTGATTGATTATCGATTGCAGGCATGTCTTGAGCCTCGAATACATCTTCTCAATCAGCTCGGTATTCCTCAAACCCGGCCGGTCGGGTGTTATCAGCACAATGGCGCAGAACAAACCAATTTCGGCATCACTCAAATTCATAGAATTCATTCGTTCGGCAAAATTGAATGTCGAATCAACCAAAAAACGTGCATTCGCTCCATTTTGTATAGCATCGCGACGCATCACTTGTCCATTCAAACAGATAATACTGTTAATTCCCGAATCGAACATACATATCAGACGCACAAACAACGCATCGAATAGGCCTGCTTTCAGCAATGTGAATTTGTCATCTTGCGTGAGTAGCTGGAAGCCGGGTATCATGCCGGCGAAATCGATAACACCACGAATGACATGGGCGAAACGCTGTGAGAATTCCTGTTCTGATTGTAGTTCCGGTGCAGGATTTAGAGGGCATGCCTGTATTTATAGAAACGGAGAAGAAAGAAAAAAAAAGACAACAAATTAGAAATCAGCTTAACTGTTTTCGAGCAATCAGGAAAAAGTTCACGCGAAGGTCAAATCGAGTAATAGCAAAGCATGAGAAAATCAATATAAATTCTCCAAAGCCACAACCACAAGTGGAAACTAGTTTAAGTTCATTGTTTTATCTCTTCCTGTTCTATTAAAGTGAATTGAACGAGTCATCGCCAACGAAAGCTCTCTCACCCGGCTACAAATATGGGAAAAGCTCAAAACTATCAGCGCAACTTTCAGAGACCGACTATTTTGGCGCTTTCTATCGACCGTTTTTCAGACCATGCATGTAGAATAGTTATATTATGAAAAGAATCGAGTAGAATGACATTAACGTCAAGGTCGACGAACCAGAGTTCAAGGTTCTCGAACGTTAGGTATGCCTGTTGCTTGCGGTAACTATCAACAGTGTGAGAATAATTCGAATGTGTATATCTACTTTTACCCTCAAGCAGCAAGCAGCACGAACAGAACTAATGCGATGGGGGAAAAACTAGCTTTTTCTATTTTGCATCTCTCTCTCTCTTTTTTCTAGTAGCAATTTGACATTTGTCATGGCATGGGGGATGTTGTTGGAGCGGTGCTTTTTTGCAATTAAGCTACCGGGTTCGTAGGCAGTAGAATGATCAATTTATTTGTCAGCCATGTGACGACTACACATTGCCATTATTTTCTTGCATGTCACATTAGAATTAGAATCCACGTGGTTTACACTGAACGCCAACTACAAACAACCACCACAGTTGCGCTGCACACTGCCGTTAGCTTCCGAGTCGAATACCGACCATCTGCGACGCTATTTGCAGTTATTTTTAGCTCTTTCTTTCTTTCTTTTTTCTAATTTAAACATCGAGATAACCTTGAAAATGACTTTAATTAAAGCAAGAAAAAGAACCGGCAAAATAGTGTTGAATTTGACTTAGGTATGGTGAAATGTTCTGATAAGTCATAATTGGCATGCGGAATAAAAAAACATCTACTTTTCTCTCACTGGACACACAAGTGCGCAAAACTATTTGCGCGCAATGATTTTGCTTGACCTTCACAATAATCGACAACGAATACCTTAAACTGACATAAAGGGAGGTAAATAGGCAAATGCCAAGTGGTGAATATAATGAAACAATTATTAGTATTGAGATTGTGAGATTGTGAGAGAACTAGGAAGCAATAATAACATTTCTAGGTGCAAATGGAACTGTCAATGTCAAACATTGATGTATTTTAGACGCCAAACGATGTACATATATATGTTTGTATGTGTGGTGGCATTGAATTTAATAGAATTTACTTTGCATTATACATTTTATTGACCAGACCAGACGCTTCTGGATGATTTAAGCTAAACTTTAACTAATGCTGTCTGTGATTATGACAATCATCATTGTCAACGACTTTGACAATGGCATCGCACCACATCATGTGTGTCTGTGAAGTACACTTCACAACTGTCAATGTCATGGCTAAATGTCAAGCAAAATAAAACAAAATTTTTGGTACGGCTTTGTTGGTTTGGTTTGCTTTTTTTTGGAGATAAACGAATCTCTTTATCATCAACTTAACCTTAACCTTAACTAATTCAAAGTTTAATACAATAAACAAGCAAACAACCAATTTGAATGAACTGTCAGAATGTGTTAACTAATACATTGTCATGCATTGGGTTGTGAGAGACGAAATACATATAGATATGAACGAGTATTGCTACGTTTGTTTAAACAATAAAATTATTTCCTCGTATTTCACAAGGTCGTTCGCAAATGACGTCTTCTGTCTAGAATAATTTTTTTTTGCTACTTTGCTTTTTGCGACTTTTTTTGTGAATGTATGTGTGCATTTTGTGTTTTTTTCACACTCTCGCATGAGGATGATCAATAAAAATATAATTTTAAACTGTTTTTCGTTTATCGGCACACGTGTGTTTGCTTTGCGTTTTAGTTTATTCTATTCCCCACCACACCTTTCGATTGCATCAACAAAGGGGATGGTGTGGTGAAAAGGGTGGTGTTATAAATTTCGATACAACAAAGTTGCAATTTTACTATCGGTGGGTCTATTGTTGATTGCTGCAAAGCAAGCACTTGTGCCTTACGCGCCAATTGTAATGTCAAATGTGTTTGATCAACTGATAACACAAAATTACATTTGTTCAGAAGTGGGATTGTGACTAGCAATTCACCCCTAATTCTGTCAAGATGAACGTGGTTGTGGTGCTGTGCTGTGGTATGATGGTAAATTAAGGGTTGCCAGCACTATTTTCAAATCTACCATCACCACTGTCACTGTCAGAATTAAACACTATCACAATTTCGTTAGAATATTATTTCTTGTCTTAGTCGGTGGTAGAAGAATATTTGAATGTATTATACATTTTTTTTTTATTATTAGCTGTTGCTTTGCTCGTTTATAAATTCAAGGTTGAAAAATAACTCGATACAAGGTCGTATGCCATTTTTTTGCTTGTTGATAATATTTTTTGCTCTCTTTCATTGTGGGACTTATTTAAATAAAATTCTTACTGTGTATTGTTGTTGTGATTTTCGTGATTGAATAAAATTCCAACTCCTAGACTTGTCAATTGGCGCGTATTATTTTTATTTTAAATATGATCAAATGACCGGAAATTTGTTTTCGTGAGGATATTTTCTATGTGTTTGGGATTTTTTGTGTGAGGCTGAGGATCAAAGTGACAGAACAGCCTTGACATTTGTTGTGATTCATGGAATTTATTTTTTTTCCAGCAGTTCTTTTTTTTTTTTTGGTTTTTAAGAAGAAGAAGAAGAAGAAAAGAACAAAACAATACTTTATCATTTTTATTGCTTGAGCTTTATGTTTTAGTAGAAGTAAACACGGTAACCTTGATGTCGATTTTTGTTTCGTGGTATGAAAGCGTGCCTAAAATATTAGTATGTATTGCTGGTGTGGTGGGTTCTTAATATGGCGCACTTGGAAAGGATGATTTGAATTTTTGGCGATATTAATTTTTATCGGCTTTTATCATGCGAGTGTGAGGGTGTTGAAACACGTTTGACATTATCGTTTTAATGTGCGTGCGCTTATGTTCAAGATACTGTTTTTGTTGTTTGACAAACTTGTCTTATTATCACGTAGATATTAGCGAGTTCTTTAGAATTTATCTTAACTTTTACCAAATTCATTTTCTTCTTCTTTATTCATTATGTTTGATGATAAAAAACAACCAAAATATTATTATTGCTTCGGTGACATTGAACGGCAGTGTTAAGCGTGTGCATGATATCATACTAAGTATGTGACATTGAAAATGAGATAAAGGAACTAAATTGCGATTGAATATTCCAAAAAATAAGGAATGCGCAAATTTGACTGCTTTTGTGTGTTTGTGACTTTGTGTTGTTGTTGAAAAATGACGTCCAACATGAGTTTAAAACAGGCTTTTTAGGGCAAAAAACACATAGAACAAGTCATTGAAGAAAAGTAGCAACCGCTAATTCCCTTCAAGGACAGCATCTTTCGATTTAGAAATGATATTTAATAAAAGAACCTTGACTTGCCTTTTCTATCAGGAAAAAACCACACAATAAAGTAATAAGTATTCACATCGAATGCGATAATGTCAAAGTAAGTATAACTTTCATGTAGCGTTTAATATGCATTCATTATCATTTTTGCCAAGTACAGTTTTAATAGCAATTTGAATAAATTATTAAATACATTTCCTTGTTTTTATTTATTTTTTATAGTAAAGTTGAGAAAAAAGCACGCAATACAAGTAAGAAGCATGACAGCATTCCATTACAGCTAAGCTCGTTACATGTAGGATGTAGAGGGCGTTCTTGCATTGTTGAAAAGAACTGTCAAATTGAAAAGATCATTTCACATTCACAAGCAAGTGCTATAAGAAAAAGAAAAGTCAAGGTGATCTGTTTGACAACTTTTGTGTCATTAACTGTCAAAACATTTTTGAAGCATAAAACTAGACATGTCTGGTTTGATTTTCTCCGATAATACATCACATTTGTTTCAAAGTTTGCCAAACACCACCATGGACAAATAATAATTTGACAAGTTCACCTTGCACCAAACATAAATAATCTCGTAGACAAAAGTCATCGAATGAGACAAATAACGTAATAAAACAAAATCAAAGGTCAATTGAGGAAAAGACATTCATCGGGTTAAATACCGGAAATTAACCAATTAGCAAGCAAACACACCTACCTACTCACTTAAAATCTATGCTTGTCTCGCTTCTGTCTCAATGTTGAGGACAAATTATATCTGTCAGCGAGAAGAGGAAGTATAAATTTAAGGGCAGAGTCATACTTATTGTTTTATTTCTTGCTTCGCTTTGTTTCTACTTGATTTCAAATTGATTGTGGGAGTGACAATGGAATTCGAGACTCGGATGCACCTTGACGTCTACAGCGGTGTTTATAAATCAATGCGTTGAACTTCGCTTCGCTCAATTTGATTTGACTCACAACGAACAAAATTTGATTTAAATGATTAAATTATGTAAACTCACCAAAAGCGTAGGCATTGAATATGATGGACACTCGCGTGCCCTTTGACGCATTGCAGCGACTTTTTCTTTTGTAAATTCGCACGTTTCCAAATGGGCACGCAATACAGCGGCTAACAATCGTGGCTGATCGTCTAGCTCAGTGGCTAACGCCCTTTGTTGACCGCGATTTTGTGTACTTTGTTGCATGGCTGCCAAGATGCGCGCTTTTTCGCGTTTCGGCACACGACCAAATCGCACCGCTGCAAATAGAAAGAACAAAAGAGAAAACATTTTTAAATTGAGTTTAATTATAACTACAAGAAAGTTTGATTCAATAAACAAATAAAATTGACATGTGTGTGCAATGAAATTGGAGAAAAGGAATGACCTAAGAAACTGACAGGTGCAATTGTCGCGCCAGGTGTCGCTTCCGACTATGTATGTCCCAATTTCCCGCCGCTGGGAAGGACATTGTGTTTTTTTTTTCTTTTTCTCCCTCTTGAACTGACTGAAACAGAAGTGGAAACGTGAAAACCAAAAAAAAAAAACAAAAAAAATTTGCAGACCCTTAAGTAGGTCACCGTGCATCAGTTAATTCGATTTTTTTCATTCGGGTGCAAGCATAATGATATTTTATTATTGTCTTGCTCTCAATTTTGTGTGTATCATGTTAAGGCTGATGTTACACTTTCTCCAAAATACAAGCCGACTCTCTGTCTGGCATAGGGCTTTTTCGTAAGTCATTTAGTTTAATGCCCGAAAGTAACACTAAATGTGGGTGAACTTTCTCATCGCTTGAGAAAACAAAACAAACGAAAAACATCACGATCATGAACTCGTATAATGAAATCGTACATTGAAGATCGTTGATCGTCACCGACATCGTTGTCGTCATCGTCGTCGTCTCCCACTCACTCATCGCTGACTTTTTGAGTTCACATAGAGAAAATCATCAGTGAGAAGTGTAACACTTTTAGCCTTTAAGCCGAGTCTACATCGAAAGTCAATCAAAGTAGATTCTATTAATTTCACTTCTTTGGAGTGCGAGATGCGCTTGTCTATCTCTTTTATTTTCATTTCAAATAAAAACAATCTAAGGGGTCATGACCTACAAACAAAAAAGAGAGTGCGAAGTCAAATTAAGAAAACAAGAACTGTTGGTCAGAAAAAAAAAAAAACCAAAAAGAAACGAAACAATGCGAACAATCAATGAAAGAGAAAGCCACCACAGACAATATTGCACTACAATTTGTGACAGCTTACTGTCAATATTGATGTGTCAAATTGATAAAATCGAACCAGCAGTGGCGCACGCCAAACATCATCACCTGGAACTGGAAGTACCCCACTTAACGCCCTGAGGCTAAATGGACATAGTCTGTGTGTGCTGCTTTGAATAGCTAACGAGACCAGCAGACAATATCATTGAAAATATCAGCATGAAAACGAAAATGAGAGCGCCACCTAGTTTCCTCATTTCTTTCGCTTTTTTTTTGCTTTTTTTTGCATTTAACATGAAAGAAATTAGAGAATGACAACGATCGGCGGCCCAATAGTATCGTGGTCCAAAAGACTATAGCATTTAAGGCCACATCTTGTTTGATGAGCACGGATGGAATGGCATGATCATTTTATAGAAATGAAATGAGGAAGACGACTTCGAAGAGAAAGAGAGAAAATCGAAAAGAGGTCGAAAAAGTGTGTTGGTTATTTATTTTCATTTTTGCACAAAATGAAATTGATTGCAAATAAGAGAATTAAAAGAAGTGAAAAAAAAGTAAACCGGCAGCACATACAAACAAACAAACTGGAGTTTGGAAAAATTATTAGTGCATGCAGGCTTAGTGCATAAATTATGAGCTCTAATTTTTTTTCCGTATTTGTATTAAAACGTGTGCATGGTTAACTTATGGGTTGGTGGGTTAGTTGGTAGCTTTGTCGGCTTGACTATTTGAGCTGCGATCTGGTGTTAAAACGAAAATCGAAAGCAAATGTTGATCTCGCGCGGACCAGTTGTGTGCCGTGCAGAGTTGTTATAGAAATAGCTTTAGAAAAAGAAAGTGCAATCTTGCAGATAGGTTGGGCCGAGTAGTTTGGCATACATTTCTTTTTTTAATCATTTACAGATCACAAAAGGAAATTTGTGTCACTTTGTGTTATACCCACAGCTAATTTGACAGTTTAAGAGAAATTTCCTAGTGACGGAAATATAAGAATTTTAAAGTGGAAAAGAACGAGACTGATTGGGGAATTCCTCTTCAAGATTAAACAATAATCTTATCTTTGCAAATTTTATCAAAAATAATTTACACCGAAAAATTTTAAATTTTTCGTTCGATTTCATGGAAATTCCATATTTTGTTTTCCAATTATTTTTCCTGTAATTTTTTTTCATAAACAATTTTTTTCTCAACGAAAGATACGTACGGGCATTGTGATAGTTGACATTTCCTTTAAGTATTCCTTTCAAAATTGGTAATTCTTCCATTTTTAAATTTGATTTGTTTGTTTTTTTTTTTTTAGTAAATTATTCAAATTAAATTAAAATCATATAATAATCCACAGTTTATTTGATTTTAATTGTTTAATAATGCGACGGCATAAAAAGGTACTGCGACTTTTTTTCTTATATTTTTTTGTTTGTTCAAAATTCTTCACTTCGCGTCTTCTTATTTTAATCCAAAATGTGTTGAAAATTTTTGGCACTTAAATGCACTCTTGTGTATTTTTTGTTTGCTTTTTTAATAACAAATAAATTTAACAAACAACACAAAAAAAAACTTAAACAAAAATCACAGCGAAATATAATTTTTTTCTTTTTTAAGTTATGTTTTTTTTTCAGGTACAATTTTTACTATAACTTTTTTTTTATTTAATGATTAATTCTTGAGATTAAATTATTTTGCATGGACCACCACTTTTTGTTAAATTCACTTAACAATTCACAAATATTTCTCATTTTGTTTTTACAAATTTGTTTATATTTTTTTTTTCTTTATGAAAAAATTTTAACTTGTTGAAGGAACTTTCTTTTCATCACAATTTTTCATTTCTCAGAAATTTCGCGTAGTTTTTTTTTTTTTTTGCAATAAACTTTTGGTTTGAATGTAATCCTTGTTGTCGAAAATTATTTTCTTGTTTTCATTTAAATAATTTTTGTTTTTTTAAATTTAATTCACCGCCTTAAACAATTTTTTGAATTTTCAGGTTATTTATGCACTAAGAACGTTGAATGAATGATAACTTGAATATTTTTGTTATGATTTTTCTTTTGGTTTAATTGTGCAAATGCAAACATGACAAAACTCGACAAGGTCTTGAACGCGACTAACTGTAAAAATTGCTAGCACGTTACGAATATAGGTAATAATCACACACAACAAAACCGAAATAAAAATATTTAAAGTACAAACGATTGTGTTGGGTAGATACAAGATACAAATTATTGAGACCGTCGTCTCTATACACATCTACCACTTGGCGTATACCAGCGACGAGTGTAGTTCACAATTTAAGCGCTAGCCGCTCACAGTATTGTTGTGTGCTTTTTTAGAGCAGAGTTTGTATTTCGTTTATGTTTTTTTTTTTTTGTCGTTCGTTGTTGTTTTGAATTCTTTAGTCTGCTATTCATTGGCTTACAAAAAAGCACACACAAACTATGGACAAGAAAAAGCCGCTTAAACGAAGAGAGCGCTCTCAATTAATATCAACAAAAGATTGCTAAGGCAGCAAAAAGTAGAGATGTGGAGCATGGAGCTCTTTACATTCGGCAGCTTTCGTCAATGGGGAGAAAAGATTGCGAGCTTTTTTGTGGGATAATTCACAAAAATATAACCAGAGGACTCTGGCGTATACGTAACATTTTTCAGTTTCTCTGAATTGCAAAGAGTAAGACTCTCTTAATCGACCGAAAGCCGGCAAATGATGCGTTTCTCTTATGAAGCTTTTCACCACTCTCTTATGCGTGGTGAGATGAACAAATCTCTTAAAAGCGCTGTAAAAGAAGCTTTTGGAGATGTATCTTCTCTTAGAATGCAGTTTGAAATTTACAAAAAAAAAATACCAATCAGAATGCAATGCTCCCCAATCTGACAACAGCCAAATCTACCAACAATGTACTAACCTTGAACTTCAATTGAACGAGAATATTCAAATATCTGTTCGTGTTTACAAAAATATCAACTAAACTGCGCACAAGACAAAACAAAAAAGAAATATAATTTTAACCAAAGTTCATTGGTTTTATTTAAACAGAAAAGCAACATTTTTTTCTTAATGTTGCTCCTTTTTTCGTGTGTGTTATTGCAACTGCAAGAAAGAGGGCACAACCTTTTGTTTTTAATTTGCACGTAACAAGACGCTGATACAAAATTCAATTTTTTTTATTAATTTAAACATTATTTGACAGACGGCGCATTAAAATGAAAATCTGTGTCATTTGAATCAACAACATTTCTTGTTTTTTTCATTTTATGTGTCTTTGGTGATATTCGATGCCATTCACAAACAAAAAATAAACAATGTGATTCACTTGAATTGAGGTTTTCACTTGCAAAAAAAAAGAAAAGAAAAATTTGACATATGAAAATGAAACGGCAAACAGAAATTAGAACGAGAAACAAATACGAATCATTGCACTTTTATTGACAGTTAATTTATTGAGTTTAGTTCGTTTACATTGCAAGTGGAGCTTTTTTTTTGCCTTGGATGAATGAGGTGAACGAATTGACGTTCAGTGACACTGTATCAAAAGAAAAATGTTTGTTTGCTTGTATTTCGATGATATTGAGAACAAAAGGTTAAAATTCGGTTCAAATTTGATATGTTGATTCAATTGTGGGAATCTTATTTTTGGTTTGAAGGTTATTGAATTTAGAAAAGTATTTCTTTAGTCTTGACGTTTGATATTCACCTCACATTTGTTTAAACTTTTGATGACATGGAATGGATATGACATAAACCATGTTTTTATGCTCTGCCTACAATAATGACGCAAATGTCACTTTTTATGGCAAGTGATATTTGACTGCAGATTACTAAGTTGAAGTTTCATGATTTTCACCTCACACCTGTCAATTTAACCATTGGTGGAATACGCAAAGTTATATGTATGCGATTCCAGAAAAATATTAAGCCACATTGGCTCAATTTTTCGAATAATCTTTAAATACCTTAAAATTGTAAGTAAAAAGTACTTGACAGTTAGCATCACAACAACTCACCTCACAGTGCTGTCAAATGTATGTCAATTTTTTCTAATGAGTAAGCGCAACAAGAAAATATATTTCAAAATAGACCCTGAAGCATATTATGTTAACCCATTACCTACTCTACAAAAAATCTTCTCAACAATCAAACAAAACAAACAACTTCCAAGTCGTTGAACTCTTAATGGGGCAATATAACCAACCGTATAGACAGAAAATAACCCACCACAACTAACAACAAAAACAACATAACGAAATCAAAGCCAGCAACACAAGTAAACTCGAACTCGCGAGCAAAAAAAAAAGAAACAAAATGGAAAGTGAAAGTTATCATAAATAATTGTTGTTGGTGGAGAAAAAAAGTCAGTAAAGAAGACAAAAAAAAAAAGAAATGTATAATTTGCTCTCATCGCTATTTATTTGTTAGTGATGTGCATCTCAGCGCCATTAAAAATTGCATAACGGTCTTACTTCTGCATCTCTTTTTTGTATATCATCATAATAATCAGGAAATGCCAAACGTGCATAAGTTGCATCAGCAAACTGAGACAGTCGGTATCTCTATTTAAACTCTCCACCAGAGACTTTAAGTTTGGAGATTCCCCATCATCGATCCCCGTTCTCTCCCTAGATGTCAAAACCGGGAAACAAATCGTGCGATTCGTGAGATTTTGTCATCGAAATTGTTATCAGGTTTTTGTTTTTTTTTTTTTTCATTTAAGCGAGTAGCGAGTAATTTCTCAATATCACTTTCACTTGAAGACAAGAAAGAAACATAATTTATTTCTCTCTTTACAATTTGGACATTGCACGCATGGAAGGAGAATTGAAACAAACGAAAAGTGGAAAGCACGAAAGACCTCCATCATGTAACGAGTTCGACGAACTCGATAGTGGTTACGAACTCGTTCAGCAAAACAACAAATAATTACATAAATACTGGGTTGGTGTATTTAATGGCTATTTTTTTGGGTTAGCGTAAGAAACTGTCAAAAACAAATTTGTATTTTGTTTTATTAGATTTACAATGCGAAAAGTTGAGTTCAACTTTAATCGAGTTTAACCTAAATTAATTGAACTAAACTCCCCACTAATCACCATCATTTCTAACGAACATACCTTAACGTCAGTTTACCTAACTCATGATGTCAAAAAAGTCATGTGCGATTATTGTTACCGATTTTTATATTTCTTTTGTACAAGGGAATGTCAAATTATATTCACACAAAATGTAGAAGCAAAAAAAAAATTAACAAATTGCAATGACCAAGGATGAAAAGAGAAGGCAAAGCAATGTATATCGAGTGCAGAGTGCAAATTTAAAGGCGCGCATACACTCACTCATGCAAATATACACAGCGAGCTCACAATTTTATTGAAGCCATGAGTGAATGACCGAGCATGACCTAATTTTGTGTCGCTGCACTCGGTGGTTCTGTTTTTTTTTTTCTTTCAGTATGCATTCAAGTCGCACACAAACACACTGTCACACAAAAGTGGGTGCATGCAAATATACATCTCGCAACATTCTCACCACACCAACACAATAAATGCATTATACAACGCAATACACCAACAGAATATCTGCGAATTCTCAATCTGAATTCGAAGAATTTTGTATTTAAAATTCGAATTTCGAAATGCATACAGATGAAATAAGCCAGTATACGAGTAAAGTTGCATTCTCTTTCGGTCACTGTGGCGTATGAGTAATGTTGCGAAACATACAATGTTTTATTCTGTATGCATTTTCGAAATGTAAAAAACCTTCGAGAAACTTCTTCGATTGTATGTGTGTGTTTGTGTGTAAAAATAGAGAGGATAGTCCCAAAGAGGGGAGAAAGAGGGTCGACAGAATATGGGTTGTGTGGATTTGGTGTCGTTGACCGGAGCTCATCGTGGGGATACACACCAGATGTTTTAGACTGTAAGCTTGAAGGGGACCAACTATCGAAACGCTTGTGAGAAAAAGAGACCAAACGAACATTCTTACAAACTAGAAGTCATTGAAAAATGAAAGTAAATTTTTTCACTTAAATCTTGTAGGTGCAAGCGAGATGATTATATTTGTTGGTTGGCAATACTTCGAGTATCGAAGTTTTGTTTTGTTGTGTTGGTATATGGAAAATGACCCCGGACTAAAATGAGAGTCTTGCTCTTCGTTCTAACAAACGTATCGGCAGCTATAGCACTAGAGCTGCTGCACAACTTGGGTTAGTTCATTGAGCAAGAGGTAAACAACCTTTTGAAGGTTCACTTACAACTATGTATTAACCAAACCACACCACAAACAATTATTCAAAGAGGGGAGTGTGGTTGTTTTTTTTTTTTTTTTTCATTTGTAAATGACATGAATCTACCTACCTACAAGCATTTTTATTGCAATTGACGAATTGTTTTGCTCTACAATTTATTATTACTTATTCTCCTCACTCTCGTTTGTTTATCTTTCATTCATGTTATTTACGTAACGCATGAAATTTCACTCATTATGCAATAGAAAGCAGCCAGCAATCACATTGAGCGCAAAGATTTATTTGGGGGATCACTTGCTCGATTGCGCTCGTGATGTTGTTTATTTATTTTGTTCGTTGGCTTTTGTAATCAAACTTGCTTTACAACTGACAGATGACAAGCGCCGCTGCTGTCAATTGATGGAAGATAGCTATTCGAACGATTGACAGGTTTCAGTTAAATAAACAAAACTAGGCTTTCATAAGTAGTTTTTTTCCTTATTCCAATGTGCTTCCGCGTTTTTTTGTCTGAATGGAAAACGAACAAAAATGCATATAATCTACTACTTTTTAGTGTCAAGTGGGTGAGTGATGACAAAAGTATGTTGTGAGGCAGAAATTTATCTCCATCCTCCCTCGTCAATTTTCTACCTCGACACTTGAGTCTCGTTCTGCTGCTGCGTGTGTATCTACAGCCAGCAACACTCTTATGTCTTGTTTGGGTATGACCTGAATAGAGTTCAACACTTTCAAATGAACTTTACTCCCCCTGGTTTTTTTTTTTCTTTCAAACTGACACAATCAGCATCCACTCTAGTACTTTGTCTATGAACGACAATAGAGCGTTTTTTTTGTCTCTCTAATTTAAAATGCAAGTATTCAACGAAACAAAACCTACTATCTAGTTTTTTTTTTTTTTGTCTTCGATATAAAATGTGAGTGACACATCTGTCTACAAGTTGCATAAAATTCCAACAATTTCAACAATTGAAAGACCTAGAAAATTAAACAAATACACACAAACTTGAATACAAATAAACAAACACACACGACCATATATAAACGCAATAAAATAAATTTACTTTCAATTTGGTTAACCTCGTGCTAATTTGAGTTCATTTTAATTAAAATAACCGTCGACTGTCAGTGAGCTAGGCAATGCGAATAAACGTCTGTCAGTTTTTTTTTTTAGCTTGTGGTGTATAAATATTTGTATATGAGTGTCAAATTGGAAGGAGACGAGGAATTATTGTTTGAAGGACTAGAAATTAATAAAACATAATCGCCCCCCCCCACTGTGCTTTGTTCATCTGTCTCAATCCAGCAGACACACCAAAATATGCAAAATTATCAAATTAAAATTTTGACATAAGCATGACAGCTGAGGGTGTTGGCTGTGGTGGATATACCTATTAGTTGCTAAGCCGATTGTGGTTTTGCTTTGAATCAACAACAACATCACGGTTGATGCATCGCCCGTCTGGAAATTAAGCAAACAAACTGAACTTTTTTATGCAAATTGATAAGCGCTAAACTAATGGTATGCCTCTACTACTATACTGCTGTCAGATTGTGTATTTCTTTGAATTAGTTTAAGAGCTATACCAACACAACGACAGAAATTGTGTGTGTAATAAATGCTATGGGTGACCTAGTTTTCGTCGACGTTATGAACGTCAGACTTGGTTCGGTCAATGAACTCAGCCTCGACTGATAGCATGCGTACTGTTTAGAGAGGTGTAGATTTGCTCTTTCGGTTTCGTTTTCAACGAACAACAACAACAAAAAAACCGTGTTGCGTGTATTTATTAATAAAGCAACAACAAAAATATGATTTTGATTTGTATGTTTCTTCTTTTTCGCCACATAAATGCCAATTTCTTTTTTATAACAGAAACAATAAACGAAAAAATGAGGAAATAGATAGAGAGACGACGACGACGACGACGCCGACTATTGGGGGCTTTTGGAATACAAAAAAAAGTATTTCACAGTTTTTTTTTTCGTTGATTTGGTTTGGTGTGTGTTGTGTATGTTATTTAATCGATGAAATAAATTTTCAGTTTTCTAGGTCGATGGTCAGTTTATTTAAGTTTTATTTTTCCTCTTTTTTTTGTTTGTTGTGTTTGTTTATTATGATCTGCTTTTTTTTTTTTGTTTAACGTGAAGTAACCTCTTCTTTCCTTGAAAGATAATGAAAAGGGGAACACGGTCATTTTTATAAAATTGTAATGAAAAAAAGCAAATCAACTCAGCACAGCGGACAAAGCATCGACACGGCAGACGATCGAGACATGTACCTACACACGCATAACAGGCATAAGCATAAATCTATGTTGAGAGTCATTTTTGAAGGATTTTTTTGTTTGTTTTTTGGTCAAGGATGAATGGATTTATGTTATAATGTGTGAACCGCCATCACACATCAGACGACAGACATTACACTCCATAGAGGTATGTTTGTGTCGCAATTAGGTCATATCCGACTACAGAAAAAATGTGTGACATTATGGTCTGGAAGGTTTTGAAACAGTCTGATGTAGAAATTAAGATTGATAGAATGTTGCTTCTGATGACAGGCGACAGGCCCAGCAATGACAGGGCATAATTTGTTTGGTATTGAAGTGTTCGTCTGGTTTTCAAACCAATTAAAACAAAAACCCACCAAACTAAGAGAATTCACGAATTTCAAGCGAAAAAAGTCTGATTTCCGGTGAGTTCTTGTGGGTTAAGGTAAACAAAATAATTTTATATTAAATCCAGCGAGTCTAATATTAGAAATGAGAAGCCTTGTTCCCAATAGATTAAATAAAATAAAATATTTTCGCCAAAACAATTTCGACTGATTATAAAATGTTTGTGTGTATTTGCGTTTGTGGTTAGCAATTTCTTAGAAAAAGAAATTTTTTAATTCAATAAAGATAAAGTTGCAGAAAACTAGAACAGCGATAAGAATAATTTCGGACTGCTTGGAAGTTCAAATTAATAAAATGTATAAGACTTTGATGTTCAACGTTGGGCGCCATCTTAAATGTTGCATACAAAATTTCAGAAATCCTGAACATTCATCAAGGAAAACAAATCAAAATCGAAAATCAGAATTGTTGGGCGCCATTTAATGTTTACACAAAAAGTCGCCAACGTTGGGCGTCATTTTAAAGGTCGCATACAAAATTTCAGAAATCCTGAAAATTCTTCAAGGAAAACTTATCAAAAACGAAAATCAGTATTGTTGGGCGCCATTTAAAGTTTACACAGAAAATGGCAAACGTTGGGCGCCATTTTAAATGTCGCATACAAATTTTCGGAAATCCTGAAAATTTTTCAAGGAAAACAAATCAAAAACAAAAATTAGAATTGTTGGGCGCCATTTTATGTTTACACAAAAAGTCTATTCAAACAGCTAACATCTCTTTCAATTAAATCATCAACAACAACTCAATCGAACCAATCTATCTCTCTAGAAATTTCTTCAATTTCTTTGTTTACTCTGACTCTGAGTCGCCACAAGAAATCAGACAAAAAAAACAACAACTTTCAATTTCACTACTAGAGTCATCGGCCTAGCTTAACTTAACATATTCTCTCGTCTTTCTTTTTCCTGTCTTCATATTATTGTTTCGTAGATGACTGCTGCAATAATTAACATGAGGTAGATGACACAGACTGTGTCGCGTCGCTTGCCGGGGGGAATGGCAGCTATAAGATTTGCCGCTGGACAAAGTTTCAGCTATTTGCTGTGCTAGTTTAATTGATATGAAACACACATGAAAGACATCTTATACCTCCTAAAAACAATAAAATAAATAAACTACTCCAACATACACATATTTCTGTATATCTTTCCCATCCAATTTTTCTTTTAATTTTTGTTTGTAACATCATTGTTGTGAGCTAATTTATTATCTCATTCACTCCTGTGCTGGCCTCTTTTTTTATTTTATTTTCCCTTTGCTGTTCTATTTTTTCGAACAACTCAATTGCCATATTATGTGTATACCTACTTCAACTTAACAAAAAAAGCAGAAGAAAAAAAAAATAACCCACCGCGCCGCGACGTCTTTGTGTGCTCTGTCGCTTGCTGTGACTCTGTGTACTGTGTTGCAGCAGCAAAAATTGTTCGTCGTTCACGAATTGGGTTAAGTCCGGTCATTCCACTCGTAGCACAATTCCACAATGATTTTACCTATATTCACCACCTCGCCTCTCTTTTCTGATCGCTTATATTGCTCCTACTCCTACCTACTCCTATTGTACAAACAAACAAACCCACAGCCACAGCACTGTGTTGAGTCTTTGTTTATGGGTTCGTTCCGTAGTTATTTTTGGTCGTATGGTATGGTATGGTGAATGATTCTTTGTCTTGTATTAAGTGTGGTGAATAACCGAAATACTAAACTTATAACATCACAAATTAAAAATAACAACCGATAAGGAAATTTTTATTACGAAAATCATTGCATTTCTTCTTTCGTGTTGAACAACAAAAAATAAATAAACCAACAAAAAAAATTAACTCAAAAGTGGGCCAAGCTACCTACCTACCATTATGTCAAAATACATACACACAAACACTCTGGAGCTCGTCGAGTGAAGGGTACATTTCTGTTGTTTCGCGTTACGAAAAAAAAAATCTCTTTCAAGCAACAACAACAAGAGCCACAGAAAATTTCGTTCATGGCTGGTCATTGAACTCGGCTCGCAACATGTTTGTTCGCCATGTTCGTTCGATAATAATGAGAGATTATTTCTCAATTTGTGTGTGTATGTGTAGTCATGTTGCCTGTATATGGTGGAGCATGTTGAATCTAGGGTGTTGGCGGACCGAGGGTACACATAATAATTTTTGTTTCTGTTTTCAATGTGTGTTGTAATCTTATCTCACACTCTGGGTTTCCTACGAAATGATGGATTTTTGTCGGTGGTGTGCGGTGATATAAGTTATTACCGAGCCAGGGTTTTTGTAGTTAATTTTATTTTTATTATTAAACTAACATTTTCAAACGAAATAACAAATGTAGTTCAAATGTGAGGGAGAAGGAAAGACCAAGCAATAAAAAATAATGAAATGACAAGGTGAAATACTGTGGGTGGGTGGTGGATTTGATTTTGGCTAAAGAGCCTATCTGAACTGTCTTGTTTTTTGTGTGGTGTGTGAATGAGAAAATTATCTCGTGTTTCGCAATTTTGTTGCAGAGACATTGAGTAAATATATTGCTGTTTAGGGGATTCAATTCAATTCAAAATTTGAATTACAATATTTATAGGTATCTCTTTTTTTTGACAGTTTATGCAAATGTCAAAATATTTGCACGAAGTGTCAAATTATAAATTTCAATTTTGACGTTTGCAAGATTCATTCATAATTTCATTCCTTTTCTCCAAAATCACACAACCAATTCATTAAATTTATTTCAACAAATTTGACATAAGAAATTTTGAACTCACCATCTCTGCTCATTCCCACGGCAATGCATTTTTTCAGACGACAATACTGACATCTATTGCGGTTTATTCGCAATATACTGCACTGTTGGTTCTTTGTACATGGACGATATTGAATCTTTTGTTGAATGGAACGTCGGAAAAAGCCCTGCAAAAATAAAAGAGACAAAAATTAAAATTTGCTAGAGATGAGTAAATTTATTATCTAGAGATGAGAAAGAAGGAAAATATATTTAGAAGAAAGAACGTACATCACTTGTTCCTGACGCCAAATTCTGTGCTGACGGTACATTATTTTGTTCCGAAACATCTGTCTTAATCTCAATTTTAACATCCTTATCGCTAGTCTTATTGCTACTTAAATTCTCATCAAATTTCTGACACAAATAATTCATCGTTATAGTCTGTTGATCTGTCAAAATCTCATCATCGCACCCGGAATCCATGTCCATACCCTGACAATTATTACACTGACATGGTGGCTCCTGTTCAATTATTTTCAATTGTTGTGGTGTGCAGGTGCATGCAGACAATACCGACGACGATGATGCTGTCGATTGCAGACTCGATGAACTCGACATACTCGAATTACTATCCGAACTGTCACGACGATTGTGCGATGCCGAATCTTCGGGAATGATACCCAATCGTTTGGCTAGTTCTGAATTTTGTCGATCTATCGATATGGCAGTGGTGATTTTTTCATCACATTTATTATTGCTAATGTTGTTTGTTGGCATTTGCATGGACGTGGATGACGTCTCTTTGTCGCCAGCATTATTGGCTGGTTGCATTGTTTGCAATTGTTGTTTTTTCTGCTTCCACTCGCGAGCGTAACGAATCTTTTTCCACGGACACTGATACGTCGATTCGTAATTGCCCGCGGAGGTCATCATCATCATTGTTTGCTGATGATTATTATCGTCACCGCCAGCAATAACGGTTTTGTTGCTCTCACCACTGTCATTTTTACCGCACTCACCGTCAATGTTATTATTTTCAATAATCACCGCCGCCGTTGTTAGAGTCGTTAAATTGTCTGTAGTTCTATTCGATTGCAGAGGATTTTGAATTTGACAGTGATGATTGTTCGCGTCACTTTTACGCACTTTAATACTACTATGATGACTAAAATTATTGAAATTTTCACTATGATGATGATGATGATGATGGTCTTGCGGTGGCAACATATGTGTTGCTGTTGCCGTCGTTGTTGTCATTGTCGAATTATTATTTGTCGGTTGCTGCTGATGCTGCTGCTGTATCGACTTCAGTCTCTTTCGATGTGATGACATATTAGTTTGTGGATGTTGTACTACTACTTGACTGACATAATGTGCATTTGGACTAGTTGCCTGCTTATTACTACAATTATTAATACTATTACTATTATTGGTGGATGTTGATGATGATGTCTTTATTGCTGTTATCGGCGCTGATTCTAAAAGTTTAACTAACGCCGAATGTTGTTGTTTTAATTGTTGACTTTTATTATTATTCACCATAGGTGGCGGTGGTGATTGGATATTTGTTAACTTGTCACCTAAGCCAATGACAATTGTTTTGGTTGTTGTTTTTGAAATTTGATTTTTATCCATAATTGTATTTGGATTTGATTTGGTTGGTTGATTATCAGTTATGATTTCTTGAATTGCACAACCCATTTTTGTATAATATTAACTAAATACTTTTTTGTTTTCACCACTGTGAATATCTGAATATTCACCAAAAGTCCGTTAAACTAAATGTATGAGGATGATGTTTAAATTAATCCCAGTATTCTATTTTTGTATAAGGAACATGGTTAATTCTTCAAACTGTTGTATCCACTCACGACCGTTTAAAAATTTATTTTAATTTTATTTTGATTTTATTTAAATTTAAAAACTGCAATGAGTTTATGTCAAATTTATGAAAAAACGCGCACACAAAAATTTTTGTAACCGTTTCATTTGACAAACAATTTGCGAATGATTGTTGGCCCCAACGTCAAACTGTTTATTCGTTCGAATGTGAAAATATTTTTCTCTGTTTCTCTGTTCGTCGGCGCGAGCGCGGGACGGTTGGGCAGATGGAGCGGTCGGGTGGAGTGGCAGTGGAGCCTTCAATGAGCAAAACTAACGAGTCTCGCTTTACATTCCATTTTAGTTAAGGTGAAATATACGAGACGAGAGGTATGATCGTTTTGAGTGTATGAGTATTTGGTAAAACACCAGGGCAGAAAGAGAGAGGTATCTTTTGAATCGAATGTGGTAGAATAAAGAAACACTAGTTCTTAGCGTATTTCAATCGTAATTTTTCGTTGTAGTCCAATATTCGAGTCGAGTTCGCTTTTGACGCTGTGTGGTGAGTGTGTGTGAGGTGAGGTTGTTTCTTTGATGGCCGCCAACCTCGCGCTACATAGATTGTGGGGTAATTGAAGTCATTCACACCGAATCTATCGAATGTGCAAGGAAGGTGAGCCAGTAAGAGTGCGGTGCGTGTCAGAGTTTGAGGTGAGGGTGGGTGGTTGGTTGGTTACAAATCCCTTATTCCATACAATTTGAAACAGAATTCGAACCTAATCTACTTTTTTGGAGACTTTTTTGATTGGATTGAACTGTCAGTTATCAACCTGTTAGTTGGATGAACTGTCAAAGATAAAATTCTACTTTTGTCACTTATTTGTCTTTGAGGTTACAGATAGTTAGTTCAATGAACTAGTTAAACCTTCTCGCGAATCTATAGATAAGAACTCGCTGTTGCTATACACTGCTGTCAAAATTGAGGGCATTCGTTTGCTGTTCACATTGAATGCCGAATGCATCAAGAGACAGAGTACATTGCACTCTATTGACAATCATCACTCAGATTTTTTTCTTCTATTTTTTTCTTAATTTTTCCTTCGTTTCTTTCGTCTATTTTGGTTTCTACTTGTTTCAAGCAATTAATCACTGCAAAACTATAAACGAAACGACAAACGTTAAAATAAAAAACGAAATCGATTCTCGAAGCAAAAATAACCTCTCTTTCGAGCCGTAGTCGAAAGAAAAAAAACAATTTGCTAATAGTTTCTGTCTCGTTTACTCATTTTCATGGTGCACACTCTCTGTGTATCCCGCGAATTTGTATCTCGAGTAAATATACACTCGAGCTGCTTGCTGTTTGCTACTAGCTGCTGCTGCTGCTGCTGCTTATGATGATGGCGCTGCGATGTAGTGTGAGTGCGTTTCATAGAGTCATAGCCAGTTCAACGAACTCGCCATTGTCGTGACCCACTTTTCGGTCACCTACCTCGAACCGAATGTGGAGCTCATTGCTGTCTTTCTACACTATGTGCTGTATAGCTCTGTGTGTTTCTTATCATCTCGTTTTGCTCTCTGTGTTGTGTTGTTGTCGTCGTCGTTTGTCGTCGACGTTGTAGATAGATTGTATAGAACTATGATTGAGGTAGGGAGTGAGCAGTTGTTGTTTTTGGTTTTCGACTAGAGAGCAGTGTGTCGAAAAACTGCAAGGACTTATGTAGAGGCCCACAATTGACAGGAGGTGGATATTTTCTTCAAAAACTAATTTTTATTTTTGGCTTTAGATTTATTTGAATTTTTGCAAGCGATGCTTGTATTGTGCGTCTTTGAGAGGGTTGGGTCTCTACGAATAGAATCAAATTGTTTGAGATTTTTGCTGTCATTTTTATTTCGAAATACCTCTAACATGTCGTTTATTTGTGGATAATTTGACAGTTTTTTTTTCTCGCCATTTTGCCTTTCGCTGCAAGCTGCAAGTCTTATGTGCGTAACGCATTTGATTGCATCATAGAGTGGGTTTTTTTTTCGAGATTTTATTTTGTAAACTTACGATGGCGGGCTGCTGACTGTGATATAGACACCAAAAATGGTGTTAAACCAAAAAACAAACATGACTTCATATCTTTGGCATAGAAAATGAGAAAAAAGAAGAAAACAACAAGATTGCTAGTTGATGTAGCCTGCAAAGGCTGTTTGCGATATAGAGTCATGGAGTTCGTTGACGTTTCGTGGATTTTGTTGTGCTAGTGTACGCAAGCGCAAACAGATGAAACGAGTTTTTTTTTCTCTTGTTAAACGAAAGTGAGAGGGAATTGCACATAAATTGTTATATTACATGACAGTCATCGCTTGATAGTTTTTTTTTATCTTATTTCTTTACTTAGCACTGGCTTTTGTTTAAAGATTTATCTTGGGAGCGTTCAAAAATAGATATCTGGCTTTAATTATCATAGCTTTCTGTCTCTGTATGTTAATCTATGGTAAACATTTGACAGTATTTAAGATGAGGCAGGTCGGGAGTCTCACGTCACGTATATTGGCATTTGGAGAGGCATACATATGTAAATTAAGGTTAGACACGGTTTATATTTTTATCTGAGTAGGTTGTCGAATCCCATGCAGAATATGTTATGTCTTGACAGTTTTAGAGGTAATATCAATATCAACAAACTCAAAATTTGTACAATTTATCAGAAATCTGATTACAATGGAGCTATTTAAACGTCAAACACCTTCAAAGTGTCACAACTGTCATTCAATTAATGTACTATCTATGAAACTGTCAAAGCTTCTGTCATGTAGGCAGGATGAAAAAGGTCGACAAACCGAAACTCTTCTAATAATTTTAACATAAAATCTAAGTAAAATTTGGCGTTCTACATAATTCCAAAAATAAACAACTCTCACTCTTTCTAAACGTTTCATCCATTCATATGTTTTTCTCTATCATAATCTAGACAAGTTTTTTCTGTAAACATCATCAGCCGCGCTCAGTGCATTTGTTAATTGATTGCCCATCAAAAAAGCACTTTGAAAGAAGATAGAGTAAATTGATGAAAAACAAAAGGGGAAACAGTGGCGCCACCGAACAAAAAAAAATAAAACAAATGTCATTGAACTCTAGTTAGAAGAGTGAGTGGTGAGGTTTATCAAATAGGAACAAGAAGGCGTTCATATCGGTTTTTTTATGTTTTATTTTATTTTCAAGAACACAGGTGTACGTTGATATTTTTTACCTGTCAAAATTTAGTTTAGATGTTGCTCAAAGCCCAACAAAAGTTTTGACATCTTTTCCTTTTGCCAACTGTGAACGAATTATCGACCATCTACTGTCAGCTGCAATACCAGCCACTTTCCACAAAAGAGTTTATATTTCTATGGTTTTTATTTTGTCGTTTTTTCGCCAAGATTTCATCCAATTACCGAGCAACACAGTCCTTTGACATTTTCCATTTCCTCGTTTGATTTGTGTCAAGTGCCAATAAATCTTTTCAAACAGTTGAAGGACTTTAAGGCTGTATACACACTACCTCCATCCAGCGAAAAGGGAAAAAAGCAGACGAAAATCAAATCCTCTATTAGCCAGAAAACAATAAAAACTTCTTTCTCAAAAAATATCCAATCAACGTTCTAAATCCTCTTGTATATTTTGTTTCCAATAACTATTCACATATATAACAAAAAACCAATAATAAAATCATTTGTGTCGGAAGATTATCTAATTTTTCTGACTACAAAAACTACCCATAATAATATGGGGTCATGTATATAAATAGACTTCTTCATCCCCCACAATACCTATAACCTCTCATGTCAGCTAGTGTCAAATCAATTGACGTCACAACATAGAGGAACAATGTGCTTCAGCTATCTACCTATCGGAATGTGGTGTAAAAGTTCATTCACCTTTTACCCGTTAAGGGTACCGAAACTCTCAACGAAAATCGAGAATAAGTACACACAACATTTGTATACTATTCGTTCTGTAATTTGAGGTTAAATATGATTATGTCTCCAAAGAGGTAATTAAACGGACGAAACTCACCACCCTCCCTGATTTTTTATAATTTACCTTTTTTGGGCAAAAACAATCAATAGCTAAACAAAAATATTTGGGTTAATATAATAAGCAATCAAATACAATTAAGCCATCGAATCGAGGGTTGGCTTCGCCAGGCACATAAATAGGTACACACAACAAACATCACACAACACAAAAGGCAGAAAACAGAAAGGAAATATCTGGATCGCCCCTTATAATTACATCCTGTGTGCGCGCAGAAGGGCCAATTTCTCAACACCAAACAACCCGTCGAAGAAGTATACAAAAGGCTGCTGCTCCTGCTGCTGGTGCTGCGAGCGAAAACTGGGTCAACGTACGGTAGTAACCTTACGAAGCGCGTACAAGGAAAGCACTTTCTCTCTATAACCACCCCAAAAAGAACGAAACATGAAACGAATATAGCAACAAAACTAAAGCGACGAGTACTATGGTGATTCGTATACCACTATAAACTAACGAGTATCGTTTCACGTCCGCATTCCTGTATTCCATTCCATCCAACGGAGCCAACAAAAACCACACACACTATCCTTCTCGCGTTCTTGTGCAAAAGGATTTCGCGGCGTTGATGATGAGGATGTGGAATGGGAAGGAACGAACACACAATCATCGATGAAGAATAAGCAGCTCCAGAAACGTGTGCAACTTGTGATGCTAACGCCCTCGAATTGGGTCACATCCAGGGTTGACACTGCCATGGTGGGTATGGGTTCGTTTGTCCGTTCATAACTTTATATACGAGGCCAAGCAAAAAAAAATGTACACAATATTCCAGATTTAACAGCAGGTGGTGGTGGTGGTGGTGCTGGTGAGTGTTCCGTTTGTAGGAATATCTTTTCTCACTCTAGATTCCATTTAGGTATCTTCCTGTATTTCCCTCATTCTTCCTTATGCCTGAATATTTTCCTCACCGTCGTCGTGTCGGTCGGCAGGTTGTTTGCAAGAATGCTTTTACACCAGCCCCCTGTGTGAGGGTGAGGGTGGTAAATAAATGACTATGTGCATGGGAACGCGCCTGTTCCAAATTTCGATTTCAGCCAGGGGTTGTGATTTGCTTTGACCTACAAAGAGTTCGACGAACCCATCCACTTGGAGTTCAACCCAGCTTTGGCTTTTTTTTTGCCGAGTACATAAGTATACCGAAAGTTATAATGTGGACCTAAATATTTCTCATGGATGGGCTCTGTGAACATAGCACACTGGAAAAAGGTCGTTGCACTTTTGCTGGAGTATGTGCGAATTCGAGTCCGTTTTCAACCGAATGCATTCCATTTGAAATGTCAGAATTTGAAATTTATGGCTAAATGTCAATTTGACATATATCTGTTTGTAAAGCCAAACTAACGCGGAGATCCGTGCAAATGTCATTTCAATAGAATTTTCTAAGAAAACACACAAACCTGAGGACGACTAGAATCTAAAAAAGAACATTGTTCGACCACTATATGGAAAAACTTATGGCCGATCCATCATTCAGCTGCAGCAACAAGCTTGATTTTGGAGTTGGTTACTGCTTCTCTATGTTTAATGTCTGAGCTCCCATTCCATCATCATGGCCATTTGCATATTTTGCCTTTTCCTTAGTTGCCGCGCTACTACTACTGGCTGGCTGCTTTGTTGCCGATGGCTGACTTTACCTCTACCTATGCTCGATTCGAACTTATGCCTATATTTTTGTGTGTGGTTTTTCTTTGTTATAGATTTCGATAAAGTTTCTTGCACTTTTCGGTCTCAAGCCGGTTGGTTACCACTCTCCAACATCATGATCAAAGAACCTAGGCTACACTCAAAGACAAAAAAAGAATTGCTCCAGCCTGCAGCTATAGCTAGGTCTTTTGTTGCAATTAGGCCCAGCCAGGCAACAAGGTCTTTCTTGCGTGTTACAGAATCGCTTTTTTTTCGCTTTGTATTGCCTCGACACAGGTGAGTGCAGTGAACTCTTTCAAAGACATCGGCATCGGTTGTCGTGTCGGTCGCTCACTCGCTGCATCATGGTGAATGCAGTGCAGTTAACACACAGTTCATCGAGTATTATTTTTGTGTGCCATTTGGTTTGGCTTTGCAAAAAAAAATCATGTAGACATGTTTGCTTTGGCCTGAGAAAAATAATTTGACACACAACAGTCAAACTAAATAATTCGTACCCACTCCACATTTTGTATTAAATATTATTTTGTTCATTAGCTTCGATCGATATTTGAAGTTTGGCCGGTGTGGTAAGTATAACGACACACGAGAAAAGTATTTGCAGGGCGGCTGTCAAACTTGTTTGAAATTTTTATTTATTTCTTTTCGAGAAAAAGTTATGAGTAATACCAGAGGTGAAAAAATAAAAATTGATATTATTGGGAGCACCAACAAAACAAAAAAAAAGAACAGCAGACTGCGTTATGAGTCAGCAAAGCGAAAAAGTATGTGGAGTGGATATTATTCTTTTTTTGATTTTCAATTTGGAATTGGGTGCTGTTGTTTAGGGAATTACTATGACACATTTTGAAGGAACTCGATTAGCACACATATCTATTTTATGTCAAAACTTAATTTTGACAGCTACAGTTTGTGGTAATCGAAACTCACCATATTATGAACTTTGAAATATGACAAAACATAAAAATGGTTGCTAAATCTATTTTCCACAGGAACTTAATGTTTAGTTAATGTTTTGAAATATTCTTGACATAAAAAGCAATTCTTTAAACTTTAAACTCCCCACAGTAAACCAACCGAATGACAAGACATCAACATCACTGTTAATTCTACCACCCACAGGGACAAAGAGACGCAACACGATATAACGGTTTATTGACTCTTCAAACGATGGAAGAACAAACGAACAACTAATATCAAAATAACGATTAATTCCAATTGATAGCAGCTAGTTTCCTGTGTAGAAAAAAAATATTATGGAATAAACCGTCAATAGATTAATTGATATTCAAGTGCAGTGACATCTGTAATCACCATTACATAACTCATGTTTCTTGGGGACAAATTGTTTACTTTTTTGTTTGTTTGTTTGTTTGTCAGTAAAACGTGCCGTGATTCTCTCTTATTTACTTGAACACCCTCTAAATGCGGCTAATGGTTTTGGAAACACATAATAAGATTATTACTATTCAGTTCTTTGACATGACGTTGTCAGTGGCGGCGAGACGCACGGCGGCGTAGTTCATCCCAGAAAAAAAAAACACCACGAATAATCCAACACACAAATTAGAAAAACGTGTGCCACTTGCTACAGCGTTATCCATTGTTCAAGTGGGCTCAAATTAGGTTATTTAATTTTCGTTTTTGACAGTTTGAGCAAATGTTATAAACATTTTCTTTGTGTACGTTTATCTCCACGAATCCACCTGCACAAAAAATACCTAAGACTTTTTTCTCATTTCGCTAAAAAATAGTTCATATCTCAGCTAAAACAATAATTTTTTTTTCGCATTGAAATCGAATATGTAGCTATTGCACACACAACACCACACAATTCACTTGAATTAGAAGTTACCTCGAAAGGTTCATTGAACCGTCATCCAACCCACCATGGCACTCACTTCAATTATTATATTATTTTTTGTTGTGCTATTACTTTGATTATCTGCGATAGTTGTTTTAATTTGTGGCACTTGTGTTTTGTGTGATTGTGTGAGCATAGAATTTGTTTGCCCGTGTTGGGAGCGATTTGTGTGTCTTTTTGTTGTTTGCCTTGTGGAGTTCTTTTTTTGCTTCTACACAAATTCAGTTTGATAAAATACTTATTTTGTCAAATAACTCAAATGAGCCCGAGGGGTGTGGTGAAGATTGTGGAAAAATACATATGAACATGCAAGTTTTTGACGGAAAGCAAATTGCGAATATTTGTTTTATCAAAATTAGAAATAATAAGGTCAACATCGTGTGTGTACTTAGTACCTAGTTCAAATAAAATCGTTTGATGACAGCGATATCATTTTTTTTTGCGGAAATGTCTGAATTCTGATAAAGTGGGTTTTTTCTCTTTATCAACCCAAATGTAAAGTCGAAATGAGGTTATAAAACTTATTCTATAGATCATGTCATCAATCAATACGGAGCACCGTCATATGTATATACAACTGTCATACCTACAATACCTTACCTTACGTACGCAGACATAAACGAACTTTCAGCTGTCAAATCAAAATTAAAAATGTAGTTGATGAATGCAGAGATAAATTGATTCATCTTTCGACACTGTCGCCAGAGATTGATTTAAAAGGAAGATTGTTTAAATTTGAGATAAAGAAATTGATCGCCATTTAATGAAATCAGCTTCCTTTATTTTAACGTTACGTTGCAACAAAGCGGGTTTATTTCTTCTCAATAAAGTTTATTGTTAATTAAATTGTGTGTTTACACAAAAAATAATCTCTTCTTATAGAAATCTTAAAATATATCAGATGCGAGCGCCTTTGTCAAAAAAAAACAATTGGGATAAATCCTGTGAATCAATTCGTTTATTTCTCTTTGTCATTTTTGACATTTCGTTGAACAGGTTAATACAAAATTCGGACATTGTAATTCGATCAATCAAAACAAAACAGCACAATGTTCTTTTATGGGGTCATAATGTATTGATTAAACACAAACACAATTGAGACGCAATGAAACATTGTAAAAGCATATTGACAAACATTTAACCAACATCGAAAATTCGTAACAATTTTTCCAACCTACACCATCACGTCATCGTGGCTTAGCCAAACCAAAATCATAACCAGGGCAAAATGAACACTAACAAAAATGCTAAAATAAACACGAAACAAAAAAAAAACAAAGTCAAAACAAAACAACGAAGTAGGTAGCTTGGTATTCCTACCTACCTCACCACCCGTGGTGTATACTCATTGCTATTCGCTGGTGACGGACCGAATCAATGCAAGCAGCAACCTAATTAACCATCGGTCATCGGCCCTTAGTCCCCTTAAATAAAGAACAGAACTGAACAAAATAAATTAAAAAAAAAAACTACACACATCATCGTATACACAATCAAACAAACCCAAGTAGTTGATGTGTGATTCCTCTTACTTGATAAATAGCTTAACGACAAAGACAGTGGCGACGCACGATGGCAAAAGCGTCGACGACAATGACGGGTGACATAAGACGACGAATTTGACGCTCCAAGCCCCACTTAAGTGTGTGTGAAAACCACCAGAGGCAAAAAAAAAAAAAATTACACACAAAGAACTTAAGAGGGCGGCTGCATTAGAAGACTCGCAAAAATGTTGCCGCAGCACAGCAATTGCGAATGTGCACCGAAACAGAATCGTCTTAATGACAGAAATGAGAAAAGTCACATAGACAATCTATAGGGTACCTAGAAACAAAACGGTTCTCTTTGCTCGCGTATAGAAAATATAAAATTAGATTATTTTAGCTGTAAACTAACGCCTAATCAGAATATTTTATTTACTCGTTGGATCGTTCCATCTATCACAAAACGGCACGACCAACGCTGAAGACGACAAACGTCAGTCGAGTCATGAAACAACCACAGCCAGAGTAGGCCCAACAAACTTAACAAACCCACCCAACCGACCGACTGACAGACGAGTGGTGAAACAACTTGACAGTTCAGTGCACTTTTATGCAATATTTGCATTTCATTCGAACTCATTGCAAGCATGCCTTGCAAACAGCACACACACAACATTTGACGACTCCCGCTTAAAACACTAATCTATTTGTTGAGGTAGGTTGGGGAATGGGGACTCCTCCGGACGACGACGAAATACGAAAACAACTACGACGAAACGAAGAACAACGAAAGAATATAAAATAAGAAAAAGCCCAAGTGGAAAAAATAAAAACCAACCATATTCAATACCAAGCAAAACTATTTTGCATTCACAGAGTGTGTTCCCCAAGAAACAGGCAGCCAACAGCCTCAGCCAGGCAATTTTCCAATTGCGAACTGTCAGTGAGTATATCCATGTGCATACAATGGCAAATGACAGAGGCTAGTTTGAATGTATTAGTGAGGTGAGTGAACGGCACCGACCCAAACTCGCAATGTGCATATAAAATAATTCTCTGTGCAAGGCTCCCCCCTGCAACACTCTCTGGCCTGACCAAACTGACTCTCAGTGGGTTGGCCTTTGTAAAAAAAAAAAGAAAAGAAAACTTATCACGAGTGCGTTTTCGTACTAAAATGACAGCAACAAAACGAGCGGCGAACATTCGCGAAAACGCAAAACGAACGTCACAATTGTGCATTGCATTGCGTGCGTTCACTTACCCCAATTTAATGGTGTTAGAACGCACAAATTGCCGCGCCGCAATAGAATGCATTTATGCATATTGTATTGATGCTGTATGTGCATTATGCATACATATGTGTGTTTCAGAACATATTTAACGTACAGAATGTGTGTGTAACTTTGTTCGCGCGTCATAATGTGCGCGAAAATTCAGTTCAAACAGGGCCACAAAGGGCATTGAACCAATGCAACCCGTAGCTCTGGCTGCACTTTTTTAGGTTTGTTTCGTTTTGTTCGTTCGTTTCGTTCTCGATTCTTGTCGCTTGTTCGTATTTTTTGTTGTTATGTTTTTGGTTTATTTTTTGATTTCGCATTTGCTGTCTTTTTGCATTTTGATTTGCTCCTATTTCTAGTACACTTTTTGTGTGTTGTGAGTTTCTTTGTTGATGGTTGCTGGCTGCAATAACGTTAGGCAGTAGGTTAGTCTTTTGGTGGTGAATGTGATGTGTGCTTGATCTGGGGGGTGGTGGAAAAGGGTGTATTGTGGGGAATGCATGTGTAGGTATTATAATTTTAATCTGGAATTTTCGAAATTTTGTTCGTTAGAGAGAAGGAATAACCCGCTTGAGTTTGACTTCAGATTGGTATATCTAAGCTCAGTTCAGATCTAGTGTTTAGTTCATTTCATGTGAGAATGGAAAAGAGGTTGTGACATGCTAATAACTCACCACACTATTGTGTGGTTTTTAACTTCGTATACGTATGGTAAGGAGCCTTATTTAGGCTGTTTTTCGTCGTTCTTGTTTTTCTTTTTGAATAATTTTTGTGTAGGCCTGTTTGTTTTTGGTACAACCGATAAGTTGAATGTAGTAGTTCTAAGCTCCAAGCATTGTTTGAAAGTGCATATGAAAAAAAGGGCGTTTTACGCGGCGGATGTTGCAAAACTAATTGCATAGGCATGCGATAAAGGTGCATGATCTCTAGTACTAATTGTTTGCAAGGTTTTCAGAGCAGGTAGATTATTTGAATATCTTGTCTTCTTGTTTGGAATGTATGAGGTAGGGATCATTGAAGTTTCGGAGCAAGCAAACAACGACGATTTAGATAAAATAAAATGCATACATCATTTTCGTAATTTACCCAAATATTTGGCACAAAAAATACCTACTTAAACAATTCAACAAATTAAATCCCTTCAGTAAGGAGACACGTTAAATTAAAAATAGAATTAATAGCCTCCTGTCAAATGTCTCAACATAAACAACATGACGGAAGAGACCTATAAACGAAAGAATCGAATTAAGAATAGGTAAACATAAAAATAAACAAATATGTTGATATGTTTTGTGCATAAAGTAAGATTAAGTTGGCACACATAACAACCGCATTCGAATTCAGACTCACACACCAATACATATGTGAGAAAATAGACCAGGAAGAAATAGGCGCGACAAATTCTGTCAAGTAAATATTTATGCAAACAGCACTTTTGAAGAATTTTATTGAAAAACAACAACACAGCTCGTTAGAATGTCGAAATTATTACTGTTTACAAATTTTGGCAAATGATTAAGACAACATATTGGCCTTAACTGAAATTATTTTGACAGTATTCGCCAAAGACATTGCGATCTGTCATTTAATTTTCCACATTACATTTTTTGACAGCTTAATGCATTAAGTTGTTCAATTTTAACACGGAATTATATTACACTTTTGACAGTCATTACTTAAGTCAATCCTGACAGATAGAAAGTAGCTCAAAAACAAATAAGATAAGAGGCATCATGGTTAATTTAAGCTATGGTGTCTCTGAAAAATTTCCTCAAAAGTCCTTTGCTGCCAGCACAAAATATAGAGAACCAGTCGCAACACTGCCAAGCAGCCATCAGAGATGCCGCCTCTGAAGTGCTAGGGTTTACACGGCCACCATAACGAAACCCCTGGTTTGACGATGAATGCCGGCGAGCACATGCAGCTAAACAAGAGGCATACAAAGCGGCGCTGCAAAGAAGGACACGAGCAGCTCGTGAGCTCTACGAGCAGAAAAGGAGAGAAGAGCATACATTTCTCAGAAAGAAAAAAGGGAGCATGAGAAGCGCGCGATCGAGGAGATTGAGGGATGTCACAACAGGAACGAGGTTCGAAAATTCTACAAAAAGGTGAAACGAACTTGCAGGGCTTATACACCCCGAACTGAAGCCTGTAGAGACCATCATGGGAACATCGTAGTAGAACCGCAGTCAGTGCTGAGGATATGGAAAGACCACTTTTCCAAACTGTATAATGGCGATGACGACCAAAACACCGTCAGCAATACAGAACCATTCAGACGGGCTAGCCGCCGAACTGTACAAAGCAGCACCAGCTCATCTGCAAATTTGCAGGAAGATGGGTCTAGCGGTTAACGAGGGCAAGACCAAGTTAATACTGTCGACAAGAAAGGACTACCAACATCGACGTCTTGGAGCAAACGTCAACATAGACAGATTTAACTCCGAGGTAGTTAAGGGCTTTGTCTACCTGGGATTCGCTATCAACTCAGACAACAGCACCAGCGCTGAAATCAAACGAAGAATCACTCTTGCCAATCGCTGCTTCTTTGGACTTAGAAGGCAACTGAGTAGTAAAGTCCTCTCCCGAGCAACTAAAGTGACACTTTACAAAACCCTCATCATCCCGGTCCTCATGTATGGTGCATGGACTATGACAATATCTGATGAAAACGCTTTGGGCTGCTTTGAGAGAAAAATTCTTCGAGTGATTTTTGGTCCTGTCTGCATTAATGGAGAATGGAGACGAAGATTCAACCAAGAACTGTACGAGCTGTACAGCGACACTGACCTAGCCAGAAAAGTAAAGGTCCAACGACTTAGATGGTTGGGTCATGTTGAGCGAATAAGAAATAATGCTCCGGCTCGTAGTCTTCGAATCCAACCCGGAAGAACGTCGCAGGAGAGGAATACCGCGACTTCGGTGGATCACACAGGTGGTAGAGGACCTGAACCAACTTGGCGTGCGAAACTGGCTGGAGAAGTTTGTTGGGTGAGGCCCAGGTCCGACCTGGACTGTAGCGCCACCATAAGTAAGTAAGTAAGTAAGAGTAAACTTACCAACTAATCTGTCAGAAGGTGAACTACTTAACCTACCTATTATCTCTTAGTCACAGCTTTTTGTCAGTTTTTAAAGAGGATGAAAATACTAAAACCGATTTGTCTAACTCTTTTTGACAGGTGATTAAACAAAAAAATGAATTTAAAAAAACTCAAATACAACCATGATTCAGAGTTTGAACTCAACTAAATTTCTATTCAAACATATAGAAGAATTCAACAATGTAAAATCACTGTACAAATTATTGCCGTTAGATTCTATGAAATATCGAAAACCGTTATTTTACAAGTACCTTAGCTACTACTACAAACAAACGAAAAAAAATATCAAACACTCACTGCACATAATTTGAAGTGCCCATACCTATTCTGCCTACATAAAATTGCAAATTAGAATTTCTAAGTTTATCCAGAAAGCACAAAAAAAAAATATCAAGCAATAAGCAGCTACGGGGGTGGATGGGATGTAAAACGAGAGGAGACACAACGATACCGAATGCATATCAATTATGCAATCATCATGAGGGAGCGCAAACACATTTCAAACTAGCAGCGACGAAACTAGCCGTTTTGCATAGCAAAGTGCCATTGCACAAACCATCAGCAGCAGCGGCTATTTCCGTCACCAATTTATTTTCTGCAAAATTGTGCACTGAGCCATATAGATATTCGTTGCGATGAAGCAAAATCAACATGCTGTTCTATCTCTCTTTTTTCTATATTGCTGGCATTTTGCATACAATTGGCTAGAATGACAGATATTGCACGCACCGCAAATAACTAAGGTGATGCACACATCACAACCATCATCATGATCATAATCATTTCTTTGCATATCTAGAGATTTAGCTGCGGTGCATGATCTATATTTTCATTGAAATAAATATCTATTTTTGCTACTTTGGAGTCGGTTCAAATGAATGTAAATAATGCGTGAACACACTCAAGACAAGACACAGCGAAGTCAATGACATTTCGGCAGGTCGTTGTCGTCGTTGTTTAGCGAGAAATGAGAAACGTCATTATCAAGCGCACTCATTCGCAAAAACTTTAAACAACAATAACCATTTTGTGTGTTGATGGCCTCTTTATCACTTTACACTCAATTGTTGTGAGGTTTTCCTTATTTGTTTACTTATCGCACATACAGAATTATTTTTATAAAAAGAAAGAACTGTCATAAATGCCAGCAGTCCCAGTTCCAGTCATGTTATAGAGAGACGGGATAATGATGTGCGATGATGAGCAATTTGTAGGAACATTATTTTTGTTTCCATCTGTCACTCTGACTGGTCTACTTGAGACAACGACATAAAGCGCAAAACACATAATGGGGAATTTCCTGTTCTCATTTTATGCCGATATGATGACGCACTATCGCATTCATAGCCTTTTTGCTTCTGATGACTCATTGAACAAGTTGTGATATTAACTTAAACAAAAAACTTGCAACATTCATCATCATCACAATATTCTTCCGTGCGACAAATTAATGATAACACACCTCAGAGGTGGACAACAGGATTGATAAAAATATAACCTATACGAGTTAGTGCACAGAAGAAAGAAAGAAAGAAAGAAAGAAAGAAAATACATACAACATTCCATGGAACTTCTGAACGTCATCGACCTCGCAACAACGAAAGTACCGCACAGTGCAACGACTTTCGCATGCAGTCGGCCTATAATATGCAACACCAAACGAAAATGCAAAGAATAAAGAAACTTTGCACAAAGAAGAAGCTTTGAAAAGGAACACAAAAACAAAAAAAAAAGGAGAAGAAGAAGAGGATAAACACACAACCTCTTGTAAAATGTGCACAAGAGTTCATTCACTCTCGGCTAAGATACAGGTTCTCGGTTTGAACCCCCCCTAGTGGCGAATTCACCACCCACCGTCTCATCTTTATATGGCTTTATTAAGGCGCACACACGTTTGTTCAGTATTATTATAATATCGGCGGTTCTCTTGCACATTGCCATCATCGTCATCGTCACCCGCGCGTCATTGTCATCATCATCATCGTTATCATATCAAACGCGCTTGCAAGCAAGATTTTTGCAACAACATGCAGAAGAAGCACAAGAAGAAATAAAACACATTCAGAAGTGGGATAAAACGAGGAAGAGAAAAAAAAAGAACCTCTTCGCGAAAATGAACCCACCACACCACACCACACCACACCATCACCGGAGGCAGGCCACTGCTGCCACTATTTCTGTCTTCTGCTGCGTTTACGTTCCTGCTGTAGCCATAGTATAGACTTCAGAGAGTTCTTGCACGTGAAACAGGTAGCCGTTTTAAGGTGTAATATGGTGGTGTGGTTGGTGGCTCTGATGACGATGATTATATTGTTTTGAGTTCTTCTGATGGCTGTTGAACCACAACAATAAAATAAATCGAACAAAGGAACGTTGACCCTTTCGTTTGTCGGTCGTATTGTTGTGTGTATTGTTCTCCATTTTGTTTTAGGTCTTCAATTCGTTTTGTTTTATTTTGTTTGATTGATTGCTATAAAAGGCGTTGACAGCTCGAAATGTCAAATAAAGAATTGTGTCTACTAAACTGAGGTAAGATTTCGAAGAAAAAACTAGGTAAGAAGTTCATCAGCCTCGTGTGACCTCGAGAATAGTTTGCGTCCAGATAGAGTTCTAGCAGGTAGAGAGATTAGCGTACAGGTACATATATCTAGGTAATGTGGGAAGGATTTGCAATTCCCGGATGTTTCTTACACCCCCAAACTCTCGATACATTCACTATCTATTTGTAGAATTTCTCATTTCCCGCTCTAACTGACATTTCTTATGTTTCCAGTTTCATTATATACACGCCTTATATATGTACCACTTTTTTAGCCTCAGCAACACATATTGTAGTGAAAAGACAACACTGGAGCTCAGTTCATTGCTCTATGCCCTCGCCCCAGTTTCACTGGATATTTGTTTTATCTTTCTCTTTCTACCCTTAAATTCCATTGTACATAGTTACCAACATGTCATCGACACAAACAGAACCATCAGACGGGTATGGGCTACCCCCCAAACATTCGGTAATGGATACCTACCATTTACCTACATAAGATTTATTCAACTCGCTTCTGGCTGGTTCAGCACCACCTTCTCTATCACAACCAGCCACCCAAATAGCCTGGTTTGGTTTTGAATTCTCAATACAATGATGCACTATGCACGAAGGTACCTTTCGTTCATTGGCTTACTTATTCTCTCCATAAACAATGACAGCTTTTTCACCACACGATTTTGACGTCATTCAAAGATTCAAACTGAATTTCCAGCAACATGTTTCGAAGCTTTTTCTTCGAAATTCGCATAAGCTTTAGCTTATTTGCTTGCATACCTAAAGGAGCCTCATACAAAATAGTCAGCCTAAAAGTAGACTACGTTTTTATTCTCACAACTAAGGTCTGGTAAAGCATAATCACTGGGCTAATGACGTCAATTGGTTGCAATTTCTCTATCTGTCCTACTTTTATGTTGCAGAAGTGAATTTTTGCAAAAATTGAGAGCACACTCACACACGCGTATGCGATTGCGAGAGAGAGAAAACAATAAAAATTCCAGGGCCGTCATTTTCTGGTATATGCACACTGCAAGGGATATTTAGCTAGGTGAATTTGTTGCAGAAAAAAAAAAAATAGAAAAATATAGAGTGGAGTTGGTGGAGTTGGTGGTGTTGCACATGAACACGACGATGACGATGACGACGGCGTGTAACCTAAATAAGCGAGGTTGATGACCCAAATAGCAGGGTGCGATGACCTGTATCTGTGTGACGACTTGTGGTGTGTTCTTAGAAAAAAGTAGAATGAGACGAGAGGACATGGTTGAACGAACGAAATAGCAAATGCACAAGAGAACGGGGACGTGCTCTGATGGCTGAAAAAGGAAGAGAATTGCATTTTCTTTTTTTTTTTTTGTAAGTGTGTTTGCTTAGTTTTTTGTTGGAGTTTGTTCTCGATTTTTCACACAGCATAGAGCTCATTTCTTTCAGTTGACTTAGCCTATTCCCAGAGTCTGACTGAAGTGAAGGATAGAGGGCTAACCCACGAATGAGGTGTGGATAGGGATAGCGTGTTTGTTGCAATAAAGGGGATGCGGACAAGTAGTGTGCTGAAAAATTCTAGGTAAATGGACTTACGAAGGTACACGGGCTAGATGCAAAAACCAGAAAAGAAGACAACATGATGAGGAATTGTTATGGATAGACCAAAGAGTGACGGACTAAGAAATGATGGCATGCAAATTTACGCGCACAACAACGAGCGAGCACGCATGCAATAAATTCTAATGAGCGGATTGCGATAGCATGCAGTTTTTTTTTGTGCTGAAAAGGTAGCTGTGGTCGGTTGAACTCGTATTTATTGGTCGTTTGGACGAATAGGTTTTGTAATTACATTAAGGTTCACAACAATAGGTGTGTGCAATGTGCAATGTGCATGCTCATTGCCCAATGTATAGAATACCAAATTTCAATTTACTTGCTCTCATAGAACAAAAGGGGTTAATATCCTTTAGGCTTGTTGATATGGTACTCAGAAATTAGGCATGCAATTTGGAATATGGTGTGTGAATGTTTTTATTGTTGGTGTTTTTATGTTGTCGCTTGGATAGATTAACGGCGATTGAGCATGGGAACATAAATGGGAATGAAAAGTACTAATGATGGTGTTTGGTCGGGTCATCGCAGTGAAATGTTGATGAGTTGCTGATGATAGCTATAGTTTTTGTCTCAGCATAAAAATTACTATCAAAATTAGTGTTAGCGTTCTAACTGTTCCTAATCGAATCTGTCAATCTGTCTCACACACCTTTGACAGTGTCAAACAATAATAGGGCCCCATTTCCGTCGGTTCTTATAAGTCCATGGAACGTATGAGAGCAATAGAATAGAATAGAGTGGCGCAAAAGCTCTTGAAGAGCCAAGGCCTAAGTGGCTTACTCTCATCAACAATTCTCTAGATGCGTATAAAGAACTGAGGGGACCTACAATTTAACGCTGATTCCGAACGGCAAAGTTGAGAAGCACTTTTTCATTACAGATGATACTCTTGGAAGTTTTGTCAGTTCTTCGCAAGAGGCAGTGCCCGTGAAAGTTGATATAAAAACTGGGGGCATGAGTAGGACTCGAACCCACGACGTTTTGCTAAGTCAACGCACCTAACCACTAAGCTACGGACACTTCGTATAAGAGCATATGAAATTAAATTTGATGAACATTTTGGAGATGATTGTGTTCATGACATCTTTTCAAAGTCAACATTTATGACGAGCCAATGACATTGGATTTGCAACATAATGCATCTCTTTATCTTCCCTTAAAAAGTCAAAGGAAATACATCGGCCTTATCCAAATATGTAAATATTTTCAATAGAAGCCCATGCAGAGAAAAAACACACTATGCACAGTGCACAGAACAACATGACCAAAAACAAAATAAACAATTTAACATATACACATTAGGTATACACAAGTTCATGTGGGTTCGTTGGCATCCTCAACACACAGTCGACACACAACCCCCTCGTTTGAATGTTTTTATTTTCGTTAAGCAACTTCCTTATGTTGAAATAAGAATATAACAACAACAACACATAATCCTTCTTCTATCAGTGTTCTATTTTCAGGGCAACAGAAGAAAAAAAAACACAAAATTGATGGCTAGGTATACGTGTAATAAAAATAAGATCCAACAAAAAAGTGTATACCCCATCTTAGCAACAAAAACAAACCATAAAACCCCCCATTATCATCGCATGGGACTCTTCAAGCAGGCCCAGTTGAGATCCGTTCCAGTCCGATGGAGAAAAATTACAGAACAAACAAATTCAACAAAAAAAAAAAAGGAAAAACGTCCAGAAAAAAATAAAATGAAAGATAGTCACCACTACCACCGCACCATAGCCGAAACAGAAAGAAATGAATGCACTCTGTCAGTCGTTCAAGTGCAATCGAGAGCATTCACCCCAAAAGAATGCAACAAAGTATACACATATTCTCGAACATTTCGTTTTTTTCATTCTTTTTTTAGTGTTTGTACATTAAAGCAAGTCTTCTTCTTTTATTATCTTCTTCTTCATATCCACCTTCACATGGTGGTAAATTGTATGAAGTTATCAGAAAAAAGAGAAGAAGACCCATGTTGCCTGCACAATTACTTTGGGTTTGTGTCTCGGCTTTGATAGAACACAAAAGCAGATAGACTGAGACTTATTACTATTACCAACGACGATGAACGAGTGCCAGAATGAGAAGAAATTGAAAACCGATGATTTCTTTCTGGTTAGAATGAGACAGTTTGTTGGGGGCAATGCACACTCGATGCACACAAAATATGAATACACACTCACACACATGGTATCAAATGAGAGATGTTGCGTGCATCTCTTGTGGGTATACATCTATAGAAACACTAGTCAGACAACAATTTCGATGACGTTGACCTTCGCCGATTGGAATGGTTGATACACAAACACGAGAATGCTGCATCAAACCAACAACAATACGCTCAATTTTCCCTGTTACAATTACTGTGGGGATTTAAAGCCCGTCGGTCGTCAGGGTTGTTTACGGGCTCTTGATCCCTCTCCTTGGTTTTCTTTTTTTTGATTTTGTCGTTAATGCAATGCGATTTTAAACAGGCAAATATCTCAACCATTTTTTCTGATATAAAGTAGAAAAACAAGCAAAAGAATGGCATACTCTCACAAACAACAACTGAGAGTGCAATAAACTTACAAGAATTACACAGGGGCAGCAGCAGCAGTGGCAATAACAGCAAAAGCAGAAGCAGAACTACTGACTGTGTTCGAATTAATGTGAGGCTCTTGTGTGCAAGCAAAATCCACTCAACCTCATTTTTCTTTTTTTTTTATATGATAAAGGATTGAGGTTAGAATGAAAATGAAAAAAAAAGTAAACAAAACGGGAAGTAGTAAAAACAGGGAAATTAAAGATGAGTTTTGATCGAAAATCAATTCCGGAACGAAAAGTTGCCAAAAGATTTTCGGTAGAAGGTTGATTTTGCAATAAACATGACTCAGATGTCAGATCAAGACACAACAATTGGGTTTTTGTTTCATAAGCAAAATGACAACAATACCGATGAGTATTGTCATCTCAGTTTGCCCCTGGAGACTGCCCGTGGTCATTGCGAGTTCATTCATCTTGATAACAGAATTGCATTCATTGAAAAGAAAGAAAAATACAAAATAAATGGAGGCAATGAAAACGAGTAGCAGCAGAAAATAACTTATCGCTTTAGCAATGAAAAGAGAAAGGAAGAGAAGGTTCCAGATCAAGGCATTGTAGATTGATTTTGTGTCTATCTGGAATGAAAGTATTGTTTTGGAATGAACCAGAAGTTTTTCGAACATTAAATCAAGGAACTTGTATAGTTTTACGATTGTTGGGCGCCATTTACTTTTAATTGCTGTTTTTCTTATGAAAATCTTTAGAAGTGTGTTTTTTACAATTCTATTTGCTCAACTAATCCACTCACTTTTTAAACTGTTTAAATTTTACCTTAATGTTCCCCATTCTCAATGTGACGTCACAATGACGTCACAGGTACTTTAAAAACCTTATTTTGTGCTTATCTGATTTTGAAACAAAACAAAGTAAGCATTAAATCTATTAAAGAAGATTGTGAAAATCAGGAGTGTTAAGGCATTCCACGAAAAAGGAAAATAGTTGAAGATAAATCTGTGACTTGATTAGACCCTAGTCAACATGATTGGGCGCCAGTTAATAGGAAAAAGAAGTAGGTTACTAATGACAAGCTTTGATGCAGATTGCGTAGTCTTACAGGTTTTATTTCCCTCTTTTCAAAAAGCGGAAAAAAACACAAAACAAATAATTACCCACATAATTTATATTCCATACATATACACATACATACATACACATAAACATGAATCAATCTCTTACAATGTATGTAATGAATCTATTGACAAGGGAAGGGATAGGCAGGCATTCGAGGAAGTAAAAATGTTTATTTCAATATTAATGACTTTTTTGTTGCTTTTGTCGGTTTATATTGTTGCCATAAGAAGTTCAGAACAAACAAAAATAATGACACATATATTTCGTTTCCACCTTAACATTCGTAAATATCGTACCTTCCGACTCAACTCATATCTCTACCTCGCCTCTCCATTCACGTAGTTTTTTTTTTTAACACTAAACTTATTCACCTACAACCAGCTACGAAAGCCAATAAAGATTAACAACAAGAACAAAAAATTAAATAGTGGTGGAATGAGAGAATAACAAAACACAACCAACTAAACAACAGCAAACGCAATATGGGAAAGAAAAGAATAATTTTTAAATTCAAACGAACGAACATAAAAGCCATACACACAAGGCAAACCAAAAATGAAAAAATAAAGACGAAGCAGGGAAGAAAAATTGACATTGAACGAGTTCATTCACATTATTCCTGGTCAATTACCGCACATACATTATCTCATTTCAAATGTGAATATCTATAAAAACACATAAAACAACATAGTGTGCGTATGTGCGTGCGTATGTTTTGGCTTTTTGAGATAATGTATGTGTGAAGTGTGTTTGATGCGTATTTTTCCCCCATCATGATACAGAGATTATTATTCCAAAAATAAATAAATAAATACAAAAGAATATGAAAACAGAAAATAAAAAAAAGTGAATTTGGCAATTCTTAATTTGAGGAATGGCCATCTGCAAAAATCGAAGAAACTCTTATTAGTATGCAGGGGAATTGAGGTCAAATATATGTTTGTGAGAATCCATTAATTGATTGGATCTTAAAATCCCCCATTTCTCGGAAAAATAAAGTTGACGTCTGTCAAAATTTATCTCTTTCCCATGATTTATGTCAGATTCATGTAGGTACTTTGTCGGAACTCTATTGATCACTCAATCAAATATTAAATATGCTTGTTCAAATAGGAAATGATAGTTTAAGAACAATTCTACACATATCAAAGACAAAGTCAAGGTGAAAAACTAAATCATTAAGTTAATTAACAACCTATTATATTAATTTTTAAAATAGGGAAGTTTTGTTCAAAGTAAAATTAAACACGAGTTAAGGTACCTAAAATGATATCATCGCTTAAGGTTATGTCACAGATAGCGATTTAAGAATGTATTAGACTACGACGATTAATCGCCCAGTATTTTGACAGCTGGAACAAAAGGAAGCAACTCGAACAAATAAAACAAATTGGCAGCATTGAAAATATAATCAATAGATTTGACAGATCGACTAATTTTATCGTGAGTGAGTGGGTTTCACATAAATGTTTGACGTTTGAAAAGATTCAATTTTAAACGGTGTCTCTTTAATCTAAACGTGATTGAGAATTTTTAATAACAAAAGCCAAAAATAAAAGGCAAAGGTGCAAAATTCGACACGTGCATGAATAATAATTTTATGTTTTTAAACAGAGAGAGAGCAGCGATCTGATGATTCAACTCTCGAGAGTTACATACATATAATGTATGGCTCTACGCAATGACAAATTTTGATCTCCAAATAAAATGCGTACAAAAAACAACAAACATGACAACAAAAATGTCTCCAATAAGAACGTTTTGTAGACATTTTATAAATATTTTCTTTCTTTTTAAACGGAACTGTCATTATGTGTAACGACTTAACTCCAAAACTTGTTTCCATCTGCCTGTCAATTTGATATTCACCACAACCTAGATAAATTATTTTAATCACCACTTAAAGAGGTAACTGACATTTTAATGACATGTAGGCAGTCCATAAAAAATGGCTTAACATTTTCAAAAAATACAAATGAAAAAGACAACACTTTTCTCATATTCAGAGTCAGAGATAAAATAAGACAGAGAATCCAAAAAGGCGCCTACCCGCTGTCAAAAATGTATTATTTATTCAAAATTATGCCATTAATTTGCGTCTGTATTCGATTACAGGCAAACACTTCACTCCCAAGAAGCTAGACTTGGCTATGATATAATGGGGTCTCAAATTCAAAGGCCAATAGACAAAACCAAGGTCTCCTCTATCTCTTTGTTTCTTTTCTTTATGTCAAATGTTCTGTTCTTTTTTTTTCTTTTAGCAAGAAACCTTATATGAATCATGATACTGCCAACAAAATTTATAACACACGAAACCAATCCAAAAAGTTGGACATCATATTTTTAAGTCCCTTTCATTGTTTCGTTCTCTTATTTTGGCTACCTATCTGAGACAGGTTTTTTAATCAAGCCAAACAAAACCTAAACAACAGCAACTAACAAAAGATTGGAATTAACCTTGAACTTCAAACAATATTTGGAAGCAAAACTATCATCATGGAGTATGGACTCTCACTCTTTCAAATCGCCAAGTTAACACAATAAAAAGGGCCACGCAATAACTCTCTGTCTCTGTCTATCTTTAGCTTGTCACTTAGTTTTTTGGATTTTCAAGAGAATACCTACGTTACGTACCCAAAATTATGTTAATTTTATGCGAATAACTATGTTACCACAGTGAGCAGCAACAGCAACACACCACACCAAATAAAGACGAACATGTCACACGAAAAAAAGGTGAACAAAATACATTAACACTGACATTGGCATTGACGTAGAGGACACAGCGACGAAAAGTGTCATCGAACCCTTATTTTTTTTCTGCTCGTTCTTTCTTTTGAATATTGATCGCATGCGCAGAAGATTTATATCAAAAATGGGCTTACTTTTTTGTTGTTGTTGTTTAAAACACACAAAGCATAAAATTCAAGGACATTGTCAAAAGTTCAAGTGATTTCTACAAGGTCTTCATTAAAAACCCGACTAAACGATCAAGATCATCATGATCTCAGGCAGAGGCATAGTGTGCAGCAGGAGCGATAAAAAAAGGAAGGAAACAACTCAACATAAAAATACCAGGTACCCTTTAGAAAAGGTTTAAAAAAAAAGGGTCTGATCGAAGTCTGACATAAAGGCACTGTGTGACTCCCTTATTGAGGATTAAAATAAAACGTGGAGCGTTCTTGTTTTCTCTTTTGGTTATTGTGAGTTTTGTCTCAAGACCAAGATCACCCTTTGGCATCTTGTAGTCTTTTGCGTCGTAGGCAACAGAATGTTCATTGACAAAAAAAAAAGGAACACACGGCTTAAGAAATAAGACGCAGAATTAAAAAATAAATAAATAAACGTCAAGGATAATCATCCGTTTTAGGTTACCCGCGATTGTGTGTGTATTGCAGTCTGTGCGCACTTTCATGATCACATTTCGAGTTCAATGTCATTGACAAGATCATATTATTATTATATTATGTTCGATGATGATGACGGTCTGGTTTTCCTCCTTTCATCTCATTTGCCGGTGCAGTCTGCGGCACACGTTTCCGGTTTTTTTTTTTAAGGTTGTTTTCTTTTTTATTGTTTATTGTAGACATGCCCTTACGATCCAGGTACTGATCGTGTTGATAACATTCAGACACGTGTTCAGCACAAGAGATGCACTTTTGTTCTTTCTTAGGTACAGAGAAATAATAATATACAGTAGGTACTTACCTTGCATCCTTCACAGGAGTGTACGCCATAATGGAAACCGGAAGCTTTATCACCACACACCCGGCATAGCACTGTCGTTCCATCGAATTCTGTAAAGAAAAAAAAGCAAAAACATAAGTTAATTCACTTTTTCCACGGAGAAAGTATAAAAGAGAAAGACAACAATATGCAATTTGACACCCAGCTGTCATAAAGTATGCCAATATGGCTGACAAGTCTTGGCCACTCGTGCACAAACATTACCAAGTCTCGAAGCGAACAGGCCTTCAGCACAGCACATAAGAAAGAAAGTGAAATTGCCAACTAAAACAGGCAACAAATTCAAGATCGTTCGCCTTCTCTATAGCTATATTTGCGCACCAAACAAAAACAAAACACCGACGAAGAAAGTTCAAAACATAAACAAAGAAAACAAGACGAAGCATTTATCTTACATAACTTTCTTTCATCATCATCGAAAGCTATAAGAAGAACAAGAACACGCTGAACTTGAATAAGCGAGCTGCACGAGACGAAACGAAACATGAAACAGATGCAGAGAGGCACAATTTTATTTTTTGTATGAGAAAGAAAAGGGGAAAGACGTGAGGTGTGCAGCTATAATGATAATGATGATGATGATGACGTTTCACAGAACCAACCAGACGGAGAAATGTCAAAAGAAATAGAAAGAAATGTACAAAATAATTGTTTTGGAGAAAGTCAATGCAGATGGAGTTGCTGTAGGTTGTTGTGTCTTTCTTTTGTTTTGTATGTATGTGATATGCTATTAAGGTATTTGTGTTCTCTTGATGATTGGGTTATTTGTATGTATTCCTTTTCTTGTAATATTTAATTTGTAATGCCTAGTGTCCGATGAGTCTTTGTTAGGCTAGGTCGAGTCGAATGGGTGCATCGTTGACTTTGTTCTCAGTTCTCCACATTCGGTTTGTTCAAATATTTATGCATGCATGTTTCTTTTCTCGAATTTGAATAAAATATGATCTATGGAATTTTTGGGGTCTTTGTCAGCCACAAGTTAAACATCTGTGCCGCTTAGTTTTTAATATACCAATACCAACCTACTTATTTTGTATTTGATCATGACATTTCAGTTTATTTTGTTTTTATTTGCATATTTCACAGATAAGGTTATTAAGATACGTATGCACTCGTTTCCTATTGAGGTTATTGAACTTTTAAACTGATATTGAAGTATTTGCTTAGGTTTTGACAGTTTACTGTTTTGTGGTGAATTAAGTAAATATTTTGACATTTCACGACGGTTTTCTTCTTTCTTATTTTTCAGAACTATTAAGAGTTTTATCCATTTGTGTTGTGTACTATTGTTTCATGGAAGAAATACAAAATCATTTCACTTAAAAAAAAAGACAAACTGACAGTTTGAAATATAGCGTTTTGTTCACAAACCCGAAATTTCAGCTATGAAAACAGAGTAAAAAAGCTGAACTTTGAGGTTTTATTCGGTATGAACGAAGTTCTGGATAACTCCCGACAAGACTTTTTTCTTGACAGATCCAATTAGAAAATCATATTTAAGAAGTGATGTTTCCAAAAATATGTAGTTTTCCATTGAACGTCCAGAAGCATTCGGAAGAGTCCAGAAGTTTTCTGAAACCATTTCATTGGACTAACTTTGACAGACGGAATGCTTCCCAGAAGAGCAGAACTGTTCCGTTTTGAAAACAAAATCTTTCGAAGAATGACAAATTCATTATAATCCGTTCCATTGGAGGTAGAAGAAGAAACGTCAAAATAAGACCAATGGAAAACGACAATAGGTATCATACGTCATTAGTTGAGTTTCTTAAAGGCAGTTTGACAGATAAATGTGTCCGGAATTGGTACACAGAACTGCCCGATTCCAAATATCAAAAGAACATGCAAACAAATTTGTTTGCTTCTAATGGTTGAATGTCTATGGATTTGTGAAACCTCACATACATAATTGCAGATGACATGACATTGTTTTTATTTCGTATGAGCAAGTGTGTGCATGTATGCGTGATTCTGTTTTTGATTCCGATTTCAAATTCAGAATCGTTTTTCTGTTCTATTCAGAACAAGTACTGTCATTTTGTGCCAAGTGATCGAATTCAGAATCGTTGGGAACAGTTCCGGGCGACCAAAAATAAAACGCTATTACAGACAATCCTAATTGCGAATAATTGAAGACTGAAATAAAAGAACTGTCAGATTTTGACAAATGTCTAATGGTAAAGTTCCCACTTTCATTCTAAGCTCTAAAATCATTTTAGTAAAATGGCAATGACATTTCGAATACATATACTATCCCTCATTTCTTCATTGTTTTTACCACACACATAAACAATAATAGAAGAAAATTAATTCAAAAGAAAAACCCACAGAAACCAAAGAAAAATAACCTCTGTTATATTGTACTTAGGGGCCACTGACACTTGCTCTCGAGATCATTGCACTAACAAAACGATGAAACGATCGCAATGGCTGGCTGGCTGACTGGCTGCCATTACAACCTCAACCTCACACAAGAAAATCTTGTTTGGCTTTTCTATCATCATACCAAAACATTTCGAAGAGAGTACACATTTTAAGTGTTGCCATTCTACCTTTTTTTTTGTGTGAAATACGAATAATTTTCTTAATGTATCTACTTCTACATAAGTATGTGCGGTTAAGCAGTGATGTTGATGTCTGAAGTGTAGTAGAAAAGGGGAGATTCATGCAATTTATAATTGAATGGAAAGGGAATAAGATTTGTCACATTATACTTTTCGTGCTCATTTAAATTTCTGTAAATGCAATTGCTGTTGGCCTAGGTTAAGTTACATTTTCTCTTTACCCAACGGATCTACAATACAATCGTTCCATGAATGGTTTTTATTTTTATTTCAAGTTCAAAAGCAGCTGTTGTTGTCATTTTGGTATAAAAAGAAATCTATTTTTAACACCAAAACAACTTTCACAGCAGACAAACACAAAATATGATATAAATTCTTTATCAGGAACACGACGAAAAAAAACAGATTTTAACTAATCAAATCATTAATTTGGCGATAGGTGTGATTGGGGTGGAAACGTGCCGTTTTTTTTTTTATTTGTTTATATTTTTTTTATTTATTTTAATTTAGCTGCCCTTGAAAATATTCGCGCTCTTCTGATCGGTTTTTACGTTATACAATTCTCTACATGCTGACATAATGTTTTTTTTTTCTTGTTTGTTTCGTGTGGTTTTTTTTTACTCAGAAATTAATGAGAAAAATTAAGGAAATTGATTTTACAAGGTCAACACTTGTGCACACACTCATAAGAATAAAACTACAAATAAATGAAAATTTATGACAACTACATTTAAATGTAGAGTGATGAGTAGGTATAACCTTACTTTTGAATAAAAAAAATATGTATAAATACATTGGCACAGAATAAAAATGCGGAAATACTTTTCGAGACACACTTGGAAGCGGTTGGGGAGAGTTCAGAGTCCTCGAAAGGTCATACGACTTGAGGAGAACTCGTCGTCGTCGGTCGTTCTGATTGCCTTGATCGTAAAGTGTGTACGAGAGACAAAAATGTTTTCCGTAGGTATTTAGAGCTTTTAAATTGAAAGATCATTAATATGCGGGACCACTTTAGAGAGTTAAAAGTGATTGTTTTTATTTTAACAGCTTGTAGTTATCTGATTGTGAGTGTAGAAGTTACTGTGTGGGTGGATCAAGAACATTGATCAAACAGTGGAGCAAATATCTGGTTTTGATTTAAGGTGGTGTTTTAAATATTTAGCACCACTTTTAATGGAAACGAACAATAGTTTATTTTCCTTCCCTCAGTTATATTCGAAGGACAGTTCTATCATGGATCTACTATGAACTAACCTTGAAAGTAATAGATTTTTGTATTCACAGAAAACGTAGTTTGCAGTTATCTGTCAAAAATATGACTACATATCAATCAGTCAATTTTATTGATACTGAGCTTATCGTGACTCATGACTTTGGCAACACTGATAGAATAGAAAAGTATTCTAAGAAAGGTTGGGCGATACAATGACACTTGGAATGATCAGCACCTCCTAAATTAGTTCCATATCAAATTCCAATTAACCACTGCGAACCTGCAGAAAAAGTAAATCACAAAAATGCACTCCACATCTGCATCCCCATTAATCATTCCAAATACGAAAGGCTAAACCAATTATTTTTGTCTTGCCAAAAGTCAGCACAAGCCTTTCCCCATAGCAAAGTTCATTGCTATCTCCTTTCGATTGCAAATTGCCCATTTAAAAACAATAAAATCGTTTTCACTTTTCTCAGCGATTTGCAATAGATTTTCCCAACCACAAGCAATAGAGTTCAGTATTTAAGTAAAACAAACCATCTGCGTTAAATCAAGTGCGGCTCTTGACTTTTGCTTTCTGCAGCAGCTTTCACTCGCTCGATTAACTCTGATAAATCTACTACAACCCACCACCTACATGGGTTGTAGCAGTTGGTCGTTTGAACCGATCTACCACGGCTATTTATCTTTTTTTCTATATTCAATTGTCTTGTTTGATGCAAGGCACATTACCATAATTGCGACAAGTTTCAGTTTCAGTTTTTCTATAGCTTTTTTGATGCCAATAAATACTTTCGATGCGGTATTACTTCATATTCCCGTTTCATCCGACAAAAAGAAAAACAAGAGGCAAATAGAAATCAAAAGTCATAAGCCTCTGGTGGCTCTGGTAGGTATTATTCGATAAATTTTGCACACATCATGAAAATCCAAACAAACAAACTCCAGTCAACCAACTCTAACTAACGCTAGTCTATTGAACTTGTTTTATTATGATGATGGTAATTCTTCTTCCCTCATCCCGCTTTTACTCACCATTCACCACATCACATCGTGCCAGTACACCGCAACGTGCTGTAGTAAAAAAAAAATCAAAACAATTTCTCTCTCGTGAACAATGAAAATATTTTCACTTTCTATCTGGCACCCGCCATCGCCATCATCATCAAATCAACATCCAAACTTGCGAAGGCATTGCAAAATAGTAGCAAAAAAGGAAAAGTGTCAACTCAAACGACAATCAGTGCCATCTGGCTTGATGACATTACAAGTGCAATGACATATGTCATTCTCCTTGTAATTTCAATTTATTTTGTTTCTCTTTTACGCGCATTTGTTGGTCTTATCAGTGCGGAAAATGCAAAGTAAAAATGTAGAAGATAATAAATTTGCATAGAAGATCAGCCAGCAGACAGAATAAGAAAAAAATAATGACAGCAAAATTCCGTTAAAGGAATGAAGTTTAATGACACATGAACGAGGCTGACGATGCAAAGCAAAACGCAACAAGCGATATGTAAACGTTGAATGAACGCACTTGCGTGTCGTTTTGTCTTCTTCGATCGGAATGAAGAAAGAAAACAAATAAAGCGAATGTGCATTATACAGAATATGTACGTATAAACGAAAGATGGTATTCCATATGATTAAAAATTCCGAAACTTGTTGTAACGGATTCCATTTCCAAGTTTAATCGATTGCTCTTGAAAACGAGCATTCATCTCGGACGAGTTCACTGACTACGAGTCATTAATAACAAAAAGAAAAAACAAAACGTCAATAAGTCGATGAGTTGATTGGTGGAGGCAATTATGGTAAATTAATGACCGATTTGCATGTGTTTAAGTGTTCAGGGGACGCTTCCTCCTCTTTTTCGGGTGATTGTACAGAAAAGGCCTCGACAGAAGCGACTTTAAGTCTATTCGGAAGTGCGTCGTCTTGGTAACAGCAGAAATGTCATAACAGACAGCTGTCAAAACACACGTTTTAGTATGATCGTTCAACGCCCCCTTAAGCTACTGATACCAAACAAGGTCTAATTTTTGTTAACTCAGTTAACCACCCGAAACGTGTCGAATATGACCTTAGTTGAGGTTAAAATTCGAGTTAACAATACGCAGTAATATATTTTCCTACTTGTCATTCTCTCATAGATATCAACAAACTACCATTGTGTCAATTCACCTTGACCATGTTCGTTACGTTGAACTGACAGTTCCAAAATTATTAAGTATGGTGTATTTTATACAAATTAATTCACACGGTGAGTTGATCTTCAAAATTTATCTAGAAGGTTAAAAGTTGAACCTTTTTTATATTAATTACGTTTTTGGCGCGTTTTATACGCAATTTGACACATACAATCATTTAACAGACAAAATAATGACAAGAGAGTGAGGGAGAGAGACGCACAAAGGCAATTAACAAATAATGCGTATGATAGTAATTTGTAAATTTAAAATTATTGTATTTGGGTTTCAAGGTAGATCAAATAAGGTTCATTCATCTGGCAAGAAAAATAAACATCTTGTTTTCATGGATTCCGGAAATTAAATAAATTTGAGAGGTTTGCCATTGAACTTGAGACAGAGCGATGACATAAATATATTATTTTATTATTCGCATATGGTTTTGAGGTTAAAGTTGATTTTTTTTGTTTTATATTTTAAATGTGGTTTTAATTTTTTAGTTGAGAGGTTGGCGATTTTGTTGGTGCGAGAGATGATTGACCCCAATTAAAGTTTTGGCAAACTTGTGGTGATTATTAAAAAAATGACCTTTAACGCAATTTTTGAATCATTAAATCATTGTTTCAATCGTTAGAGTCTAATAATAATTTTTTTAAAAACGTTTTCGATTGGTGACCGTAACATCGTTGAGACATTTACGTCACTTGAACACCGACGTAATATCTCATGCCTCACCCTCTTCTATCGTTATTTCTATGGTATATATTTCCTAGAGAAATAGCCAGTTGCCCTGCCTCCCCTTAAGATATTCAACCGTAATACACGCGCCTCCAGGAATGCCCATCAGTTCATCCTCGAGCCAACCTTCGGTCGTACGGTCATGTTCAAGAGAACTTTAGCCGTACTACGCGAATGTGGAACTCTCTTCCACACTCTGTCTTCCCCTTATTATAAGAAAAAAAAACAGTATTCAAAATTTGATAAGACTCCAGAATAATCGTTTTTTAAGTTTTACACAAAAGTAGAGGGGGAGGAGGGGGAGGGGGAGCTTGTTGGGTTCAATACAAAAATTAATTCTTTTTAGTCAAATATGTCAGAGTGAAAAGCTTCAGAGATAACGACGTCTTAGCCATTTATAAAAACAGCTTTGACGACAAAATTCTGCATTTCTGCAAATACCTGATTTTCCTAATTTTTTTGGGAATAAGACCAAATTTTTGTACCACATTGTGACGTCACGTGCATTTTATTAAACGACCATAACCTCTTTGATTTATAAAAACACAGATTTCAAATTTGGATCTGGTTGTTTTGCGAAATTGGTTTCCTCTTCTTCTAGTATCTTCCGGTTTGTTTTCAAAACAAAAAATAGTAACTTTTGTTTTCCTTTTTTTCATAGCCAATCAAGGATATAAAGAAGTTTGATTTTAGAGAAGTAAATATTTTTTCTATCAGCAGAATGCAACATAGGTAAGTTGAACTAGTTGATTTTTTTTGTTTTAATTTTTTATATCCGTCATCAACTGTATCATTTCTAAGACGGAATGTTTAAAAAATTCTTACAAATACAGTTCTGGAACTTTTATTTAATGGTTATTTCATATTAAAACATTTCTTTAGTGATCGAAACGGCTATACCTATTTTGATAACATTTCTAGAGTTTGAGTAGATGAGAGAATAGTTCAGACCCGACAAATGTTCTTCAAGCACACATTCAATTCACAATTTTTTGTGAAAGCTCAATGCGATCCCAAGTTATTAAAATTTAAAATTAAATGAACTAGCAGACCCGAAAAACGTTGTTTCAGAGAAATTTTTAATCGGTGAAATTCAATTCTAGGAATATTTCAGGTTCAAATCCGGCCTGCAAACTCGCCAGAAGTTATGCTTTCATAAAAAAAAATAGTCAAGAGATTTACAGTTGAACATCTTTTAGTGAAAAAACCAAAATTCGTTTTATTTCCAAAAAATGTTTTATGAAATAAACATTATCAAACGGTCATTGTAATTTTTTTGCATATAAAAATTTAACATTAGGAAAAAAGTTTTTCTTTAAATTTGAGCAGGTTTCGCTTGAAAGCCAAGGCCTTAGTGGCGTACTCTCATCAACAATTCTCTAGGTTCCTGTGAAGAATTGAGGGACCTACAATTTAACGCCGATTCCGAACGGCAAAGTTGAGAAGCACTTTTTCATGACAGATAATACCCTTGGAAGTTTTGTCAGTACTTCGCAAGAGGCAGTGCCCGTGAAAGATGAAATAAAAATTATGGGCACGAGTAGGACTCGAACCCACGATGTTCTGCTTAGCAGCCAACGCACCTAACCACTAAGCTACGGAAACTACAAGAAACCCAACAGAAGCTATGAAAAAAGACTTGAAGCTTTATCTATTTTTTTTCTATTTTTTGTTTTTACAGGGATTCATAGGTCAATTTCAGAGTGACTTAATCCTTGTCTACTTCGGACGAGCATCCTTGACTACGAGCCTTAAATTGTTAAGATAACATACCAATATTCAACTCTGGTTCCCCTTTGACAGAACTGGCCACAGTTGTATCCATTACAGGGTAACTCTTAATGTATTCCGGAGTTTGGGGTCTTAAATCCATTTGTTGCTGTTGCTGTTGTTGATGATGTTGACTTTGATATTGTTGCTGATTTATGTTGCCACGAAAATTATTGCTATTGTTTATAAAACTGTTATTATTGTCATAGCCATTATTTCCATTAAGAACGTTCATATCACTTGTACTAACTGTCGCGACGGTACTGTTATTATTCGGATTGACAAAATCACTGTTACTTATCAAGCAATTGATATTATTGCTTTCGATTTTAATGCTACATTTATTCTCATTATTGATATTGCTGTGGACAATTTGGTTGTGATGTTGCTGCTGCTGCTGCTGTTGGTATTGTTGTTGTAAAGGAACTGAACCACTATTGCAAGTTTTATTCACGTAAATCACATTCGAGTGAGGCACTTTACGGGCAATCACTGTTGTTGTAATTGTTGAATTTGTGCTGTTATTATTGTTATTCTCCAAATGTGACATATCACTGCTATTGTATCTACGAAAGTCCTGATGCACTACCGGATACGATGACGACGACGGCGACGAAGACGGCGCGGGTAAAGAAACCGACGAAGAAGAACATGACGGATTGATACTGTTGCGAATGACAATCGCAGTATCAGTTTCCAATTTGACACTATTGTGAAGTTTTGTATTTTGATAGTAAGTGGAGACACTAGTATTTGGTGGAAGTTTTAGAGCATTTTCTAAATGAGAACGCACTGTTATTGGCTGCTGTTGCTGTGACGATGATGCCGAAACAACCGATCCTTGATGTTGGGTAGAATTATTGTTATCCGATGGGTACGGAATACAAATCACTGAAGTTCCAGCACTATTGATATTGTTATACACTTGACCACTGCTGCTTGATGTTGGACAGTCAGAGCTGTCAGCTGACATAAGCATTTTCATTTTGAGTTAGATTTTTTTTTTTTTTAAATTTGAAAAGTTATGATGAGTTCGCACTATGGCGAGGATTCTAATAGATCCTTCCCCATATGCACTGCCCGTCAGATAAAAATATATTTTCTATGCGATCGAAATTTTCATTGAAAACAAAAGATTGAACTCCGATAAAACAGACAAGAAACCCTGCGAATATTGACTGCGACGAACAAACAAAAATAATTTTTCAAATAAATTTGTGTGAGGATGCACAGAGCGACGGAACAAAATGATCTACTCTGATCGAGGCGAACTTTGTCAATGAAAGGAAAATCGCTGGATCTGGTCTCATTGGCAAAAGCCATACCAACAATGAGCTACGTCCACAACCACTACGACGACACGGAGCCAGGCCTGCCTCAAAAAATATAAAAACTCCACTCTCTCATGAAACAAAAATAATACTCACACAGCAGCAGCACCCAGCATATTATTTCCACACATTTATAGAGCTCAAAAAAAACATAAAGGGGAGCGTGTGTGTGACGATACTTTTCTACATATCTTTCAGATACCAGAAACTGAATAAAAAATTACTCGCGATCATATATGGGAGTAGGCTTGCTAGTGTAGACAGAGAGTAAGATCGAGAGAGTGAACAAAAAATTAAATAACAGGTACTTTTACTTTAAAATCGTCAGGCGAGTTACATAGATACTCCGTCACCAAGATAGTTTGTTTCAATGTTTTAGTAATAACATTGAAATACATTCGTGAAGTTTAGCTCTAAAATAAAGAGATTCGAGAGAGAGAGAGAGAAGTGAAAGAGACAACGATGACGCGATATTTGAATTTCGCGCGGTCTGGTGCTCTTTTCGGTGGTTCAAGTCGATGACTACCACAATTTGAACGCTCGATGGAGGTCGAAACAACGTCGACGACGACGTCGTTGCGAGGGGCTGAGCGGGCGAGACATCTATCGTTGGAATTTACTGAGAGTTAAGCTAGCGGCCAACGAACGTTGATCGTGCCCTTGTAAATAAAATTATATCATCGATCTCATGCAATGTGTTTATATTTTCGTTGTATGCGGGTTTTGGGTCTCTAGTTGTATGGGTGATCATGAGTTTTATGTTTTGTTTTGTTTTGATGTCGTTGGGGAGATCTCCAAAGAAAGACACGATCACAAAAAAATTTTAATAGATGTTAATAGAGAGATGCGAGTTGAAGTGAAAACTTTCAATATTGGGGTGCGTTTAAGATAGAGTGAGAAGGACAATGCACTTTTACTTTTTTTTGTGTGTCTTCGAGACCCGAAATTTTCTATCTTTTCTTCGTTCCGATTGAATCCTCTATGCAACAAGAGTGCAAGCATGGGAGAGCTTTGACTTTTGTTGCATTTGTATTTTCATTTCAAATGCACGGGGGCGGGAGGCGTGGCAGAGGGGAAATGATTCGGAGAATGCACTTTAGAGATAAGTTGAACGAGAGGAATGACCTAGACCTTTGTATTCAGAGTAGGGAAGTGAGTTTTATTCTTGAAGAATGTGTGTGATAAAATTTTCTTTATTGGGATAGCGAAGGAAATTCGGGAGTGGTATTCGAGAATTTTATAGAATTTCGTTATTTTATCATCATGAAAAAAAAACTTAGTTTTAGAATTTGAGATTAGGTATGTAATTGAGTTTCTAGATTTTTTCTAGGGAAGATCCAGTTGAACTTCTTTAAAATGAACAAAAGCAAAAGGGGTCGAAAATGTTTAAGTGAAAAGGTTGGATTTTTTTTGTTTAAAGTCAAACAGGATTTCTAAGGATTTGTGAATGAATAAAGTTCTAATACGTCTTAGAATCCTTACAAAACAACTATCCAGCTGATTTTCTTGTTTTTATGTCTTTGAAATGGGTGTTAAGTAATGAAAGAATAGGAATTTGAAAGCTTTGTTTGACAATCTATACCTACTTTGCCTAGGGGTTCAAAAAGTATTGCCAAAAATTATATCAACAAGGACTTCTATAGATAGAAGTTGTATAGTTTTGTGTTTGTATTTCTTCTGCATTCGCAAACAAATTCGCAATGTGATCAAACGCGTATGACGTTGATATACTTACAGCTGTTTACTTCTTTTTTCACGAATAAACTTTGTGCCGGTCCTGTCCTTCTCAAAATATACTATTGGGCAGCTGTCCTCAGCGCCTGCTCTTTGGATAAGCTCAGAATGCTTTCATCCAAGACTTAATAAGTGGAAGAGGCTCTTACGTTTATTTACTACGGAAGATGGATGTGGGCCTCACCCAACAGGCCTTTCGACCTTAATCCTTGGCTAGATATCTCTATTTGCACATTCCAAGAATAACAGATCCCCTGCTACAGAAGGATGTAGCCATGTCGGTACTTGAGTTAAGTCACGAATAAGACTGCTTTTGTTTAAGTATTTTAACGTATGAAAGTACTTTATCTACTAATATAGTGAATAAGGTCAATTGACTAGTTGATTATAGCTGCATTACTTTTAAACTGGCTTTAGTGAGTTAAGTCAGGAAAAAGTCATTTAACTGAATCGAGTTTAGTTTTAGGCATTAAGTCTTTTGAATGCAGTCAATTTTCTTTTAGTCAATTGACTTTTTTTTAAGTCTTTTTGAGTAAAATTTTTCAAAAACCCTTTTTTAAATTAATCATAGCATTGAGTCAATTCTATCGTTAGGTATTCATGGCGGCGCTACAGTCCAGGTCGGATCAGGGAGTCTCGGTCCCTAGCTAGCTGTCTCCAGGCCAAGTTTGTTCCTGAGTCACGGTTTTCCTCTTCCGCGACGTCCTTCCGAGTTGGATTCGAAGACTCTACGAGCCAGAATATTATTTTCCATTCGCTCTACATGACCCAACCATCTTAGTCGTTGGACCTTAATTTTTCTGACTAGGTCAGTGTTGTATAGTTCTTGATTGAATCTTCGTCGCCATTCTCCAATTATGCAGACAGGACCAAAAATCACTCGAAGAATTTTTCTCTCGAAGCAGCCCAAAGCGTTTTGATTGGATATTGTCATGGTCCAAGTCTCTACACCATACATTATAGGTCTGGGATGATGAGGGTTTTGTAGAGTGTCACTTTAGTTGATCGGGAGATGACTTTACTACTCAATTGACTTCTTAATCCAAGGGAGCAGCGATTGGCAAGAGTGATTCTTCGTTTGATTTCAGCGCTGGTGTTGTTGTCTAAGCTTATAGCGGATCCTAGGTAGACAAAGTCCTTAACTACCTCAAAGTAAAATCTTTCTATACTGACGTTTGCTCCAAGACGTCGATGTTGTTTGTACTTTCTTGTTGACAGCATTAACTTGGTCTTGCCCTCGTTAACCGCTAGACCCATCTTCCAGGCCGCCGTCTCAAGATTCACCAACGCTACACTGACATCACGCTGTGTTCTTCCAATTATGTCAATGTCGTCTGCGTATCCTAGTAGCTGGACGGACTTTTGAAAGATTGTGCCTCTGGTGTTGACGTTGGAGCTTTGCACAATCTTTTCAAGAATGATGTTGAAGAAATCGCATGACAACGCATCGCCTTGTCTAAAACCTTTTTTACATCTAAAGCGTCCGTTAGGTTTTTTCCGACCATGATGGAACAGCGTGATTTTTCCATTGTCATCTTACACATACGGACGAGTTTTTCTGGGACGCCAAATAGACATTTCCCTATATAGTTGGTCTGTATAGAAGCTGTGATACGCGGCCTTGAAATCGATGAAAAGGTGGTAGGTATCGATTTGAAGTTCCTGAGTCTTCTCCAAGATCTGCCGTAGGGTGAATATTTTATCGATGGTGGACTTTCCGGGTCTGAAGCCACACTGATAAGGACCTATCAGGTTGTTGACGAAGGGCTTCAAACGTTCACACAGCACGGCAGACAAGATCTTGTAGTCGATGTTTAGGAGACTTATACCTCTGTAGTTGATGCAGTTCAGGGGATCTCCTTTCTTGAGGATCGGACATACGATGCTGAGGTTCCATTCGTCAGGCATGCTTTCCTCCAACCAAATTTGCAGATGAGCTGGTGCATGCTCCTAACCAAATCATCTCCAGCTGCTTTGTACAGTTTCGGCGGCTAGCCCGTCTGCTCCAGCGGCTTTGTTCGACTTAAGTTTAGATATCGCTATCTTCACTTCGTCAATGTCGGGTGGGTGGAATTGTTGGCCTGCTTCACCCAAATTGAATGGTTCTGTATTGCTGGCGGAATTCTGCTCGTCATTGCCACTAAACAGCTTGGAATAGTGGTTTTTCCATATCCTCAGCTTTGACTGTAGTTCCACTACGATGTTCCTATGATGGTCTCTACAGACATCGGTTCGGGGTGTAATTGTATAAGCCCTTAAATGCTTCTGTACCTTATACCAGGACGGGGATGATGAATTCATCCTGTACTAAATATTGTGGGGGAATTTTTCCAATAATTTATCTCAGTGTCGGATATGGACGTACGAACCCGCTGTCCAAATTTCAGAGGGCAGGGGTGTATACTTCAGTAGATACATAGGGTCAAAGGCGTTTCGTGATGGTTTTTTCGTTTTAATTCACTCTGTGCAAAATCATGGGGGGAATTTGTCCAATAATTTACGCACCTGTGAACTATGAAAAAAACCACTTAGTGCTGAGATAAAATTATATCAATAGTGTCGACTCAATCCTATCATTAATAAAAGAGAGTTTTTGAAACATTTTAGTCAAAAAGATTTAAAAAAAAAAATCAATTGACTGCAGTCACAAGGTTAATTATCTAAAACCAAACTCGCTTAAGTTAAATGACTTTTCACCGACTTACTATGGTCGTACAGTGCGATTTCGTCCCTTGCCAACAAGGTTAGTTTATTCTCTTTCAATCCTACTCAAATTTACAATACAAAGACATTTTTGGATTGGAAACAAATTTCATGAGTTGTACATTTGTGCGTTTTCCACTAGTTCCCATCCACAATCAAAGTGAACCGAAGCCCATAAAATAAACATTTTTAGGCAGCTCTAACATTTTATACCAACCCTTTGGTTAAGTTTTCGTCAAGAGCGACAGCAGTGAGACAAAAGACTCAATTAAAAGTTTCTTGTCATATTATATTTGTCTCCAGATATCAATCAATATTGGTAGGTAGCAATACAATAGTAATTCAAGGGTGCATCTCAGTTTTCTTATCAGTCACATGCGCTCGTCGAAAAAAAACTCGGCAAGTCTTTGTCGCAGTCATATCTCTGTCAGCTGGCTGCTCTGCTACCCTAATCAACAGTTTTTTTTTTTTTAATTTCGTTGTTGGCTCACTCGCATTTAAATTAAGTGGGTGAGTGTGTTAGGAATCGGTGGTCTTATCTCTTTTTTTTTTTTGTTGCTGTGGCTGTCTCGAGTTATTATCAACAACACACCGAACTATCAACAACTACAACAGCCAAAAGTCTCTGATTAAACCCCACGGAGAATCACGATGATACAAAAAAAATATACCGATGATCACATACAACCATAACAAAGCACATCTATATAGATAACCGCCCCATTATGCGTGAGTTTGCGACCTTCATTATGATGACGAGTTCAGGGTTGTTCATTCCTCTCAACTATGAGTGTGTATCGAAATTGCGGCACGAGGCAATTCACAGCGATGTCATTTGAAAAATAAAAAAACAAATATTTTTAGATTTGTATAAACAAATTTTTTGGCTAAAAAAAAAAACTATTACCACTCGAATGGATACTAATGGGAATTAATTTGGTTTGTTCGAAACAAAAAAAAAATTGCACGCATAAAAATTCTACATGAATTTTATTTTATAGCAAGAATGTGTGTTTTTGTGTCGGTGAAGATTCTTAATATTTTGTTGTTGTTGTTGTTTGTTTTGGTGTTGCGGAAGGTCCTCCATGTTGAACACTCTACGTACATTCACTCGTTTTATCGTCGTTGTTGTATCAAAAGCGGAAGTGCTCGATTACAAGGAGAAAATACTTTTGTGTCATTAAACTTTGTTTTTGAGACTTTTGGGGGTTAAATTGAAGTTGATTGCTTTGATAGTTATTTTGGGAGACAGGTAGGTTGGCTGGTGGTGATAAAAATTTTAAAAACATGCACATGCTGGGAGGTGATCTTTTTTTGAATCGACTTGACTGACTTGACGATGATTTGTGACAAAAATCTCATAATTGCTTGTCAAGGAGAAAGTTGATGACACTTAAAAGGACACCAATGCGAATTGATAACAATTTTTTGCGCTACGAGAATTCTAGAAGGTTAGAGTGAATTGATTGGAGAATGGCAGAAGATAGAACATGCGAGAGGTATTTAAATATTTTTGTCGAATTTTTTTTTTTGGCAAAACCAAGGTTAAAGTTTATGTGACTGGAAACAGCAAAAAGTTATAATTAACGAGGCAGTCGTTGCTGTTCTTTGTTTGTTCGCAAAATTTAAGAATATAAGGAATTTAAATATTAAGGTTTGTTCAATTATTGGGTTAGGATTATTTTATGTGTTTTGTTCTGTTTTGTGATTCTTTTTAAGCTTTCTGACTTTGAAGTAATTTTCCAAACTATAAGGTAACGTCAATATTGCCCCACAAGCATCAATACTTGTAATTGGCAAAAACTTTGTTCGAGGTGCAACAAACTCTAGGATTCAATTAAGAAGTACATGAGCTAATACTTTGAAGTAACAAGAGTAAGCCCAACTCAATTTGAAAAACCGAACTGTCAATGAGTACCTACTTAATGTAAAGCACTTGATACTTGGTTCTAACAAACAAAAGTTAGAATAGAAGTGGGGAAGAATTACTATGATTACTCTGCAAGAGATGGTTTGTTAAAATAGCCCCCTACTTAAGTAAGCCCAAAAACAAGTTCTTTGCTATTCTTCTATTCTACTTATACTTCAAAAGATTCTGAAACTTTCTTGTGCTTAAGAAATCCAGAAGTCAGTGATTTATAAATTTCCAAATCACTTGTTGATGATTTGTTAAGGAGCATGCACCAGCTCATCTGCAAAATTTGGTCAGAGGAAAGCATGCCCAATGAATGGAACCTCAGCATCGTATGTCCAATCCTCAAGAAAGGAGATCCCCTGAACTGCACCAACTACAGAGGTATAAGTCTCCTTAACATGGCCTATAAGATCTTGTCTGCCGTGCTGTGTGCATTTCGTCAACAACCTGATAGGTTGTCATCAGTGTTGCTCCAGACCCGGAAAGTCCTTCATCGATCAAATATTCACTCTACGGCAGCTTGGAGAAGACCCAGAAACTTAAAATCGATACCTACCACCATTTCATCGATTTTAAGGCCGCGTATCACAGCATCTATAGAGACCAATTATATAGAGCAATGTCTAATTTTGGCATCCCAGAAAAACTCGTACGTCTGTGTAAGATGACAATGGAAAACTCACGCTGTTCCATCATGGTCGGAAAAAACCTAACGGACGCTTTTTATGTCTAAAAGGGTTTTAGACAAGGCGATGCGTTGTCATGCGATTTCTTCAACATCATCCAACGTCCACACCAGAGGCACAATCTTTCAAAAGTCCGTCGAGCTACTAGCATACGCAAACGACATTGACATAATTGGAAGAACACAGCGTGATGTCAGTGGAGCGTTTGTGAGTCTTGAGACGGATGCCAGGAAGATGGGTCTAGCGGTTAACGAGGGCAAGATCAAGTTAATGCTGCCAACGAGAAAGGACTACCAACATCGATGTCTCGGAGCATAGACAGATCTAACTTCGAGGAAGTTAAGGACTAAGGCTATAAACTCAGACAACAACACCAACGCTGAAAGCAAACGAAGAATCACTCTTGCCAATCGCTGCTTCTTTGAACTTAGAACGCAATTGAGTAGTAAAGTCCTCTCCCGAGCAACTGAAGTGTCACTCTACAAAACCCAGGGCAGCTGGAACTGGCACTAGCACTGGTATTGGTACTTGTACTTGTACTTAGAGTATTGAGCATGGTTCAAAATTCTAAAGTAAACAAGAATAGCTGAGAGTTCTGTCATCAACACAGCATTCAAATGAATCAGAAGTTTATTAGTAAAAGAAAAAGAAAGAGCGTCGGAGATAGAATGGAACCCTGAGGCACACCAGCACAGTTTATATTTATTAAATGTAAAATTCGAGCAATTGGTAGGAAAAGCTTAGCACGATGAATAAACAGATTTGAAACAGTAGTCAGAGTTGAAAACTCTGATATGTTCAAAAAGAATGCCTTCAAACCTTATTCTGAAAATTTGTATTCATCGCTTTACTCCCTAAACCAAAGCCAACATGAGTCACATTTTCGTAGTTTACTGACCCCGTTAACGAAAAAGATTATTTTTTTTGTTCGTTCTTGTGCACCATTTTGAATGCACAAAAAAAAGGGAAAAAACTGGATCAGAAAAACCCAGACAAGGGAATGGAAAAAGTATGCCCAAAATCAAACTTGTACGGGTACCCAAGAAGAACCGAAAAATTGTGTGTTACACAAAAAGATAAACCAAGGCGAAGGGTCATTTGGTCATCCGTCTCGGCTGAGTTCCTTTTGTAAGTCATAAAATTGTTTCTCTCTTTCCAAAAATGACATTCAGAACACACAAAAAAGAAAAAAAACACATCCAGCAGATAAACAAATGCATTCAAAGCAACAGAGAGGAAAAAGATTAAATTTTTTCGAGCGAAGAAGAAAATAAATAGGGGGAGAATACATAAGTCCATGGAAATGAAATGTCATTCACACCAGCCGACTCACTGATTGTGGAGTTTGATCCCATCATATTGCATTGCAAGCAATGAGTCTCACAGCTCCCAACTGATCGCAGGATAAAACATACACGTAGCATGTGTTCGTGTTTGGGTGCGAGATCTTTGATAAGCAAATTTTTAAAAAAAGTACTGCAATAATTCTCATACCTCCCACTGATCGCATTCTCTCTCTTATCAATAGGCAAAAATCGTCAAACAAGCATAACAAACCTGACCAACGGCAACAACCTCGAGACTCTTCTAGAAACAAAACGAATGACAGAAGCAGTGGGAGGAGAGGCAATTTCGCTTCTTTCGCCTTCACTTTGCAACACACACCATTATGCGCTAGAAGCAACAACCAGTGTAAACGTTTCTAATATTTTATGTTGCCAGCGTTATCTGTGGATGTTGCTGCTGATGCCCGCTGCTTCTGCACTGTTGGCGTGGAGAAGCTTATAGATACATACTTGCGAAGGCAAGGCAAAGCGCCAACGTTGGTGAGGACGATCAGTGTCAGTCAACTCACCCGCTCGCTGCCATTGAAGTCATTATAGTCGACTGTTATTGTTGTTGCAGTTTTTTTTGTATACAACTATCCAATCATATAGATTTACTATTTGTTGTTGTTTAAGTTGGTTGTGATGACGATCATGGGTCTATGACATCCAATGAGCAATGCCAACATATATTACACAAAGACTTACCATCAACAATTGGCATTTCTCTTTTGCATTGAATGCATGTGTGAGTGAGGAGAATTTCACCACATTAAACAACTTATTTGGTGTGGTTATATATTTTTTTATTGATTAAGAGAACGTATGTATATCTTTTATAAAGAATTTTAATTTATAATAACTTACTTACTTACTTAAGATGGCGCTACAATCTGTTGTGGACTTGGGCCTCAATCAACAGTCTCCGCCAGCCCGCTCGGTCCTTAGCAGGCTCTTTACAGTTTTGCACTCCAAGTTGATTGAGGTCCTCTTCCACTTGAGTGCGCCACCTGAGTCGTGGTCTTCCTCTCCTCCTACGTCTCTCGGGAATAGTGTCGAAGGCTTTCCGGGCCGGAGCATTGGTGTCCATCCCCTCTAAATGACCGAGCCATCTGAGTCTCTGGACCTTGACCCTTCTGGCTAGGTCCATGTCGTTGTATAACCCGTAAAGTTCGCTGTTATATCTTCTTCGCCATTCTCCTTCAATGCACACGGGGCCAAAGATGACCCGAAGAACTTTCCTCTCGAAACAGCCTAAGGCACTTTCATCCGATTTTGTCAAGGTCCATGCTTCTGCACAATACAGCAGGACTGGGATGATGAGGGTGTTGTACAATTTTACCTTAGTTGGGTATCCGTTCTCGAAGACAGCATATACTTCGTTTCTTCCTCATTTACCGCTAAATCCATTTTTGTCGCTTCTGTCTCAATTCTCACAAAGGCGCCATTGACATCACGCTGTGTTTTTCCCATTATGTCAATACCATCGGCGTACGCGAGAAGTTGAACAGATTTTTGGAAGATAGTGCTTCTGGTGTTGACGATGGAGTTCTGCACTATCTTCTCAAGAGCGATGTTTAGGAAATCGCACGACAGTGCATCGCCTTGTCTGAATCCTTATTTGACGTCGAAAGATTCCGTAAGCTCGTTGCCATCCTTGATGGAGAAGCGTGAGTGCTCAGACGTTCACATATTACGGCAGAGAGAATCTTGTAGGCGATGTTAAGTAGACTTATTCCTCTCTAGTTGGCGCAGTTTAGAGGATCTCCCTTTTTCAGGATCGGGCAAACAAAATAACACTAATAAAAAATTATACCAAATATTTGGTATAAAGGTTTTTTGTTGGGTACGCTTAGGTACCAAGGAGATAAGGATAACTCATACTTCTTGATGTCATTCGATTGGTGTGCATTTGGTCTATCTGTCGTTTGCTTACTTCCGTCAAACAAAACCTTGATTTGCTTCAAAAATCTTAAAATATCCACACCGAAATTTTCCGCTTTTCGTTTTTTTCCGTTTTTTTGGTTGGTATAAAAGTAAAAGCAACTTAATTGCTAATCATGCTTTTTGAATTCCTAACAAAATTGATTCCGTCAAAAATGTACAAGGTTTTTTGGTGTCGGTTCCGTATCTTTATACCAAATTTTATACCAATCAGTGACCATTGATAAAAGAAATAATTTTTTGACCGGACGAATACTATGACTACTATTTCAATCATCTTCTGTTGCGATTGTTATTTAACCATTCAACAACTTTATACCATTTTGTAATTTACTTTAGAGCGACAAACTACTTGCATGTGTGAAATTCTCCTTTTGCGAAGTGAATAGCGCCAAATAAACAGCGATTACAACAATTTGCCGTTGATATTACAACGCGAAGACCCGAGAAACACGCAATCAAAGAAGAAAAAAACACAATTGAAAATGGCCCCAAGGGAGAAAAGAAAAACAGAAAGCTCCACTGTGCACAAAAAACTCCGGGACAGCCAAAGAAGAAGAAATTGTAATGCCTTCTCGGCTATTGACTCGTTCATTGCACTTACTTTTTTGCAGCAAAACAAACCAAAAACACAAGAAAAAAAGTAAATGCCGAGGAGAAAGAGAGGAAAGCAATATACATATGTGTGTATGAGAATGGCATTGCCAGAGATTACCTACTAGTCGAAGGCAAAGAAGTAGAAGAAGGGTTGAACGGGATTGTTTTCTGCCTACTGTTTCATATGACTGTTGCTCGAGAGAAGGTGGAGGGCACTGCAAACTGCAATACTTAACTATGCATATAATAGATTTGCACACACTCACTTATAAGAATCACAGTCGTTGTCGTGTCGTAGCTCAGTTCGTAGGACACAAAACGGGCAAAGCCAGCTGGAAAAATGGTGAAAAGCTGCAGTGGATCAATGCACTCTTAGTTGATGGTCTTCAACTCTCTCCCTATACAAATGGCGAATTATTATTGCCCCCCTCTAGCCAGCATTGTAGGCTGCTGGAGTAGGTACAACACCGCACCGCACCACACTTCGAACATCATACCAAAAACCTGGAGTTGTTGCACTACGATGTTGTAGCTGGTCAATGGTTCTCTGGTTCATTGCCATCGAGCGGGGTAACTAACCATGGAAGAAAATATATGTTTACAACATACATACACACACAAAGTCAAGTGTTGCCGCGCAAAATAAATACAAATTTATTTGACGACGACAATGATCATGGATGATGGCAATGATGACGTTGTTGTTTAGCTTAGCAGCATGCTGCTGTTTATAAAATATGTAAAATGTTTGCGGGGTGAGTGTGGGGTAGAGGGTGAAGGGAATTGTGAGACGGTTGTGCACGTTGTTGGTTCACATGGAGTGCATGGAGTTTTCCAGATTGTTTTGGGGAATGTCGTGTGGGGTTGATGGCTTTTGGAAATTTCAATGCGGTCTATATGGACTTGGGCATTGAAATGGATTTCTAAATTTTGAAGTGTTTTACCAGTTTTACAGGTCAAACTTTTACCAGACTGTTTGGCATTAAACTTTGTCTACTGTTAAGGAGTTACCCATCTCCTTGACGGATTGTATTGAACTTATAATTTAAAAAAAAAAAACTTTAATATTTTTTTTTTTTGGAATTCAAAACGATCACAATAAATTTGACAACTTTCGTTCAAATTTGAAAACAAAACATCAAACACTCAAATTTCTCAAAATGGATCACGACTATGAAAGTCTACCAACTTCAAGTTTAACAATCAACATGTTGTCTGGTGCTGCTGCTGGTGTCATGGAATTCGGAATCATGTATCCCGTAGACTCTGTGCGAACACGAATGCAAAGCATAGCACCGGAACATTCAGGAACCAGCATCTATCGAACCTTTATGGACATGATCAAATCTGAAGGCTTGCTCCGACCAGTTCGGGGAGTGTCAGTTGTCATTGCTGGTACAATACCCGCTCACGGCCTCTACTTCGGCGCCTACGAAATGTCCAAAGAATTACTATCAAATGTCTCTACTCACAGCAATTTGAACTATATGGCAGCTGCTGTTGTTGCAACAATAGTCCACGACGCTGTTGCCAATCCAACCGAAGTCATCAAACAACGTATGCAGATGCACAATTCACCATACAAGTCGATCATAGAGTGTATGAAAGCCATTTATAGAGAAGAAAGACTACTGGCATTCTATCGGTCGTTTGCAACACAACTTGTCATGAATGTGCCATTTCAAGCCATACATTTTCTAACTTATGAGTATGTTACGGTTAAAATGAATCCAGAGAGGAAGTATGATCCGCTTGTTCATGTTGTAGCTGGGGGTACAGCAGGTGCTGTTGCTGCTGCTGTTACAACACCCCTGGATGTTATCAAAACCTTGCTTAACACTCAGGAAATCGGCTATATTAGCGGAATGTTTGATGCTATGAGGCAGATTTATAAAATAGCCGGGCCTGCAGGGTTCTTTAAGGGCTTGACTCCAAGAGTTCTTCATGTGTTTCCAGGAACTGCGATATGCTGGTCGGCTTATGAATTCTTTAAATATTATTTAAGGGGATTGAGCAGTTAGTTAGTCATTTAATGAATTTATTTATTAAACTGTATATTTTTTGGAACAATAAAACCAAAACCATTTACCTTGTGGAACGTATCAGTTATCAATTCAAAAGACATTTTTTCTAGTTCGCAGCATGTGGATCGTATTATGAACTCCTTTTCTTTTCCGATTTTGTGTGGAACAGAGATGCAACATGTTGCATGAATGATTGCAACATGTTCTATAGAATTTCACGGGAAATTAGATGTGAATGCGATCCACAAACTTATGTTGTCTTGTGGAATACAAGTTCGACTCAATCCACCCAATTTAAGATGGTACATGACCCGAGCCATTATGTGGAACGTAGGTTCAAAAACAACCACAACTTTCCATAAATAATTCGGTCGAAACTTGTTTGGATCTCATTTCTCATATGCACTCACTTTTCCTCTGCAGTAAAACAAAGTGCACAATCATCGAAAACGCTGCAACAATTCACGTCGACATTGAAAACCTAACCCCACCTCGTTTTTCAACCTTCTAATTGCCTTGCAACTAAATTACCATTTGCCTATATCAATTTCACAATTTCCCATGACATCGTCGTAATCAAATGAGAAAGATTGAGCAGCAGCAAAAAGACAAAAATGAAAGTGATTGGATATCATAAAGTGGTTATCTCTTTAAAAACTGTTCCATCTGGAAATTTCATCAGAGTGCTCGATGGTGCGGTACGGTGCGATGCAACTACGGACAACTTTCATTGGCAACATTACTGGCGGGTACAATCTTGTTCCCTTCCACCCTTTTCAACATGAACATTTAAGTGTATTTTCAAATGCTTGCAAGCTCAAAATTTGTAAAAGGCAATTAGCCAAAAAAAAAAACACCAATTGCATTGGGAAAACTTTCTTTTCGTGCTTGGTGAGTTTAGAGTCAGTCAGATGCTCTTTGGGGACTCTTGGGGTTTTTTAACGAGACATTTGCGCTAAGTGAAGGTTTTTTTTTTTTGCTTTGTACATTTTGTGGCATGCTACGACAACTGGTGTTGGCTTGATATTACTGCACCCAGCCACTCTATTTCCAAAAGAAAAAAAATTATAATAACACAGGTGACTAGTTCGGGGTGATTGAACGATGCGGTGCGGTTCAGATCGCATCACATGAAGGTCAGTAAACTTCTGCTAGTGGCCGTTCGTGGTCGACGACGTCGTCATCGTCAAACAACACTCTGCCTGCTTGCCGTCTCCTCCTGTGTCCGTCTCCAATCAACCAAAACAACGTCCCACTGCATTACTTAAAACGAAGTGAGAGTTTGTATATTTTCACCCAAAATGTTTGCCAAGTTACGAAAAATTTGTTTGTTTGGTGCATTTGCATGATTTTGTCTTTTTTCGTTTTGCTTTTGATTCCTGTTAATAAGTCGCCTGATAAATATTTACGTTGCCATTGACCTTTTACGGTCTTTTATATTTTTTTTGTGATTTTAAGTTGATACAGATAATAATGTGGGCATAAAAGAAAAGATGAATAATTTATGACAAGTCGGAAAAGGATCAAGAGGTGAATAAAATGTTTGACGATGTAAACAAATTTTAAACCGTTTTTAGATCATATTCCACACCAAAGGAATTGAAAATGTCGTTAAGTTATATTTAGACAGTTTTTTAAAGAAATTGGTTTTATAGCTTTTGGAAGTCTAAAAATAAATATTCGTTATATTGTTTTTGCAATACCTGTGGATGTTGTTGTTAGTGTTTTAAAATGTGAGCAAATCGTAAATGGCTTCGTGCACAATGCAAGTCATTGAAAGTCATGGTTTGATTTAAGCTGTAAGGAGGTTATCAGGGAAAAAGAAGTAAAGTTCCGGTGTTATAGAGCCAACCCAACTGAGGAAAACCGGAACAAGTTTAAACAAGCTAGGAAGGCTTGCAATGCCCATATTCGGCAGACCAAATTTCTACATGACCAATAATTAAGGCAAAAAATTCTGCAATGTCCCAAAGGCAGTAAGAATTTTTGGTCATTTGTAAAAAAATATGAAGAATTCTTCTTTCTCCTCGGTCCTTAAGCTCGTTGACATTGACAATGACTTTCCAGTTGTTAGCTCGCTCTCGAAAGCGAACCTTTTTGCTAAGCAGTTCGCCGCCAACTCTTCGCTGCCAGAGAGTGTCATGACTCCTCCAGTTCTTGAGCGCGTCAATGATTCTATGGGACAAATCTTCTTGCGCACTCCTGCTGTGGCGAGAGTATTAAAGGATCTCAACATACATAAATCCGGTGGTCTGGATGGTATCCCCGCTATTATTCTGAAGATGTGTTCTTCCACGCTTGCAAAACCCTTGCGTTAGCTTTTCCATCTATCCTTTTCTTCTGGGCTCGTTCCGAGCAGTTGGGAAACAGCATTTGTCCAGCCTATTCCAAAAAAGGCGAATCTTCTTCTCCCTTCAATCTTCGTCCAATTGCACTTACGTCCCTTCTTTCTAAGATCATGGAAACGCTGATAAACTATCAGCTCAAGAAATATCTCGAAGACCAAAAGTTTCTTAGTGACCGCTTCTTAATGTACGGCTTTGGTCCACTGGTGACTTGATGGTTTATCTCACCGAACAGTGGAACAAATCTTTACATCGTTTTGGTGAAAGTAAGATTGTTGCACTTGATATTTCAAAGGCATTTGATAAAGTCTGGCATCTTGCTCTTTTATCGAAAATGCGTGCCTTCGGTATCGATGAATCCCTTCTTCGTTGGATTAGAAACTTTCTTTCAAACCGTTCAATACAAGTTGTATTGGACGGATTCAAATCTGAAACCCACAATATAAATGCTGGTGTGCCGCAGGGCTCAGTTTTGTCTCCGACCCTCTTTATCATTTTTATTAACGATCTCTTGTCTGTTACTTCTGATCCAATAAACTGTTTTGCTGACGAAAGTACCCTTAGCTTCTCGTATTCGTTTCCAGATTCACATCCCTCCTCTTCGGATGTGGATCTGCAATGGCAAATTATGATAAGTTCATGGCACTCTGACTTAAACAGCATTGTCCAATGGGGAATTAAGATCCGTGTAGAGTTTCATGCTTCGAAAACTCAATGCTGTCTGGTATCGTTGAAGCGAGATATACCCCCCAGCCACTGTCAATGAGTGGCACTTGCATCAATGAGTCCGAAAATCTCGAAATTCTCGGTATGTGCATCACTGACCACCTCTTGTGGTCCGAGCACATACGCGATGTCGCCAAAAATGCCGCAAGATGTTTGGGTTTCATAAGACGGTGCAAGAAATTTGTCTCCCCGTCTGATCTGGCTATTATCTATAAAACCTATATGCGTCCAAAGCTTGAGTACAATTCACATCTCTGGGCTGGTGCTCCAGCAACTTACTTAAGCGTCTTGGATGGAATACAAAAAAGAGCTGTAAGAATGATTGGTGATAGAGAGATCACTGACGCATTCACTCCTTTAGACCACTGTCGTAACGTAGCGTGTCTTTCCTTGTTTTATCGCTACTTTTACGGTAATTGCTCTAGTGAAATAGCCAGTTGCATTCCTCCCCTCAAACAATTCGCCCGTAATACTCGCGCTTCTAGAAATGCTCATCAGTTTACCCTTGAGCCCAACTTCGGACGTACTCTCAAGTATAGAGAATCATTTTTTAGCCGTACTACGCGAATGTGGAACTCTCTTCCACACTCTGTCTTTCCCAGTCACTACAATGTTCAAGAATTGAAGATCAATGTACACCGATATTTCCTTTCCAATCCCTTCTCTTCTTCCTAATGCACTCACTGTGTCTCTGGCATAAAAAGGGTATAGAAAATCCCTTGAATTTGCTCCCAAATTATAAAAAAAAAAATAACCTCATCAGCCGAGAATAATCCCTCGGCTTCCTAGTCTCTTTAAAGAAATGTCAACTTAACTAGCGCCACCTGTCAGTTACATGAGTTTAAGCCCAAGATTGTCATTCATGTAGATTATTTTGAGCCTCAGCACCTGCAATCTTCCACGCAAGTTCATCTAAGTACCATTCTTCAAAATTAAAAACTATTTCACATCCATTATTTCCCAGCCATAGATTCCCTTCGAAGACATTGCCCTCTTGAGATAAATATTTCAATTTTCTCAAACTCCAATAAACAATAACAAGAAACAAAAAAAAAACAACACATTTTTCATTTTCAATTTCTCCAAAGTGAAACAAGTCAGTCGCCTATAATGCCTCTATAAATACGTATATAAATGCAAGTAGATGCGATCGGAAAGGGTTAAAGACCTCATATTTCGATGCACCAACAACAGCACCAGCACTCAAGCTACCAGAGAGACCAACGAGCTCGCTATAAGCACACCAATATCGAAACAAGATTTCCACTACGACACCAACTTTACGTGCATCAATGTTGCTATACCACAAGTGGAAAAGTGGAAAATTCCAAAACGCAAAAAAAAAAATTGAAGACGCGAGGATGATGACGCGGACGACGACGACGACGGTTGTTGGGAGGGAAAAATCAAAACCAAAGGGAGTTAAGAAAAAAAAAAGTTTCTATGGCAACAGGAGCACAAAATACTGGAGTTCGTTGAAGGGGTATAGGCAACAGTGGCACATCGCATCGTAGCATAGATTTTTGCCTTGGGAATATGGGAAGGAAAAATAGAACAAATCTATCGTGGAGCAGGGAAACAACCTACTTTGGTGCGTTGTGTAGGTATTTCTTATTCCTTTTACCTAATTCGAAATCGGGCGAATGAGGATAGGACTACAGAGTTGCCGAGGAATTTGTTTAAGCAAATACGCTGTTTATTTTATTTTTCTTTGTCTCTGTAAATAAAAGGCAAACGCCGCTTAATATTGCTCAGTAATCTCTTGTTAAATTTGTTTTTATGTTTGAGGCTGTAAACAAAATGTAAGTTGGAAAGTTATTATTGGTAACCCTGGGAAATCAGTTTCGAAATTGCATTTCAACTAACAGAAAACTTAAACTGTCAAATATTAATAATCTTTCTTTGGAAAAAATTCTTTTTATAAATATATATCATTACAATTTTGACAGTGTTATCAAGTTTACACTTGCACAACATCGGTCAGCGATTCTCATTTCATCCCAACATTCTGTAGACATGCCTTAAGTAGATAACACAATTTTTCCAGTGCGCTAAATTACGTTTTTATTTGCACAATATCACCAACAGTTGAAATTCAAGTTGATATCACCCAATATCACTTCAAAACATCTTCTATTTTGCACAACATTGTCAAATGTATCACTTAAGCAACCAAGTTTGTTTCTCAGCTTACCTAAATATATTCAGTGAATCTAAACATTGTTTTCACTTGCACAATATCACCAAGCGTTGAATTTGAGGTTGCAGGGACAGGAAGAATACCCATTGTCACGCCAATTTCTACATTTTTTTTTCTCACCAAAAATGTTGAATTGTCGGCTGTTTGCGTCAGATTGATAGATTCTTAGAATACGGAAGAAAGTCTACCTGGCTGGACACAGGAAACATTCCTTGCGTCATCACTTCCATCCGGACTGTCAGCAATAAAAAAAAATTGCTGAAAATGACGGAAGACCTTCCAATTTATATTTTGTGGAATTTTTTACCTGCAGCAAGAATTTAACACCGAATTCTAATACTAAGCTTATTTTTCATTGCGTGTGGATCATTTTTGACGCAATAAGCGCCTAAATATAAATTGAACTAATCTCCTGTTGACAGCACCTACCTGAAAAAAGAACACATCTTTCTCCTGAAATTAAAACTGAACGCGGACGTGTCTCACTGGACAAAAGAAAAAAAGAACCAACATAATAAAAGAACACGCAAAATTACCCGCGGATGTCACCTGTGCACAAAAAACGAATCAGTGTACACCGGTGTGTTTTACCACCAATACTCTTGTAAAAAAAATCTTCAATCATTGAGTAGAGAACATCGGGTTTCGTACGAAAGTGAATGACCTCCATTAACCGGCATTAAATACTCGGTTGAGTTTTTATCGTTATTGTAGAATCTTTGGGGTGGAGAGCAACGTAAAACCGACGACGTGTGTTGAATGTTGGAAGAACTTATGTGTTATGTGTGTTGAAATTGACGAAGAAAAGAAGAACAACGATGACGATAGCGACGGACAACAACACGACATAAGGCCAACCGGTGTTAGAAAGAACCAAAAATCAAAGTTATGGAAACGTTTGAAGGAAGAACCTGTTTAACTCTGGAGCGTTTTAAATTCCATTTCGATTTTTTTTTTTCATATTTTTTAAATGTGTTCCTTACTGGGGTTTAAAAAATCTACATAGAAACCAGCAAAGTCATACAATTAAGAAACCGATTGTCAAACAGAATTTTATGTATATTTCGTTGGATGGCAACATGTCGATGGATAAATGTTGCGGTCCCTGTGTTTGACGGACGCACAACTTCCCGAAATCGTATAATTTTTTGGTACTTAATCGCAGGGGCGGAATCATTTTCAGTTCGACGAAGAAGAGGCTTATTACTTCAATGACAGTTCTGAGAGCTGTCAAAATAGAGACCAGAAATGTCAACTTCAAAAATGACGTTTAAGCTGTCAAAATATTTCAATAGGGTTGTATTTACATACGGAGGCGGATTTATCTGCCAAAATGACGTGGAATTTGTCAGTTTGACATTAAAAAAGAAAAAAAAGAACTTTGACATTTGTGCTTTCTCATCGCGCCGCAATGCGCCACTATGAGGCCTTTTTATGGATGGTACCAACTGAGTTGAGGCTCACTCAATGTAGGTATTTCTTATTTTAGAAAAAACCGGTAGGAGCTAACAAAAAAATGTCTATTATCCCAAAAAGAAGTTTGTTCTAGAAAAAGAAAGAACTGGAGATAAAGAAAAAAAGACTTTCGTCTGGTGATAAATGGAAAGAGTGACTTTTAAACCTGATTGATGATGATAGCGAGATGGTAAAAGAATAGAATAATTTAAAGAAACCACACTTCAAGAATAATTATTTTGTTTATTTGGGACAAAGTTGTTTTCGTTTTTAATGTTTAGTTTTTTTTTTTTAACACTTCTTTCTTTTTTATTTTGTTGGTTTATATCCATCTATGGATTTTTTCGTTATTCTTTCACCTTCAAATTTGTTTACAACTTTTTTTGGTTTGAACTTGAGAACTTTCTTATGTAAGCTGAGGGCTTTTTATTATTCTTCTCAAAGAAAAAAAATGTTTCATAATTTAAATGACAAAAAATACATACACACATGCAATTAGCATATAGACAGTTAAGTAAGAGTAGAAAGGTAAGAACAAACCAAAATGTATAAATAAAACAAGCAGCTTTCAGCAGTGGAGGGAAGATAAAAGAATAAATCAAAAAGAACCTACTGCGCAATTCGGGATTTTAGGAAAGGGTTGCGTAAGGTTTAGGTTTCTGGTTTTATTTCAAAGGAATTCTGTTTTTTTTTTTGTTCGAAAAATGAGGTTACAAATGATGGAAACAGCAGTGAAACCAGTTATGAACAGAAAAAAAACAAGTCGTCCAGACGTCTGGGACTTGTTCGTTTGATTTAACAGGGATCGAAGGATCAAAAGCAGTTTATTGTTGTGACGAACATAGGTCAATGACATAATATTGGTGTCCTTGCATGAAGAAGTAAACGATTTCAAGACCAACTTCGGCTCAAGCTTCCACCATCGCAAAGGAAACATTTAGACTCATCTCGTCTACACATACAAATCTTTTGATGCTCATTTCGAAGACCACATTTTCTATTCAATTAGATTCCAAACTTAATATATTGCCAGAAAAAAAATGTATATGTTCGGTTTTCAGGTGCAATGAATTTGACTAGTGTCTTGTGAAAGCTTTTCTTATTCATCGAATCATGAAGCGAAGACAAAAGTGAAAAAAATGTCAAAATAAACATGAAATTTGGTCAAGCAACATTATAAAGTCAACCGAGTGCAACAATTTTGACGTTTATGAATATTAATTACAGAAGAACTTATTATTATGTTTGAACTTAAATCAAAACGAGCAAATATGAATCATATTTGATGCAAATAACCGTTTGTGTACCGTAAGACAAGCCAGCATGAGTCCTATATGATTCAAGTTAAAAACAGAAGTGTTCTTCATCCTGTTTGTTTTCGACCATTTCGATAAAATGGTTGGATACCACACCCCTAAATTTGAATAGAATTTTTTCACATGTCATTCAACAAAACCTTACAAGACTTTCAAATTTCAACATCCTACGACCGTTTTAAGATAGAAGGAGGAAACCACGCTCCTAAATGTAATTTAAATACTTACTTACTTAAGATGGCGCTACAGTCCGTTGTGGACTTGGGCCTCAATCAACAGGCTCCGCCAGCTAGCTCGATCCTTAGCTAGTCGTCTCCAGTTTTGCACTCCAAGTTGATTGAGGTCCTCTTCCACTTGAGTGCGCCACCTGAGTCGCGGTCTTCCGCTCCTCCTACGTCCCTCGGGAATAGTGTCGAAGGCTTTCCGGGCCGGAGCATTGGTGTCCATTCGCTCTAAATGACCGAGCCATCTGAGTCTATGGACCTTGACCCTTCTGGCTAGGTCCATGTCGTTGTACAACCCGTAAAGTTCGCTGTTGTATCTTCTTCGCCATTCCCCTTCAATGCACACGGGGCCAACGATGACCCGAAGAACTTTCCTCTCGAAACAGCCTGAGGCACTTTCATCCGATTTTGTCAAGGTCCATGCTTCTGCACCGTACAGCAGGACTGGGATGATGAGTGTGTTGTACAGTTTTACCTTAGTTGCTCGAGAGAAGGCTTTTCCACTCAATTGCTTTCTTAGCCCAAAGAAACAGCGATTAGCAAGAGTTATTCTTCGTCTGATCTCGGCGCTGGTGTTATTGCCCGTGTTTATAGCGGAGCCTAGGTAGACAAACTCCTCTACTACCTCGTAGTTGTATGCGTCTATTGTGACGTTCTGTCCGAGGCGTCGGTGTTGGGTGTCCTTCCTCGAAGACAGCATATACTTCGTTCTTTCCTCATTTACCGCTAAACCCATTTTTGCCGCTTCTGTCTCAATTCTCAAAAAGTCGCTGTGTTCTTCCAATTATATCGATATCATCGGCGTACGCGAGAAGTTGAACAGAATTTTGGAAGATAGTGCCTCTGGTGTTGACGGTGGAGTTCTTCTCAAGAACGATGTTAAAGAAATCGCCTTGTCTGAATCCTTTTTTGACGTCGAAAGATTCCGTAAGCTCGTTGCCAACCTTGTTGGAGCAGCGTGAGTTCTCCATCGTCATTTTGAACAAGCGAACGATCTTGGCAGGGATGCCAAAACTAGACATAACTTTATACAGTTCGTCTCTGTAGATGCTGTCATGTGCGGCCTTAAAATCGATGAAAAAGTAGTGGGTATCGATTTGGAGTTCATAGGTCTTTTCCAGGATCTGCCGCAACGTGAAAATTTGGTCGATGGTTGACTTTCCTGGCCTGAAGCCACGTTGACAAGGACCAATCAGAGCCACAGTGAGTGCATTAGGAAGAAGAGAAGGGGTTGGAAAGGAGGTGTCGGTGTTCATTGGTCTTAAATTCTTGAACATTGTAATGACTGGGAAATACATAGTGTGGAAGAGTTCCACATTCGCGTAGTAAGGCTAAAAAATGATTCTCTTTACTTGAGAGTACGTCCGAAGTTGGGCTCGAGGGTAAACTGATGGGCATTCCTAGAAGCGCGAGTATTACGGGCGATTTGTTTGAGGGGAGGAATGCAACTGGCTATTTCACTAGAGCAATAACCGTAAAAGTAGCGATAGAACAGGGAGAGACACGCTACGTTACGACGGTGGTCTAGAGGAGTGAATGCGTCAGTGATCTCTGAGACTGATTCCTCTGTAGTTGACGCAGTTTAGAGGATCTCCATTTTTCAGGATCATTCATTGATTGAGGAATCATTGAAGCTGTTAATTTGGTTCATTGAGATTTAAACAATGCGAGAATTTATTAAATAATTCTTATGCATCATATATGATTCATGGACTTGGGAAACATTGGAAGAAACAAATTTCAATCAACACTTTAAAATCAAGGCTCCTTGACCCACCTTAATTTCTAAGTTAACTCGGTCATACACCTTCCTACAATTTTATTGACACAGCACTTTTTTTTGTTTAAATAAGTTCAATAACACTTAACGTCTAAACAGAAAAAAAACCAGTCCATTCAGGAAACAGAGTCAAAAATTCCTCCAAATAAACAATTAAATTCCATTGACCCAAAAGTGCAGTGACATGATTGATTTTAAACAATTTCGAAACAAATAAAAAAAAGAAACGCAAACTTCCACACCGCTTAACAATTCGAGTACACAAAACATCATCTGGTCGAAAATTGTGCAAATTGACTCATTGCATTGCATCGAATCACTCACATGGGTTTCAATTGTTTCTTTCCAAAAAAATAAAACTGAAATAAAAAAAATTAAAACAATAAACCAAATAAAATATATTTCAAGTTTAAAATTAAAGTAAACAGCTTTGTTGAAGTTCGGTGACGGAATGCATTTAAGGAAATAAATAAATGCAAATTTTTGTGTTCATTGAATTCATTTTTTGTACTGAAAGAGGTGAATGTCACGATCAGGATATAATGAACCGAAAAGATTGTATAATATTCTTTTTTCGTTGGGAAATATAAACAAACAAAATTCTGCATTTCGTAATGAGTCACACAGAAATGTGTGCTAAGTTCAAACGCTGATCGTATAAACGCAATCAAAACGCTCAGTCAAGACGATACAATCAGTTACAGTGGACACCACCGCGCCGCACCGTCACACGTCGCGATGCAATTTTTTTTTATGATGCAGTGTTATTGAACTTTAAATTGCTACGGTAGAGTGGTAAACGGCGGCGCGGAGATCGGTGCCGATTGCATTCAAATGGGAGGAGGTGAATGGAATTTGTATTTTTATTATTTTTTTTCCGCCCCCGACGTTAAGTAAGTTTTCGTAATTTTTGGAAGTCGACGTTAATTTGGATTTCACATTTGCCACACGAATCGGATGTTCGCAGAAATTGGGGGTCAATTGGTTTCATTTCCTACAAAAATGGCTCTGAAGATAATAAACAAACGGAGTAAGTCAATAAATCAGGAGGAATATTGAACTTGAAAGTTGAGTTGGTGATAAAATACTTTATTGCACACATTTTATTGAATGGGTTCGTCCACAGATGAGTAATTGCACAAATGGAAGAGATAAATGGTGTTATCAAGCACGTGCTTGTTTGATATGTTGCAATGAAATTGGTTTTATGAGATTAAAGGGAAGTACAAAGCCGCGACAGACTTTGTGACGACATGTCATATCGTTTTGAGCGTTAAGATCTAGTTAAGATGTTGTGACTTAAATTTCATGAGTTACAAAATGTTTCTTAAGTGGAGTGAAGTACAATGATTAACGTGGTTTATTGTTTAACGTTTTTATTTGTGTTTTTATTGAACGAGTCAAGGTGTGAAAGAACTTATGATAAAAGATTCAATAGCGTCATAAATTCACTCGGAATCTGAGTTTAAGCTGAATGCACCAAAAGGTCTTTGACTTTTTAAGTTCAAGGTTTTTATTTGATGACGAATCAAATTCATGAACCATTCAATGAAGACGATGGACGTAAGCCAAGATTTCCGTCTACCCGACCTTAAAGAAGTGAAGATAGCAATATCTAAGCTAAGGGAGCTGACGGCATCACTGCCGAACTCTTCAAAGCAGCCGGCGATGAATTGGTTAGGAGCATGCACCAACTCAACTGCAGAATATGGTCGGAAGAGAGCATGCCCGATGAATGGAACCTCAGGATTGTTTGCCCGATCCTGAAGAAAGGAGACAATCTAAATTGCACCAACTATAGACGCATCACCCTCCTAAACATCATCTATAAGATCTTTTCTGCAGTAATATGTGAACGTCTGAAGCCGTTTATCAACAAACTGAGGCTTTGTGGCTTAAAATCACAAAAGTCTACCATCGATCAAATATTCACATTACGGCAGATCCTGGTAAAAACTCAAGAACTCCAAATCAACACCTACTATCTTTTTATCGATTTTAAGGCCGCGTATGACAGCATCTATAGAAGAACTGTATAAGGCCATGTCCAGTTTTGGCATTCCTACAAAACTCATTCGTCTGAGCAGGATGACAATGGAGAACTCCATTAAAGTCGGTAACGACCTCACCGATTTCAAAAAAGGCTTTAGACAAGGTCATGCGACTTCTTTAATATCAAACTGGAACGAATAGTGCAGAACTCCCAGGTCAACACTAGAGGCACTATCTTCCAGAAGTCTGTGCAAAAATGGGTTTAGCGGTCAATGAGGACTGTCATCAAGAAAGGACCCCCAACACCGACGACGTCTTGGACAAAACGGCACGATAGACGCATATAATTTCGAGGTAGTTAAGGATTTTTTATACTTTGGCTCCGCTTTACACGGACAATCACATCAGCGCCGACATCAGAAGAAGAATTACTCTTGCTTACCGCTGATTTTTCGTCTAAGAAAGCAATTGAGTTGTAAAGCCCTCTCCCGAACAACTAAGGTTCGTCCTGCTATATGGTGTAGTGCAGAAGCATGGACCCTGTCAAAAATGGATAAGAGCACCCTGTACCGGTTCGAGGGAAAAGTCCTACGGAAGATCTCTATGGTCCTGTATGCAAAAAAAAAATGGAGGAGAAGATTTAACCACGAACTGTACGGTCTGTACAGCTACACTGGCCTAGCCTAAAAGACTGAAGGTCCGAAGACTCAGATGGCTTGGTCACGTGGAGAGGATGGTCACCAATACTCCGGCCCGTAAAGTCTTCAAATCCACGTAAGAAGAACGACGCATTAGGAAGACCAAGGCTTAGATGGCGCACGCATGTTGAAGATGACCTCAACCAACTCGTCGTGTAAAACTGGAGACAGCTAGCTAGCTAGGCACCGAGCTGGCTTAAGTAAGTAAGTAAGTAATAATTTTCTAAGCCAACCTTTCATAGAACTAGGAGTGTGTGGCTTCCCAACTGATAGAGGTAACTGGGTAAGAAATTGATTTAATTGAAGTTTTTGAAATTGAGTTTAATATTGAGTTTGAAGAAATTGAATTATATTGAAAATAATTGAATTCAATTGAAATTAAATTGAACGCAATTGAATAGAATTGAATGAAAATGAATGAAATTGAATAGAATTGAACGAAATTGAATAGAGTTGAAACTAATAAATTTTCAAAATATAATTCCGTTATCAATTGAATTGTTCCCTGCTTTGCCCAAATGCATTAAATTCATAACTTAGTAGATGTGGAAGCATAAGAATGTAAAAAGATTTGATTGGAATCATCTATACATATTTTTGTCAAAATTAAACCCATCAAATTCACTTCTACATGGTACTTGTTTTTTAAGTCATTATGCCAACGATAAGATCTTCAACAAGAATTCTCAAATTTTGAAAAAGACCATAAGAATACAGAAAAAAAGGAAAAACAAATTATTCATTTCCATCTCTCTACCACCTGCCCGATGTGAACTCAATTTTGATCCTCCTCTTCAAATTTGCTTTACCAATGCTTGCTCACGTATTAATTTGCCAAAAAATACTTTCAGAGTACGAAAGAACAACCTCTTTTTTTTTCAAAATAAAATAAAGAGAAAAAAACTCTATATACCTTAATTTAATGTATAGTAGTTAATGTTATGATATAATGTTCAGAAACGAGAAAAAAGTTGGAATAAAAAGGAAAAGCAAAAACGACAACGCATAAATGATTTATATTCGCTTACAAACACACTGTCCACACTTTACGCATGTGTGTAGCTGCTAAACACGAAATACCGCCGCACCGCATCGGTCAACAAACACAAAAAAAAAGTTCAAAATTAAGCACACACAAAAAAAAAGCCAAATTCTCTGAACATAATAATTTTGGCAATGAACTTGAAACACGCGTGTGTGTGTCATGGATACACAACCATTAAAAAAGTTCTTTCTTTTTTCGGGTTTTTATTTTTTTTTTGTCGTCTTTTTTTGGACACAATGGACAGCCAATTTGAATAGAGTACATAAAAAAAAAGTAAACGTGTCTATGGATATACGTAAATTTCGACACTTACCAACGCAATGGCCTAGATTCGGACGAGAACGACGCAAAAACATTCCCAAAGTTTTTTTTTTTGGACAAATGAAGAGATTTTTTGTTTTTTGGTTTGTTTATTTTTGAGAACCTAATTTTTCTTTGAAAGTCCAGATTTTTTTTAAGCTCATACATAACACAGGCTGGATGAGTAAGTTGGTATAATTATAAAGTTAATTAAGTGAATTTTGGCAGTTTATTTGCGAGAGTGTTTCAACTTGAACTTGAATTAGTATGGAAATTGTATTCAGGCGAGGTAAATTGGGACGGGTCACTTAAAAAACGAGAGGAAAAATTCTGCCTCGGTCAAAAATTTAACACTTGGGGTGCTTCAGTAAAGTTCATGATTTTACCTTGGAGTCTGATATGTAATTCGATAGAACATGTTCCAGAATACTCTTCAGGCTGTAGACTGCAATTTTGACAGTGTTTTGTCAGCTTTTCTGAAATATGGGGGTTCAAACCGGATTATGCTGCGAATTTTTGACAAAAATGAAAAAAAAATTGAACGATTTTTTGTTAACAGCAAAAATATCATTGCTTTTGACCTTTTTAGGTTAGGTTAGGTTAGGTTAAAGTGGCTGCGGATACAGAATCCGCACACTTAGGCCAAAAGAAAAGGCCCATTGTGATTCTTCTAGAGAATTACTTCTTACAAGCCGAACCATTTTGAGCATTTTATAAAGCGAAGAAGATATTTGATATCCTTACCCTAGATAGTAGTGTCCGTAGCTTAGTGGTTAGGTGCATTCACACGCACTTAGAGAATTGTTGATGAGAGTAAGACACTTAGGCCTTGGCTCTTCAAGAGCTGTCGCGCCACTCTATTTAGTTTTTTTATTAGCTAGTTCACTGGGATTATCATAAAGGTATTCTCCCAGATGAAGTTTGCGTCCTAGTGAAAATGCAGGGCATGTGCAGAGAGGGTGAGACATTGTTTCCTCTTCTTCCTAGTCCATACAGCTCCTGCAGAAGTCATTTGAGGCTACAACAAGTCATATTGCGTGCCTGCCTATTAGACAGTGTCATGTAAGGGCACCTATTAGGGAGCTAATATGAAATCTGCTTTGAGATAACAAGTCCTTAGAGCGCACGTAGGTGAATTGTACCACCTAGACCTTGTTATCGTGAAGGCTGTTTCATTTAGCACAAGCTTTCATGTAGCTATTGGTATACCAATTTATCTTTTCCCTTTCAGGTGAGATAGGTATGACGGTACCATTTTTAGCGAGTTCGTCGGCTCTACGATCTCCCGTGATGTCATTGTGGCCCGGCACCCAGCAAAGGTGAATATTTAATTGCTACGCCATCTCCAAAAGGGATGATCGACAATCTAGGGCCGTTTGAGAGTTGGTTGAGACACCGTCGAGAGATTTAATAGCAGCCAGACTGTCAGAGAACATGCGGATATCAGAAGTTGATATCCCATTTTCTCTTAGCCAGGAGAGAACCTCTTTGATCGCTAAATTTTCGCTTGGAAGACGCTACAATGATTAGGGAGGCGAATTCAGATATGCTTTAGATTAAGCATATCTGAGTACACACCACTACCAACTCCAAAATGTCATCTAGGAGTTTTTTGTCTTTCCATTCATCTCTGGATAGAATGGATACCTCGAAGTTTTTCCCAAATTGGGGTTTTGTAATGGTGTAGTCTATGTACTTTGGTATAGAACCGAAGAAGTTTAAAATGAAGGAATGTCCCACATTATTGTTGGTCCATTGAGATGAGGCGTTGAGTCTTATGGCAGTACTCACTGCCACTTGTTTGCTGAAGATGTCGAGGGGTGTCAGTTGGAGGAGAGTGTCTAACGCTGCTGAGGGTGTGGTTCTCAGTGTCCCGCTTATGCAGAGACATGCAGTGCGTTGGACTCTGCTGAGTTTGTCGTAGTAAGTGACTTTCTCCAGTGCAGTCCACCATACTGCAAACCCGTACATGAGAGTATTGGTCGGATGACCGATGTATATAGCCAATAGGTTATACGAGGTTGAAAACCCCATTTGTTTCCTATGGCTTTCTTGCAAGAAAAAAGAGCTACAGTAACTTTCTCAACTCTTTCCTGAATATTAGGTTTCTAACTTAATTTTTTGTCTAATATCAGACCAAGATATTTGGCTTCATTGGTGAAAATTAGTGGTACACCTATTTTATTGAAGGAGGAATAATTACTGAGATTTTGTATTGCATGTAAAAAGGACGACGTCTATTTTTTGAGGATAAATATTAAGTCCACAGTGATCAGCCCATCTTGTGAGCATATTAAGTGCGTTTTGGAGGAGGTCTCTCAGGGTATTGACTTTTTAAGAATGTAAGAAAAGCGTTTGAAACTCAAAAAAACCCTTGAAACTCCGAAAAAAGATTAACAAAACCATGAAGCTATTAAGTGCAAATCAAAAGAGTTCCACCGTCATTAGAAAGAAGAACAAAAAAAAACCCCAAGTCACCAATTCGTTTATGGAACAAAGTGATTCCGACTAGGAAGTCTTGAGTTCCTTCCTGTCCCAAGTCTCCCAAAGAAACACTTGGTGTGCTAAAAAGAAACTAAGCCTATCCCATCCATGTCGTCGGACGTCGTCGTCGTCATCGTCATTTTAGCTCCGCATTCGTTTTAAATGACTGACTCATTAGTAGTGTCGCGTCATTAAACGAAAAACAGAAATTCCCTGAAGTCCATGCCTATGTCTCCCCCATATGCACATCATGGCATGCACTAAATCTATCGTTCTATGTTTTGTCTTTCCAGAAACACCCGCTACCATAGGTATCATCCTCATTCTCATCATCGTCAACAGGCAGCCCAACATATGCAAGTACACACACTGCAAGCCCGTCATTTCAGCCACCTAAGTCGAATGATGATGCAACAACTATACACACATCACTATACCACCTTAACTTGCATCGTGATTAGAATTGAAATATTCCACAGCGTAGTGCCTCAACCCAGGAAAAACTGTTACGTTGAACTCCAATAACTACCAAAGCAATTATGACTTAAAACCAATGTTAAGGAACTCTCGAAATCCCAGCTCCCTCCAAGTTAGAGGTTACCTCGTGGGCCAACAACTTGCCACAAGAGTGCAATCACCTATTCCATAGATGATTTGGATATACCTTTGCATTAAGAACTACAACAGCAACAACAACAAAAAATAATAATATATTTTATGTGCACTGTGCAGTAGGCCCTCAAGAATGACGACGACCATATACCTTTTGCCTTGTTGTTCTTCTTTCATCTTGAAGTTTTTTTTTTTCTAGCTTCTAGTTGCGAGTTCTTCACGCACTGCGGAACTAATTTTCCATTCTTCTCACATCCTTTGGAATTTAGATAGAGTGTCTAAGCCAAACCACACACCATAATATTTAAATATGTAAAAAAATTAAATTTAACAAAAAGAAGAAAATTAGATGGAAAAAAGGGGAGAGGTGGAGTTGCAAGGCGAAGAGAATGGAATGAAAATGAAGAAAAGACCATGGAGGACGCACAAACACCATCATATTAACCGAAAGAGCCTCATTATCATTACCATAATCGTTTTTTTGTTTGGTGAATTCCCTCAGGGTGGACCTTATAGTTCTTTTTTTTTTTTTTACTGTTGAGTTGCTGTTGACGTTTGACTTCTTTTCTCACATTTTCTTTTCTTTTAGCCCTTCTTTCACATGTTGTTGCGTTCGACAAGTGTCAGGAACATTGCTTTAATGTCCAGAAGAACCTTCTAGAGCATTTCTTCAACCGTTAGAAGCTCTTTTTGATTCTAATAATGCACATTTAAGTCGCCTTGGCTTCAATTTCAAAGTCTCCATCATTTTTTATTAGACATATTCACATATCAAACACATTGGATGCGCACAAACCGTGTTTCTTTAATAATCTATGAGTCATATATGATTCAAAATAACTTAAGCTTAAAATCTTCTGATAGTCATAGAAGTCTCTATTTGAATTGATTCCAGGGTAAATTTGGACGAAAAAACTTCTCAGAATAGACTTCGCTTTATAAAAATTACTATAGCTATGCCCTTCAGGCAGTTTTTGTATATTTTGTACATGTGAATCTAATATGATTCATACTTACTTACTTACTTTTCTGGCTCACAATCCATGAAGGATCTCAGCCTGAGATACTGCAGCTTTCCATCGTGAACGGTCCCTCGCATGCACTCTTCAGTCGCCGAAACCAAGCGCTCTGGTATCTGCAGTTACCTTGGTCCTTGTACCGTAGGTTCGGTCATCCTTGTCCGCCCCCAGGGCTGGGAGCTGATGGGGGCTGGGACTGGGTCTTCATTGATTGGTCTTGCTTCTCTTTCGTTATAACCTCGCTGGACATTTTGCGCATTCAACAGCTGTTGGAAGTGCTGTTTGCAAACATCTACAATTCTCTATGCTTCGGTGACTAGGTTTCCTTCACTGATTCGAAGAGCCTGTGTCCCGGATCTGAAACCAGAAGCTAATTGCTTCGACGTTTTAAAGAAACTTCGGGTGTTGTTCTTGGGACAAGACATTCTTAATAAAGCAATCAATTCATCCAAAACTGATGCTACTAGATGACCAATATCAAAGCCACCCACGGCGGAATAATTCAATTCAATTGAATCATATGTGATTCAAGGAGAGACAGAGGGGAAATGGATTGGATGTGTTACGTTGAATTATTATTTGTTCTTTAGAAGCAAGGAACCAGTGCTAAACTTGCCCTCGAAGATTTATAGGAACCCGTTTCAATATTTAAAGTTTTCTTTGAAGCTTCGTTAAATTTGACAGAGGCTTATGTGACATAATTTTAGAAACGACCTTCAAACCAAGCCAAAAATCGAAACACAAATTTGTTCGGCTGTCACTCGTGGAATTTTTGTAAACTAAAAAATTGAACTCAAACAAAGATGCCTACCTTTAAATACTTCTGTCAAATTAAATAATAATCTTCTTAAAAAAAATCCAAAACCAGCAAAAAAAGTGATGACCTGTCATCATTTATCAAAAAGCTTAACATTATGAAGTCATCCCCGAACACAACAACCAAGCCGCCCCAATCACTTTGTTTTTCAAGCATAAATAATTCCAACTAGCCCACCTCACCAATTCTCCTAAATATAAATTTTGAAAAAAAAGACAAAAAAAACATTTCAAATAGGCGCACCGCAAAAAATACTAAATACTGTGCGAAATTCGCTATCGTTTATAATAAATCCTAATGCTGGGCTATTCCCCACTTATATAGTTGATGGAGGTCAGCAACCAGAAGTTCTCGTTATTCGGTGCTGTTGTTTTTGATTTTTTTGCTTTTTTTTTCAAAAGAGGGTACAAGATACATGACGTGGCTGTTCTATGTTATCTCTATGGTTCTATGTCGAAATGAAATTTAACCTCTACCCGTTCTTGACTTGCGATGGATGTATGTGCCTAAGCCACCTCGATCGTCTTTGACGAATGCGTATGGTTAAGTTTGATGGGTACATTTGTGTGTTTCCTGTTTGTTTGGAATTTTGGTTTCTCCTTCTTTTTTTTGCTAATGAAATTTGCGTACGAAAAAATATCCAACAAAACGAACAAAGTGATTTGTGTGTGGTGAAGGGGAGATAATTGAATCTTCTAGCCAGAGATGGTATAGAGACATTTATGAGTGATTTTTGTTTTGATGAATTTTATCACGACAAATATTTTATATTTTAAACGAATAATTTAACAAATTTGGCATATTACAACGTTCCCGCTCTGTATTTCAAGAGTTACAATTTCAAATGTCCATGGTCCATCTGACATTTATTTACGTTCAAAACTCAAATGACCAGTAAACGTTGAATAAGAAGTAGAGGAAGGTGTCTTATGAAAAAGAAGTCAAGCATTTTTCTAAGTAGTTTGAGTTTCACAAACACAAACGCATAACAACAGGACTGGTCTGCAGTTGAATGGTTAATCTCAGGGGCGCCAAGCAAAATTTGATTGAATCAAGATTTCATCGATTCAACTTTTTTTTCAATCTCATCTCATTTTGTAAGGACGCATGGTGTTTTAACACTAAAGGTGCACATGCACGGTTTTTAATGTTTAAATTTTTTATTTTCCAATATATTTGCTTCATTTTTCATCCGTAACTCGTCACGTTTATTAAGCCTATTTTGATCGTTTTTAAAAGCAAATTCTATGAAAAACTTGAACAAGCGTTTAATATCATGGTCAGACATATGGCATTGCGGTAGGAAATAACCTTTTTTTTCATGCACCATCATTTATAAAATCAGTTTCATGAAAGTGTTTTGAACAAACAACGGATTTATAATTTATTCCATCCAATTTAAGAATTTCTATCCTATTTTCTCTTTTCCACTCAGCTTTCGGAAATCTTCAAAACTGTCAAGGTATGTATTTAAGAGCATTCAAATTCTTGAAGATATAATTCACAATAGACAGGGACTCAAATATTGACAAGGGGAAAATGTAGAAGTATTTTCTAGTTGATTGTAATACAATCAACAAATAAAAACGTTTCGAAACACGAATGAAGAACTATTCAAAACAACTTTGCACACCACGGGAACTCAACGAATTGCAGCGCCTTACCATCACCAACAGAAATAATACACCCCTGAACTCGACCGACAACACAGTCTGACAGCACAGGCCCCAAAAATTGACAGCAGAGGTTCCAAAAATTGACATCATCAGAAATTTTTGTTGCTTCACTCACGTACACTGTACATGCAGCTAACACCGCTTCCTGTAATTCTTATTCAATGCCAGAAAATGTGTACCATCCCTGTTGCAAGATATCAATTTTGTTGTTTATGATTCAAATTTGTTTTGAGAACATTTTTGGTGTCGTCCGGGTCCGCTTGTCCGATAGAATGATGTATCAAGTCAAAATTTGGAAGTTTTTTTTTTCATCTTTTGTAGTTGTTGTTTTCAGTAAATATCACAAAGGAGGCGATACAAGACCGAAAAAAAAAACAAGACAAGGAGAAGACAAAAGAGTGCGACGCAAATTTTTGGAGTAAAAAAGATACGTGCGAATTCAAACAAGAAGGGAAGGGTTCTTGGTTCTTGCGTCCGCAAAATCATGATTATCTTGCTTTTCTTTTTTCAATTTTTGTTTACCTTTTCGACTCATGAAATAATAAGCGAATAAAAGTAATTTCGAAAATGCTTGCCACGAATGTATATTTAGTTGTTATGGCAGCCACAGCCACAGGGATGATGTAGATTGAAATTCTTTCAAGGTTAGTCGGACATTGACATTTTCATGGTTGTCAATCTTCTTCTTCGTCTGTCAAACAAACGAATTGCTGATTTTATGCTTGTTTTGCAAATATGTTTCAATAGCTGAAGGCTGAAGATTATGGGTTGAAATAATTTCTTAACCAGAACTAAAGATATCAACCCAATAACCTACATTTAACAAGGTGTATAAAATTTGACAACCCAGTGCACCAGCTGTCAACGTCAAATACAAGCCAAACCTGAACGCTCATTCGATCCCAAAATTAGATACCAGAACCTTAATCCTATTCCTACATGCTAACCAAAAACCGAAAAATTACATGTTACTTGAAAATCAACTTTCTGTTTCCCTACGAAATTAGAATTTAATAAGAAAGAAGACCTTATGTAGGCCTCAAATTCTCCACTTTTTTTTTATTTTCTTCATATAAAATTCAAGGGGGAAAAAAACAAGAATTCAACTCTTTCGTGGACTTGAAATTCTAATTCACTTTTTTTTGTTGATTTCTTAAACATTCAGTTAATGCTACCCATGTGGCACAAACAAAAAAACATCACGGTGAAGAAATAGGTACCTATGTTAGAAAATATTAGTATTACAGTCAAAAAACCAGGTGTATGATGGTGTTTGTTGAAAAAAAAAAAACATTTAGATAGACAGGTAAATACTTTCCAGAACGATCAGCCCCTTGTGTGTCCTAATTTCCGTATTTCATTATCATTCCATCTTCTTGTATGTCTTTTGTGCATATATTCATAGGTACATTTTTTCAACCGACTGATAGACTGACACTTTGCCTTTTAATGTGATAACAATTTGACAGGGTGTTGCTAAAAATATTATTATAAAAATGTTTTTACAGCAATTGATACAATGCTGCATTAAAAGGTTGAACACTGCACTTAAGGAAATGGACTCCCAATCCTACTTTCATCTTCATATTCATAATTCTGTCCGTTCTTTGTTTATTAAAACAGGGCCAGATCTTTCTTGTAGTGTAGCAGGTGTCAAGAAGGTACCACCTTTCACCGGGGTTGATAGTTATTCTTTTTGAGATTTCCTGTTTTAAATAACAGGTAGGGGTGCTAACTAGATGAGCTTGGCTTACGTCTAGCGTTGACCCTTATCTTGCTAATTCATCGGCTTACTCATTGCCTGGTATATCGCTGTGGCTTGGGACCCAACTAGAAAGCGCATTAACTACGGTCAGTAACTGGACCAAGAAATGCGGTCTTAAAGTAAACCCCCTGAAAACAGAACTGGTACTTTTCACCAATAGGAGGAAAATACCTTCTTTTGAAATACCAAAAATTGATAACACTCCATTCATAATTTCAGAAAAAGCAAGATACCTTGTAGTTATCTTGGACAAGAAACTCAACTGGGGTCTAAACATACAAGAAAGATACAAGAAAGCCATGATTGCGCTCTACTCGTGTAATAGGATTCTGGGAAGAAATTGGAGGCCGGATTCTAAGATAATCATGTGGAAGTTCCATTGTTAGTTAGACCGAATCTAACTTATGGCAGTTTGGTTTGGCGGCAAGCTCTGGGGAAATCCACGAACTTAAAAACCCCTACCAAAGTACAATGAATAACATGCATTAGCCCACATGCGATGAGGACTACCCAAAATACGGGTCTCGAAACGATCCTAAATTTCACCCCTTTAGACTTATTTGTACAAGAATCGGCAGCATAACAGCGCTCTTCGACTTAGTCAAACCAACATCTGGAGAACTAGTCAACACGGCCATGCCACGATGCTTACAAAATGTGTTGGCAATAAAGTTTGTACAGATTACATGAACCCTCATTTAGACTTCAATAAAAACTTTATCACCAGCTTTCCCAATAGAGAAGATTGGGAAAACAGTGTCCCTTACACTAATGAAACGAACCCCTTCCATCTTCACTGATGGTTCGAAAATGAGTAGGGGCAGGTTTCTACTTAGAAAACCTTAACTTTGCCAGTTCATTCAGACTTCCCGAACATAACAGTGTCTTCCCAAGCCGAGATTTTGGCTGTGAAAAACGCTGCAAATCAATTATTCATGATGGCGATATCACACGCTGATATCACCTTTTTTATTGACTCTAATCAAGTCAAAGCTTGGTTCTTGCTGTAGCGAATAGCTAATGGTTCTTGGTATGCAGCATAACGTAAGACTCTGCTAGATTCCCGGTCACACTGGCGTATTGGGAAACGAAAAAGCGGATGAGCATGCAAGAGAAGGCTCAATACTTGATCCCTCTCTCATAGACCATAACATCAGAATCCCTCAATGCGAATTAAAACGAATAAATAGTGTGGCGCGACAGCTCTTGAAGAGCCAAGGCCTAAATGGTTTACTCTCATCAACAATTCTCTAGGTGCGTGTGAAGAATTGAGGGGACCTACAATTTAACGCCGATTCCGAACGGCAAAGTTGAGAAGCACTTTTTCTTGACTGATTGATACTCTCGGAAGTTTTGTCAGTTCTTCGCAAGAGGCAGTGCCCGTGAAAGATGAAATAAAAACTATGGGCACGAGTAGGACTCGAACCCACGACGTTCTGCTTAGCAGCCAACGCACCTAACCACTAAGCTACGGACACTACTGAATTAAAACGAAACATTAGTAAAAATATCATTCAAAAAAGCAAATGATAGATGGAACCTACTTCTAGAAACCTGCGGTAACACGGATAGGATTTTACTTCTTAAGGAAACGTCCCTAAGATCCCTCCTAAGCGTAATAACGGGACATTACCTACTTGGCTATCACAAAAAGAAGATGGGGCTTAGCATAGACGACATATGCAGAGGCTGCGGCAATGAAGAAGGGCACGAAAACACGGCTCATTTCCTATGCCACTGTCCAGCACTCCTCGAAACTAGATATACATTTTTAGGCAACTATTTCTTTAATGAATTAGAAGAACTATCAGAACTCCCAGGCAATCGCCTACTGAACTGTGTCCAGTCTATCAAATGGCTTGACCAACCATATAGTTCATATAGGTTATAACAGAAGTTACAATACTTCAGGGTATCACAAGGGATGTACATTGATCTAAGTGTGACGTCAACAAAACCAAATGTCAGCCCATATAACCTAACCTTACTTAACCTGACACACCTTTTTGCATGCCGAGTACCAGCGTTTATGATCTTAATTCCATTAACCTAGATTTTGACGAAAATAGCTTAACCATAACAAGTAAGAAATGTAATTGTTAAGAAATTGTGTAAAAGTTTGTATCAAATATGATTCATAGAACATTATATTGACGATAAACATGATCAAGTAGAACACGGAGATGCCTAATTTCTTGTCAGTTTTATTTCATGGGTACCTACGTATATTCGTTTGAGGCATATGTGATTCATGGACATAAGAAACAAAGCATAAAAGAGATTTCGTAAATAGATTCTGTTCATTAGATAAAGCAGTTGTTTTAATATTATATTTTTTTTTACAAACTAAAACTTAGTATTTTGTATTGAAAATGAAACACCCTGTTAAAATGTGTGGTCTCTTCGTGGCACAATCTCATAATCTTGTTTCTGCCCTCACGGCTTCTACTAGTAATTTATCATCATCCTTTCTTTATTCGTTAGGTAATTCTATTCTTTTCTATTTAGACTTTTTTTTCTTCTTCCCATTTCTAATAATACTTTTTTTTTATGTACTCAGAAACCAAGTTTACTGACCTTGAACTTCTACATCACTCTGCTGCGATGAGTTGTTTGAGGGCCTTTCCATACAACAAAATTCATAGAACATAGATACACTCTCGGCTAACCACAAAATTGATACTTTTTGTTGTTGAAGTTTTGTTGTCTGTCTATTCTCTATTTAGATTCCATTTTATTCTATCAGGCTTTTGTTGTTGGGATGTTTCTTGAAAATATGTCTAATCTATATATTTTTTTTGTTGGTTAACACTTTCAGTGTTTTTGTTTTTATTTATTTTTTTTTTTTTTGTTTAACATTGCGGGGGTTTATATGGAAAAGAGATGAATATATGGAAGAGGAAAAAACCTGAAAACTTTAAAACAATTAAAATGCCTTTTTTTTTTTTTTTTTGCTTCGCCGTGTTTCGGTACAACTGCCCTTTAAGGCTAAACAAACACCGAAGCGGACAAAACGTCTTTTCGTCTTACTACAAAAAATCGTGTCTTTGTGTCCATTGCTCTTATGAGGCAAAACACACCGAAAAAAGACACAACACGACAAAAAGTCTTGTCCGCTCGTCTGTTGCAGTAAATACATGGGGTTGTATAAGAGCAAAACACACCGAAGAAGACAAAAAGTCCGCGACAAAATGTCAGCACTTTAAATTATACACCGTCTTATGAAGTCACACACACACAAGAGTGAACAAGACAAACAAACAGAAATCGACAAAAAAAAACGCCTCAGTTGTATAGGAGCAACACACACTGAATCGGACAAAACAAGACATTTTGTCTTTGTCTGCCAAGACAAAAAGACGTTTTGTCCGCTTCGGTGTGTGTTTAGCCTTAACGTTTTTGTGTATGCGTTTTGGAGCTACAACAAAGTTTGGATATTCAAAATTTGATAGGTACTTTTAAAAGTCCATAGGTTTTTGTTGGGTAGAGAAGTTTATTTGTAAGCTTCTAAGACGCAAAAAAAATTCTATAATTTTTCCACGAGCTCCCAAAAAAATTTCCAAAAACTACTTCGATTAGGTAAATGACCTGCGAAGGTTTTTCCCATTCGTTTATATTCAAAGCAAATTATGAATCAACTGTGGGTGAATTAAATACTACCGTATTGAACACCCAACATAACCGGTTTGTTTGATTGGAGGTTAAATGATAAAAAAAAAAAACAAAATCACACACGCTTATTATAAGGGATCAACGTACAGATAAACAAATGAAGGTTTACTATCTTATCGCATTTTCAATTAATCGAATGAAAACGCGGAAAAGATTTTGTTTTCTTTCGAACAAAAATCAAGGTAATCGATAAAATAAGTTTGTAAACAAAATTTGTTTTTTTTTTATGTTAAAACAAAAATAGTGATGTAAGAAAATGACAAAGCAAGAAAGATTAGTTAACTGTTAGCACTGGTGAAGAGGCAGGCTTCTATTCTGAATCTCTCAAGTTAACCGCCTCGCTTAGGCTTTCAGACTACAGGACTACAGCGGAGGTCCTGGCAGTGACAACAGCTACTAAAAAATTATCAATGATGGCGATACCACGAGCTGATATCACTTTTACTTTGATAGCCAAGCGGCAATAAAAGCGATTACTTCGACTGAGGTAAAGAATTATGCAGCTACACAAGGGATCACTTCTATCTCTTGCAAGCATAATTGCCGGACATAATCTGTTAGGTTATCATATGAAAAGGATGAGAATCAGTTTAGATGACCTATGCAGATGATGCGGTGACGAGGAGGTGCATGAAGATAAATACTTCGCACTTTCTGTGTCACTGTTCCAAACTCTCCCACCAAAGGAAGAAATTGCTCGGTAACTTATTGGGGGATTTAGAAGAACACTCTAGTACACCAGATACTAGGTTAGGTTAGGTTGGAGTGGCTGTCTAGATGTTACTGACTCACTTAGACCTCAAGGGTCCATTGTGATACCACTAAAAAAGTCACTCATGGGAGAGTAATGAACTTAAACAAACCATTTTGTACTATTGATGAAGTTATAGAGACATTTTGTGTCGATCGTTGCCAGTTCACTGGTATAATCGAAGAAGGGATTATCGAGGTAGATATGCCTTCTATTGGAGAGCAGCGGACATGTACACAGAAGGTGTTGGACTGTTTCCTCTTCCTCCTCGTCCATGCAGCTTCTAGAGAAGTCGTTTGCGTAGACCTCTAGCATCAAAGCATGTCTACCTATGAGGCAGTGTCCTGTTATGACTCCAATTGTAGAGCTTATATTTTGTCTGCCATGTGACCATCTAGCATTTGTTGATTCTAGAGCATATCGTTTGAGAAGATATTTGCATGTTGCAAGTGGTGTTCCTATGTTATGTCTTTGTTTAACGGTAGATGGCTTGATTAACTGAACACATAGGATTTTCTTATAAGCTTGAGTAGCAATACTCACGGGTATCACAATGGATCTGATCTAAGTACGACGGTAACGACATCAACTGTCACCCCCTTAACCTAACTGTTAGCACTGTCAAAATGGACAAGATTCCTTGCTGGCATTCCCTTTAAAAATTAGAAATTTTATTTCTAAGGAGTGTTTTTGAACCATAGTTACCACTTCCACGAATTGAAACAGATCAAAATTCATATTCCGTAGTGCTTTTTTAATCTTTTCTTAATAGCCTTTTCACTCAAGGCACGAAACCATGTTTTCAACAAAAAAGTTTTCAAAGTGCTATTTGTTTTGCACCTGTCAAGAAGAGACGAAAATGAAACAAGGTTTTCTTAATGATTTTACAAAAATTAAAAAATTGTCCTATTCCCTTTTTCCAAATTTTTCATCTGGCAACCCTACAAAACTGTCAAATTGTCGTAATCCTGGAAGAGATAACGTTCACAGGTACTTTACATAATAAGTCGACATCAGCAAAAAGAAAAATGTTTGTCGTTTCAAACTTCAACTAAAACAATAAGGAAAACGAAGGCACAATACTTGCGCCTCTAGCCCATTTTGAATTTAAACTTCCACTTGGCGATTTCAACTGCTATCAACTTTAAAAAAAAAAAGCTTAAAACAGCACCACCCGCTTCAATATTCAAATTTCCTGTAGGTGTGGTTTCGTTTTCAATTAAAATATTCAAAGATTCAAACGTAACGTTTTTTTCGTTTTCGTTATGGATTCCATAAAGTGACAACTGACAAATCGTACTTTCCTTCTAACGACTGAAGCGCAGTGCGATCAAAATCAGAAACTCGTTTAGTCATTTGAACAACCACAGCTGTTGGTTGTGTGCTTTTACTTTCGAACAGTTTCAACAGAATGGCTGTTAGATAAATGTGCTACTGAACGTTAGATGGCGCAAAAGAAAGTTTTAATGTTTGACGTTAGACGTTATTTCTGTTGATAGAGTTTTGAAATGTTTGAACTTACCGTTATGTAGATTCACTGAAAGCTTTGATATACGGCGAAAAATTGAACTTACCTGAAAAGAAAAGAATGAAAGTATGAGTTGAGCATTTTTGTAAGATTAATTGTTAAAAAGTAAGTAAAGTAATTGTCGTAATATTTATGGAAATTAATTGACAACAGTTATTTTTAAACATCAACTGTGCAGTTTTCAATTTTACCCTGTTAAAAAATGAATACGGATGCTTTTCAATTTTGTGAATTTGCAGTGCTAGAGAGAAGTGACAAGTATAATTTGACAGTTCTGATTGTTAAGATGAATGCTGAACAGGGAACATTTTCTCTGAACTAACTGTCAAACCAACCTTCAAATATCATAAATGTCCCGATTTTGAATATTAAAAGCCAAGCAGATGTTAATTTCTAATCATGCTGCATAGGTCTGTCTTTAAGTTTCAACTCCAGTATACTCGTATTGTCAGCCACAGCATGTACAACATAAACTCTGCAACCTTCAACTAACTAACTACCTACAATTAACCAAAATCTACTCAAATCTATGGCATTACATTTATAGCAACAAACATACCTCCCAGCACATGGTGCCTAACCTAGAGTATAGCAGCAGTCTTAACTTCACATGCAAACTTGATGCACATTGCCTATTTTTTGTTATACCCACGACACATTCACTTTTGGTGGTATGGATGGCGCTCGAGTTGTGCCTGTGCCCGCCACTTGGTGCAAATATGAAAACAGCCAGGCAGCGTGTCAACGTCCTCTCAGCATTGCAACGAATAACCTCGATCTAAATTTACACTTCGCTCAATCTATTGTAATGTGTGACGACTGTGTACCTAGTTTTAACCAAAACCAACGAAATCATAGTGTTGCTAGATATTCGATGAATAAATTCAGAGCACATACAGATGCAAGTTGCAACGATAAACTAGATATCCAAACCACCAACACTGCTGTAAACTTGGATAATACTTGTGCGATGTTGTCGCTAGGGCGGTCGATAAATATTCAGTTTTTTGAAAATTTTACAATTGTGCCCATTTGTTAAGGAAAATTTTGTATTTGAAAATCCTTTCTTGGATTTTTACGAACAATGTTTATAATTTTTAACATTAATTCAAGAAGTTTAAATTTTTTATGACCACCCTAACAGCAAAACCTAAGGAGACAGGAAAAGCTCCCACACTACGTAAACTGCACTGCCTGCAAGTGCAATGTGTTGAGATGTCTGTCATTTGTATATTTATTTTTCGTTGGTATTTGCAAATTGCAATTATGTATTGTGATGTGAGTGAATTAGAGGAAAAAAAAGCTTTCAAGGGAAATGTGTTTTATCGAAAGAGCTTTTTTGTCCATGAGAGTTGACGGTCGTTCAACTGCCTTTGGTATTTTGAATGTGTTTGTCGAAAAAGTCGCCAGTTCTCATAGTATGACACTTTGTTGCACGACTCTGCTGTATACAACGGTAAAATATTTTGCCAAGAGCTTTTGAGCTTTTAAATAAAAATGGTATTTCACTTCACACATGCACAAGAACAATTCTATGCAACAGAAAACACACTGATACGAATGTGCAAGGTTGAAGTTATCCGTGACGTGAACTGAAAGTTCGATAGGCGAATGAACTAAATTGACCTGCTTCGGGTAACCTTAAGCAGTTCTCATTTTGTTTATTATTGAAAAAAAAAAAACACACTTTTATAAATCACAACCCCCTTCAACTGTTTTTCATGACTTGGCTGGGTCTGTTCGTAGTTTTATGCACCACTTCGTCTCCCTACCTATACTGGCCGTTATTTAGAGCAAAGTATATTTTATTATAATTTTTGGTTGAGATGGAAAAGTGCATTTGATTATTTTGCAACGCTTGAATAGACGATACTTAACGCAAATGATATCGATGAGAATAGAGACGGACGTGAGATCGAGATTGATGCATTTTTAATCGAATATAATTTTATTTGTTGACTGTCTGGTTTGATGGGGTATTAAAAAATTGGGAAACATTTTCTTGAAGGTGATTTGGTTGCTCCTTTGTCTCTATATAATTTTTCAAGAAAAACATTTCACACTTGAATCAATATCTGCGCTTTGTCTAATGGACCTTGTGATCCTTGTGTGTCCTTACAACATGTCGTTGCCCTATTTCGAGATAATTTGGAAAAGTAGAGAAATTGAAAACATTTTTCAAGGAAATGTTTGGAATTGCGTTTTTTTTTTTAACAATAAGTAATGAAGACCGGAAAATAGACCAACAAGATGTTGAATAAAAAACAAGGTTTGAATGTTGGTAGAACGATTTTCATAGTCGGACACTTTTGTTCTGTGTGAAGGTTGGATCTATTAAATGAGGTTTAAGTTGCATCAAGGATTTTTTAGATTTGCTTTTGTATTTTTTTGTTCGTTTTGAAAGAAACTTATATCAACAGGATAAGTAACATTGAAATTGAATGCTTTTTCGGGAAGTGTTGTTTCTTAAGGTTTTTAAGAGTTCAGGGATTCAACCTGAGCGACACAATTTTCAATTAATTAATGAAATAAAAACTCTTTGAAATACCGAGTGAAACCTGATCCTGAAAAAGGGGATCCTCTAAACTACACCAACTACAGAGGAATCAGTCTACTTAACATCGCCTACAAGATCCTCTCTGCCGTAATATGTGAACGTCTGAAGCCTTTCGTCAACAATCTGATTGGTCCTTATCAATGTGGCTTCAGGCTAGGAAAGTCAACCATCGACCAAATTTTCACGTTGCGGCAGATCCTTGGAAAAGACCTATGAACTCCAAATCGATACCCACCACCTTTTCATCGATTTTAAGGCCGCGTATGACAGCATCTACAGAGACGAACTGTATAAAGCTATGTCTAGTTTTGGCATCCCTGCCAAGCTCATTCGCTTGGGCAAAATGACGATGGAGAACTCACGCTGCTCCATCAAAGTTGGCAACGAGCTTACGGAATCTTTCGACGTCAAAAAAGGATTCAGACAAGGCGATGCACTGTCATGCGATTTCTTTGAGAAGATAGTGCAGAACTCCACCGTCAACACCAGAGGCACTATCTTCCAAAAATCTATTTAACTCCTCGCGTACGCCGATGATATTGATATTATGGGAAAAACTCAGCGTGATGTCAAGGGCGCTTTTGTGAGAATTGAGACAGAAGCGGTTAAAATGGGTTTAGCGGTAAATGAGGCGAAAACGAAGTATATGCTGTCATCGAGGAAGGACACCAACACCAACGGCTCGGACAGAACGTCACAATAGACGCATACAACTTCGAGGTAGTAGAGGAGTTTGTTTACCTAGGCTCCGCTATGAACACGGGCAATAACACCAGCGCCGAGATCAGACGAAGAATAACTCTTGCTAATCGCTGTTTCTTTGGGCTGAGAAAGCAATTGAATGGAAAAGCCCTCTCTCGAACAACTAAGGTAAAACTGTACAACATACTTATCATCGCAGTCCTGCTGTACGGTGCAGAAGCATGGACCTTGTCAAACCGGATGAAAGTACCTTAGAATATAACAGCGAACTTTACGGGTTGTAGAACGAAATGGACCTAGCCAGTAGGGTCAAGGTCCAGAGACTCAGGTGGCTCGGACATTTAGAGCGGATGGACACCAATGCTCCTGCCCGGAAAGACTTTGACACTATTCCCGAGGGACGTATGAAGAGGAAGACCGCGACTTAGGGGGCGCACTCAAGTTGAAGAGGACCTCAATCAAATTGGAGTGCAAAACTGGAGACAGCTAGCTAGGGACCGAGCTGGCTGGCGGAGACTGTAGATTGAAGCCCAAGTCCACAACGGACTGTAGCGCCGCCTTAAGTAAGTGAGTAAGTACCCAATACAAGAAATAACTCTGTGCATATTTGCATATAACAATTTTGAAAGTTTAATTCAGTCGACGCGGCTATATGTCAGTGTCAAAACTGACAGTTGCCGAGATTTCGGTATAACACTTTCAGAAGTGTCGTAGGGCCTAGTCAGTGTTAAAGGGGATAAGGCTCTGATTTGGCGTTCTCTTCTTATACCGAGAAATGGCCGAGTTGGAATTATGTAACTTATGAAAGTGGCGGGCCGGTTGGCCTTATGTCACTTCGAAGAATGTCAAAGGAGGAGTAATATTACTTTCAAAAGTGTCATATGCTGAGGTTTTAGACAAGGCGATGCACTGTCATGCGATTTTTTCAAAATCATTCTTGAAAAGATTGTGCAAAGCGCCAACGTCGTCTTCAGAGGCACAATCTTTCAAAAGTCCGTCCAGCTACGCAGACGACATTGACATAATTGGAAGAACACAGCGTGATGTCAGTGGAGCGTTCGTGAGTTTTGAGAAGGAAACTATAGGAACATGGGTCTAGCGGCGAGGGCAAGTTAAGGTTGGGTCTTCCTTGTCGTCTCGAACCTGGAGTCTGGGATGAGAAGGCTTTCTAGGCAAGAGCGTTGTCGTCCATTCGCTCGATTTGGCCGAGCCAATGTAGTCATCTTGGTACAGCTCATTATAGTTCTGGGTTGAACCGTCTTCTCTTCGTCTACCTAGGATCAGCTATTAACTCAGACAACAACACCAGTGCTGAAATCAAACGGAGAATCACTCTTGCCAACCGCTGCTTCTATGGACTTAGAAGGAAATTGAGTAGTAAAGTCCTCTCCCGAGCAACTAAAGTGACGCACACAGGTGGTAGAGGACCTGAACCAACTTGGCGTGCGAAACTGGAAACAGCTAGCTAGGGACCGAGCTGGCTGGAGACGTTTATTGGATGAGGCCCTCTGGTCCGACCTGGATTGTAGCGCCACCATAAGTAAGTACGTAAGTATATGCTGCGTTCAGCATTATGTCACTTTCACATCTGTCATAAGGCCAAGTCAGCGGTATGTCAGTTTCAAAAGTGTCATAAGCTTAAGTCCGATCTTTATCGCTTTCAAAAGGAAATGTCTCTTCCAAAAACGTAAAACAAATGTGATTAGTACTATTCGTCACAGTGTTTTTTTTTATGGTAAGAATTTTTCCAGCCATCGAACTAGGAAGAATTGACCAAATATCTGATATCCTGTTTTTTCCAAGTTAAGAAATTTCACCATTAAGCTAAAATGGAAATAAATGTAACCTTCCTGAATTTAACAGCCAGACGACCCCGTTTAAAAACAAAAAGCAAAAACAACAGAAACACATATTAACACATTCTAGTGTTCAAAATATTTGCTAACAAGCGCAATAAAAAGCAAAATCCTTTCAAACACTTTTCTGATAGGTCTACGGTGTCAGGCAAAAATTGAGTTCAAGATTACCATTTCCAATAGAGATTGCTAGAAACGAAGGTATCTCAGCCTACTAACCAACATCCATACCATCCTAGCCTACCCATAGGTATCTAGACCACTAGAACGAGCGAGAGCCGCCATAACAAGGATAAACATTTCATGCCTATTTTTTCCTTCTGAATAAATGGATGGATGACGAGAGAAAAACTGAACTATAGAAAAATACCAGAAAAACTCGATGAAAGGAAAACAAGAACTCGTATTTTATCCTTGACTGAGTTTTTTTTTCCCGTTTTTTGTCCTGCTAACAGTCTGCCATTGTTAACATGCTCCAGTTTATAGCTGAGGCAATTTTCTAGGACTAGGCTAATTAAACAGGCTGGTGAGATGGGGAAAAAGTATATTAATCATAACATTGTCAAATGGAGGTTAATATTTTGGTCCACTAGGACCTAACCAATCAGATAAGAAAAAACATAGAAAAACATCGCAAAACATAGAATGCTTGCAATGCACAGCACTTTAAGTGACATGATGTTGGTATTGGTGGAAAAGCTCATTCGATGTTGTTCGATGTTAAGACACAACTAAGAAAACTAGATGCACACACAATAGCGAAATAGTTTGTTGGTATGCCAGTGATGAGGGGCAAGGTGGTTGATCGAATAGAGAGGAACAAGTACACAATTTTCTGGGGTAAACGTACCAGGCCAATGTACGACCTTCAACGTTAGAATCGTCGTCGTCGTCGTCGTCGGTTGTAGTCGTGAATGGATTTGCACTTCAAGCGGCACGGCGGACGAGGGTGACTTATTTTATATAGAAATAATATTGTTACATGGTTTTCATTGAATTTTGTTTTTGTATCTTTTGTTGTTTATATTTGTTGGTGTCGAGAGTTGGGGGTGTATATAGAAGAATTAAACGCGATACCTCGATGAAGTTGATATCGCCTTCGGCGCCTTTTGCAAGCGAATAGATGCAAGTCTTGTTCTTTGTGTTTGAATTGTGGCGCTTTTGTATCTTCTCATTTGATGATTATGATGCTGGTGAGGGGTTTTATTGGGAAAATCTAATTTTAAGCAATGAAAGGATGGAGTTGCTTAGTCCAAGGTTTTGGCCTGTGTGTATTGACAAGAACAAAGATTTACCATCGAATCTCGAAAGTGAAAAGTGTTTTAAAAAACAACGACTATAGGCAGGACAGTTTGGGAGATGTCCTCAGACATTATTTACAGTTCAACAGGCAAATGAAGTGACTTTTTTTTTGTCTGCTATTCGAACGGTGGGATGAAAAAATCGAATTTTCTTCGGCTTTATTCAATTTCTCAACCGTTCTGTATTTCACGTGAGAAAAAGAGGTCACGAAGGGTTGTTCATGGTAATCATAAGCGCGCATGGTGGATGCTAGAATTGTGTGTAGGTAGTGTACAAAAAAAATATAGGGTGAATAGGTGAAGGTCGGTTAAACTGTCGGTTGAACTCTGAACAGAAAGCGAGGGCCGAAGAATATGCATTTCTAAAAATAGGTTTTTTTATGGGTTGTATTCATATCCGTTTCTTTTTCGCTCAATGATTTTCAGCTGCACAATGTGCAATTGGTGAGATAGGTAGAAGACGAATTAAGTATTTTTGTGCATTGAGTTAACTAATACCTTTTTGAATAAAGGGGGAGTCGAAAAGAGAACTTTGTACGAGGGGTGTTTAAGTGTGTTTTGTTTGTACGCACCGGTGAAATTGTGAAATAGAATACATCAAAGATTGTCCCTACATCAACCTTGAAGCTTTTTTCCCAAAATGCAGTTTTACATTAACTTCAGCCACCACGTAAAACTGCCTTAGCCCAAATAACAACTCACTTCATTCTAATACTTTATTGCATATAGTTTTTTTTTATATTTCATCGCCGTCGTCGCTGTCGTCGTTATCGTCGCCGTGCCAATTATAAACATTGTTCGCCTCCTCGAAGAACTCAATAGCTCGCCTAAGCTTTATATTCGTAATACTCAAGTAGTTTCCAACAAAACGAACAAAATTTTGCTCTGTGCGGGGGATAGAGGCTGAGGTAAGCTTTCTGCTATGCCTTTGTGTCGTTAGGAGCGTATTAGTTAATAGCAGAGCAGCAGGTCTCTGTATAGTTTGCACATAAGTAGGTCGTAAGTGACATGAGGTCAATGCACGATTGTGAATTGAAAAGAGAAACGAAGGCCAACACTCGCACTCTCGTTGAGTTGAGAAGAAAAAAATAAGATGTTTTTTTTTTTTGCGGTACAAGTATTTTGTTGAAGCTTACGAGTAGGCGATTGGGGCATGTTGTGGGTATGAGTAAATAGACCAACAAAGCAAAACATCTTGAAACTGGCAGTGTTTACATTTGCATTAACAATTAAGACCCTTTTGCTACCCCTCTTCTTCTTTGAACTTTGTGTATTCCTGGAATTCTTAAGAAAATCTAGAACAATCGACAATTTTTGTGTGCGGAGGTATTTTGTCGTTGTTTTTCTCTTTTTCTTGATTGACAGAAGAGTGCAAGTTGAATGAATTATTTTAGTGAAAAATTATCGATGAATAATTGAAAAGATTTTCTTTTTTAGTACAAATCATCGTAATTTCCAAATCTTATATATCAACTTCAGTTGTAATGTCAGTTTCACTTTAAATTCTACGTTCAATTCAATTCCACTTTCAATTTCAATTTCATAAAGTCAATTCTTGGTTCAATTTCAATTCCAAATTAATTTCAATTTCAATTTCGAATCAATTTTAATGTCAACTTCAATGTTCGATTTGCAATTCATTTTACTTTCAATTTTAATTTCACTTTCATTTCAATAGCAAATACCAGTTTCAGTTTCAATTACAGCTTCCATTTGTGTTTCAACTTTAATTGCAACTTCAGTTTCAATTTCAATAGCAATTTCAGTTACAACTTCATTTGCATATTTCAATTAAAATTCCAGTTTCAATTTCATATTCATTTGAATTTCAATTTCCATTACTAATCTTTGTTCAATTTAAAATTTGAATCAATTTTAGTTTCAATTTCGAATCAATTTTAATTTCAATATGTTAATGATCAATTTCAAATTCATCTTATAATTTTGAGATGAATTTGAACTTGGATTCAATTTCAACTTCCATTTTAAAACTCAGCTTCGACTTGAACTTGAATTCAAACATGAAGTTTGGAACATAAACTTTCAGTTTCAATTTCCTTCATACATTAAGGATTAAGCATTTCGTCACTTCGAAACCCTTTATTTCAACTCAAACAGTTAAAAATGTCAAACATGGCGGATTGTTCGAGCAAGTCCATTAATTATTAAAATTAAGTTGAAAAACTTATTGAGGCCAAATGTGTTTGTCAAAACCTGATCAAACATTCTTTAAGACCCAAACGCAACCCAAATTTCAACACCACCAAGTGACAACGCATAAATTATCCCAAAACCAAAAACCGACAAAAAAACAAACCCTCCCTAAAACCCACTCTTCCACATTCTGCACTTGTCTGAATTTCGTAATCGCAATCCTGTTTGCACCTTTAAATTTATTACCGCTCTAATTGTGTTACTCGCTGCACATTGATCTGTGTCACACCAACTGTACACAGAGCCTATGCCAAAACAAAACAACAACAGAACGTCTACAAAGATTAGATCAATTCTCGTTGTTTGCAACTTTTAACAATAGAACGTATAAAAATATGTAAATTCATTGGAAACTAACCGTGCAACATGCACCCGAAACGCCAGCCAGATACAGCCAACAGCTGTAGGTCGGTCGGTTTGGTCGATTTCATGTGCTCATTGGATTGTCAGCTGCACATAGAGTTGTAGTTACCACCTCCGATAAACAAGAACTTATCTACACCCATAATGAAAGACCTAAGGAGCTCGTTGCTAATAAGAAGGCGGGCAGTCGTATGATGCAAGGAACCAACAGCGACAAAAAATTATAATAATAAATTGGGTTCGCCTCCTAGTGTCAAGATAAATTCGAGACCTCTGGAACTAGGTAAATTTCGTCATATTTTTCACTTTTTCATACAACACACTGTCGAAACAGCGAGCAATCGAAACCCAAACATGAGTTTTGGCAATGCAAGCATAGCCGAATAGTGCAGGCCGTCACTAACTAGTCAGAAGTCACCACCGTCATCGCCATCTCCACGCACCGCCACTGCTGTTGACGCTGTTGTTGTTCTCTATCTAGACTTCTATTAAGTAAACTGAACAATGTAAATACTCATACAGCACGAGATGTGTCAACTTCACACCTTGCCCCTTGTCTAATAGCACCCAGAGGCAGCAACCACAAACGTCAACGTCAAAGTCGACAGCAACAACGACGACAACGGCTGACGACGAAATCGAGAAAAAGGGAGCAACGACCGGCCGAATCCATGGCCTACTTTACAGGAAATAGTTCGTTTATTATGTCAGAGTGTGTGTTGTACGGTGTGTCGATGTATGTATTGGTATGCGCGAAATAAAAATTTGGGCATGCCAACAAACATTTATGCAACTTGTGGTTGTGTGTATGACACCAAAAAGTTTTCAGATAGATATTTTGTTCACAACGAGATCGAAAGCGAACTTTTTCTTTCAATTTCGATTTCAGTTCCATGATTGAATTTGAATGTACGTTAGAAGGGGGCTTTTTTTTCCTAATTTTTGTAGGTTGCTTGATTTGACAGCGATACAGTTTGGTGTAGTTGATTAGTGACATTCAAACAGAAAACTAAAAGTGATCTCATTTTCAAGATATGTTGAATATGAAATACAAATTGAATTGATGTTTCTCGAATTCATTTCAATTTACGGTTTTTGTCCACCGGAATTCCGGTGGTGTTTCTCAATCTTTCATTTTTACTACTGGACCTAATTTTTTGCACTGAACTGTCTATTGATAAATGTTTGACTGTTTACATTTTTTTTTCGAAAAAAGTTCAAAAGCTTTTAGGTTAAATAATCTTAAAAAATAAATAAATGAAAATAGAAGAATTGAGGTAAGATCTTATTTGACCAAATTTTCATCGGGTGGTTGGGTGTTGTAGGATCTTGGGGCGCGTGCTGTAACTTTTCCTACACACCAAGTGCTTACTTTATCTCCTCGTGGTAACCACCGGATACTGGTTATATCTCTCGATATAACTTGCGAAACTTGTAAGCGCGGGTGCAAAACGGAGACAGAAGCACCTAATCAACGCGCAACAAATTTGGAGGTTAGTGCGATGGGCTACAACCCCTCCACAGTAAAAATAAGCTTGATAGTTATGAGAGAGACACCAGCTTCGGATAATGGCATATCCCTGCTTAATGTTGCATACTAAATTCTATCCAACGTACTGTGTGAGCGTCTCAAATCTTTCTGCAACACAATAATCGGCACGTACCACGGCCAGGCAGAACAACGATAGACCAAATATTCACACTGAGGCAGATCGTGTTCAAGTCGAGACCCACCATCTTTTCATCGACTTCAAAGCTGCTTATGATAGCATCCACCGCCAAGAGCTTATGATGGCGATGTCTGAATTCGGGATCCCAAAAAAACTGATCCAGCTGTGCATGGCGCTAAACAATACGAAGTGCAGTGTGCAAATGGGTAACAGCTCATCCGAGTTATTCCAAACATTCGCAGGGTTTAGACAAGGAAATGCGTTGTCATGTGACGTCTTCAAGCTTCAACATAGTCCTGGAGCAGATAGTGCGCAAGGCGGGTGTGAGCACGGAAAACACTATCTTCTATAAGTCCACCCAGTTCCTAGGCTATGTGGACGACATTGACATCATTGGTCGATCCAAGAGAGCTGTGCTTGAGGCCTTCTCAGCGGATTGAAGTGTATGAGGACAAACCAAAGTACATGCTATCAACAAACAAAGCAACATCGGTCCACACCGCCTAGGTCAAAACGTCTCTGTTGGTAACAACAATTTCGAGGTAGTTATATGGAGTTCACCTACCTTGGAACAAACATCAATCCCACAAACGACACCTTAGTGGAGATCCGAAGAAAAATTACCCAAGCAAAATGCTGCTGCTTCGGTTTGACAAAACAACAGGGTTCAAAATTCGTCACTGGAAGGACAAAGTGTCTGCTATACAAAACTTTGATTCTACTAGTCCTACTCTACGGCCCGGCGCGGCGCCGAGTGCTGGACGATAAGTAAAAAAGGGGAATTGGTACTGGGCACTTTCGAGAGAAAACTTCTTCGACGGATTTTCGGTCCCGCATGCGTCGGTGGCGAATGGAGAAGAAGGTTTAACCGAGAACTGTATGAGCTGTACCAAGATGTGGCCAAGAAAAGACGACTACATTCGCTCGGCCACATCGAGCGAATGGATGACAGTGCTCCAGCCAAGAAAGTCTTCTCATCCCAGCCCCTAGGTTCGAGACGACAAGGAAGACCGAACCTGCGATACATTGGTACAAGGACCAAGTGACTGCAGATGCCAGAGCGCTTGGTTTCGGCGACTGTAGAGTGCATGCGAGGGACCGTTCACGATGAAAGGATGCAGTATCTCAGGCTGAGATCCTTCATGGATTGTGAGCCGGATAAGTAAGTAAGTAAAACGAACAACATTGAAACCATCAAAATTGATGAATCAATAAGGTTTATTGCGTCAATGGTTCATATATTTACGAATAATCTTATTAAATTTTGCTTACTTTTTGTGATATATGAAGAAATGTGTTGAAAACAATATTTACGAACAGTCCGTTTAAATATGACTTACGCAAGGACATACTTGAATTAATTGTTCAACACCTCCAGCAGAAACCATTTTAAATAATAGACACTCTCTTTGACTCGAATTTTTTCGAATCTCCTCCTTGACTAGACTTTTTGGGGAAACTGTACATCGCAAAATGGCAAGACTCAGAAATAAATCTGTTTAAGACATACACAAAGTCTTCTTCCAATCGAAAAATTGCATTTGGTCTACAGGAGAATATAAAATTGGGACGTGAGATTTTAAATAGAGTGGCGTGGCGCTCTTGAAAAGCGAAGGCCTAAGTGGCCTACTCTCATCAACAATTTTCTAGGTGCTTGTGAAGAATTGAGGGTACCTACAATTTTAACACCGATTCCGAACGGCAAAGTTGAGAAGAACTTTTTCATGACAGAGTGATACTCTTGGAAGTTTTGTCAGTTCTTCGCAAAAGGCAGTGCTCGTGAAAGATGAAATAAAAACTATGCTTAGCAGCCAACGCACCTAACCACTAAGCTACGGACACTACGTGGATTCTAGAGGCGCAAAAATCTTAAATTTGCAGTGTTTTTGGTCCGATCAGAACTTCTTACATTGTAAATTTGACAAATAAATGCTCCACCTTCCCATACTCCTACTTTCACCTCAAGAAAATAGAGCACCATCAGCTCAACTCGCTTTCTGTGGAAAACGAAAGCTTTTTTATTCTACTCTCAACACGCACAGCGACAACAGTTTTACTCTTGATTTATTGCTACCGCAAAAGCTGAAAGTAAAACTGATGTTACACACTGACGAACAACAATTTGCTGTATGAACATAAGAAAACTAGGTTAATGCGGTCACTGACCGCCAACCAACAGATTGGTGTGATAATCAAATAAATTTATACTTGTCGGATTTAACTCACCAGCTAGAACACGTCCAATTAGACGTTCGGTATCATCAATATGTCGTGCATTAGCAAACAGATCTTCACGACTACCAACTGTCATTTTCACAAACAAGTCCAAACAACAACAACAACGATAGCAATCAAACACACCGAGTCTTACTTATTAACTTGGCACACTAATTTTTGTACGGCACATTTAAATTGTTTAAATATTCTGTTTCAAATTTTTATGGCACCAATTTGATAATTTTACTAAATAACACATTTACTAGATTTTAACAATTAATTTGAACTCTAATTTTGTTTATACATAAATTTGTTCTAATTTAAATTTGTTTAAGAATAATACATTAAACTATTATCACAAAATTACTTGAATAACAATTGCATTGCTAGACTGTTTTCGTTTAGTGTTTTTGAAAAGGTTCTTATTCATTTTCACGAGTTGAGTCTTGCGGTAACTTGGAACATTATAGAGAACCCACAAGAATAAATTTGATTTGACAAAATATTGTGTCGAATCCAATTCACATGGAATTTGTTTTCTAATTCTTTTTCAGACCACAGTCAAAAACAATTTGAATTTAACTGCCTCGAAATATTTTGAGGGTATGGAATGACGAGAAAAATTGAGCACGCTGCTTGCCGATTCGCCAATGGTGCGCTACAGTGTGTTCTGCTATCTTGTAACGTTAACGTAGAATGAATTTTGATATTGATGCGATGGTGTCGCCGCCGCACTAAATTACGGCATGAGGAAAAGCTTTTATTTTGTAGTCTAACATGCCCCGCAGTTCTCTGTGGCGAGTGCGATGCTTTGTAAACACAGGAACAGCTGTGAAATGTCAACTAGTCGTGTGCGCGCTTTATGCAATTTTTATTTCATTTGTTTTTGTATCAAGCTTCAAAATAACCGAGAAGAAAATAGAGCAGACTAGACAAAAGTAAAAGCTTTTTACTGGTGTTTAAAATTTATTTTGAAAATCATAGCGTTCAGAAACTTTTGTGTGCAGATTTAAGCTTAGCATTTCTTGCTGAACTGTCATAAAAAAAGCTCGAGTGCAAGCTTTATATTTCAAACTGTGATACAAAATTAAGTTTAAGCTTCTTAGCTTCAAGTTGTTTGTTAATTAATTTATAATTAAGTGTTTAACAGGGTGTTTACTTCGCTTGGTTGCATTGAAGTGTGGTTAAACGAAAGTGATGGGTCAAGTCAGTTCGCTAACTCGTTTGTCAACAGTCCATTGAAAAAAATTTAGTGGTTTTGATTTTACTTTTTGTAAGGGGCAGCTATGTTATTGCCAAACTTAATAATTGCTAGAACGGTTTTTGAGGCAATCCGGTAACATTTAAAACGAAGTATGCCTCTGGCGACCTAGATCCCTAGCTTATCTCTCTATTGAGCCTTCAAGTGTCAAATTTCATCCACGGATTGCACAGATTTTGGCGGACTAAAAACATAATTTTATAGATCGATTTTTGGGGCGATCCGATAATAAAGGGTTTTCCAATAAGAGGTGTTATTTTGATATTCAAAGAAAAATGGCATTTTTTGAAATAAGTGATCGGATGTTTATTTCATTAAAAAAGAGGAAGGTATGCCGTTAATAATTGAACACACATCAGCCAATGGCCGCACGACCACCTTACAGGACCATATCCTTTTCATGAAATTTTCCATAACCAAATCGCAAAATGGCTGCCCTATGTCCTCGATAGCCTCACGACTTCCATCTTTGAGGTCTTGAATCGACGCTGAGCTGTTGGCGTAGACCTTATCTTTCACGTGGCCCCAAGGAAGAAGTCGCAAGGTGTTAAATCACAAGATCTCGGTGGGCCAATTGTGATCACCTCTACGAGAGACAACACGGTCCGGAAACTTTTCCCGTAAAAGATCGATTTCATTGCTTGTGTGGCACGTAGCGCCTAGTTGAAAGTAAACGTTGTCCAGATCAATACCATCCCATTCCGGCCATAAAAAATCATTAATCATCTCTCGACAGCGCAATCCTTTGACCGTAACTGTTGCTCCAGCCTCATTTTCGAAAAAGTAAGGTCCAATGACCCCGCCGGACCATAAACCGCACCAAACAGTCACGCGTTGAGCATGGAGAGGCTTTTCAACAATAACTCTTGGGTTTTCCGAGCCCCAGATGCGACAGTTTTGCTTGTTGAGGTAGCTTCCGATGTCGAAATGGGCCTCATCAGTCAAGATGATTTTTCGATGAAATTCCGGATTATTTTCATGCATTTGAAAGACCCAATCAGCAAAGACACGACATTGTTGATGATCAGCTGGCTTGAGTTCTTGTGTTAGCTGAACTTTATAAGCCTTAAGAGCCAAGTCTTTATGCAAAATACGGTGTAATGACTTTTGTGGAATGCCTAATTCCAAGGAACGACGAGGAATGGACAAACCTGGGTTTTCTTCAACACTTTGGGCTACAACAGCAATATTATTAGTTGTTTTTGAGGGTGGACGTGCACGGGTTTTATTTTTCACATCACTAACTTGTCCCAACAGTTCGACTTTGTCCACCGATTTCTGTATTGCGGTCCGAAAAGGTGCTTCACGACGACCCAAAAATGTTTTAGTTTTACGAACCGTCTTTGCCAAATTTTCACCATTTTTATAGTGAATTTTAATAATTTCAATGCGTTGTTGAAGCGTGTATCGTTCTTCTTGTGAAATGTCAAAAAATGACAGCTTCAAAAGTGACAGCTATCGATAAAGCGGGCTATTCCAAATAACACCTCTTATTGGAAAACCCTTTACTTAGAAGGAAATATCCCTCTGGCGAACTAAATTCGTAGCTTATCTCTCAATTGAACCATTAACTGTCAAATTACATCACCGGATGGCACATATTTTGATGGATGAGAATGCTCATTTTTCTTGATCAATTTTCAGGGAGATCCAGTAACATTTCAAACGAAATATACCTCTGGCAAGCTTGATTCAACCATCGACTAAATTTTCACGTTGCGGCTGATCCTAGAAAAGACCTATGAACTCCAAATCGATACCCACCACCTTTTCATCGATTTTAAGGCCGCGTATGACAGCATCTACAGAGACGAACTGTGCAAAGCTATGTCTAGTTTTGGCGTCCCTGCCGAACTCGTTCGCTTGTGCAAAATGACGATGGAGAACTCACGCTGCTCCATCAAGGTTGGCAACGAGCTTACGGAATCTTTCGGCGTCAAAAAAGGATTCAGACAAGGCGATGCACTGTCATGCGATTTCTTTAACATCGTTCTTGAGAAGATAGTGCAGAACTCCAACGTCAACACCAGACGCACTATCTTCCAAAAATCTGTTCAACTTCTCGCGTACGCCGATGATATTGATATAATGGGAAGAACACAGCGTGATGTCAATGGCGCCTTTGTGAGGACTGAGACAGAAGCGGCAAAAATGGGTTTAGCGGTAAAAATGGGTTTAGCGGTATATGAGGGAAAACGGAGTATATGCTGTCTTCGAGGAAGGACACCCAACACCAACGGCTCGGACAGAACGTCACAATAGACGCATACAACTTCGAGGTAGTAAAGGAGTTTGTCTACTTAGGCTCCGCTATAAACACGGGCAATAACACCAGCGCCGAGATCAGACGAAGAATAACTCTTGCTAATCGCTGTTTCTTTGGGCTAAGAAAGCAATTGAGTGGAAAAGCCCTCTCTCGAGCAACTAAGGAAAAATTGTACAAAACCCTAATCATCCCAGTCTTGCTGTATGGTGCAGAAGCATGGACCTTGACAAACCGGATGAAAGTGCCTTAGGCTGTTTTGTGAGGAAAGTTCTTCGGGTCATCTTTGGCCCCGTGTGCATTGAAGGGGAATGGCGAAGAAGATATAACAGCGAACTTTACGGGTTGTACAACGACATGGACCTAGCCAGAAGGGTCAAGGTCCAGAGACTCAGATGGCTCGGTCATTTAGAGCGGATGGACACCAATGCTCCGGCCCGGAAAGCCTTCGACACTATTCCCGAGGGACGTAAGAGGAGAGAAGACCGCGACTCAGGTGGCGCACTCAAGTGGAAGAGAACCTCAATCAACTTGGAGTGCAAAACTGGAGACGACTAGCTAAGCACCGAGCTAGCTGGCGGAGACTGTTAATTAGGGTCAAAGTCCACCACGGACTGTAGCGCCACCTTGAGTAAGTAAGTAAGTTTGATTGATTTGTTGATTGAAGCGTCAAATGATGGAACTGTCATGTGCCATCAAGATTTGGTAAGAGATGTTACACTTTGCTTTACAATTCACATTGTGTTCTGCAATGTATAGTTAAAGTCTCTCTTTGCTCTTTCTCTCTGTAGCGGCTCGAGCACAGAAATTGTTAACGAAAAAATGGATTCGCCTGCTTCAGTTTCATTATAAATAATTATAACTTAAGCTAAGAATCATCAGTTGCAGTCACCGGTACTCTTTTTGACCACAAGCGTTCCGTGGTTTTCGGCAGATATTGCTTTGTTGATGCTTTGATTTGACTGAATTTTCTTTCGACCATAAGAGCTTGTCCAGCTGCTGCTTATTTCCTCAAGAGTTCCCTTGGCCAAAAGGTTACCGTTTGTCAGACTCAAAACCTTAATTATGCAATCAGCTTTTAAGGTCTAACACTAGACTGCTTTACTTTTCATTGCGGAAGTTGCATTTGAATACTTCGGACGCAAAACTTCAGCATCACATAGAAGGTCAAGCTCCGCATGAAAATGTACAGAACAATCTTTTTATAAACTTGGCCGTAGCAATGTTGCGGAAATTACTTCAAATTTCACCCAAAAATTGTCTGACAATTGTTTACCACTCTATTTCCTTCTAGTCTAAGAACCACCTCAAACTCGACGCACAAAATTTCTCATTCATTTTGGTCGCTCTAATTATTTTTATTTCACGTATTTCCCACCCATTTACTTTCTTGCAACTACTTTCGCCATAAAAGGTCATCGACCTAATCCACAGAATTACAGGTGTAAATTAATATTCAGACAATTACAATTACAACGAAATTACTAGCAAATTCGTACCCAACCACACCATTTCCCGCATTATTCTGCTTAATTTTAAGAGTTAACATCACCATCAACATCATTAAATCTTGGTTGCATGCATTAAAATAATTCAAACAATTTAAATTTAATTTTCGCTAGATTTTAATTTGGCCACGGTCTCTCTGTATTTTAGCTTTTTTTTTCTAAGCTCGCCTCTCGTATTATTTCTTCTTGAATCTTTGGGTCAAGAACAGAGGTTTTATTCAGAAAAAATTAAAAAAAAATCATTACCAACGTAACGATGGTGATGGAGAAGACCGAAAACACATCGTTTCCATCATAACATCCATATCCGGTCTTTTTCATCTGTGCGACTACCTGTACCTATACCTCTGGCCACAGCAGAAACGAGCGAATAGATTCAATCAGGAGCGTAGTTATTTCAACGTGGGCCTTCCTTATCGGGTGATTTTTGAAAAGAAATCATAAAAGTTTTTAACGTTCACCTCAAATGATTTGTGCTTTTGAAGCGTCCGTTCAGTTGGAGACATCGATCGAGTGAGAATAAAGTCGCATCCCTGAAGCTCGCCATGTATTTTCATCAAGTTCTGAATTTCATAAGAGCCCTCAGATGAATGCTACCAGTAAATACACCACCGGATTAACTTGATCTTTAGCTTAGATGATTTGTAGGTAACCTTCAAGACTTTCAGTCTGAAATCGCTGAGCACCTGTGGAACTGCTTTAGTAGACTTTTGTCACTCTCTTCGTGAACTTAACGTTTCTTCGCTGATTATTATTTGTTTTGGTCCGAGGAGCGAGGTTTAATTAATTAAATTGTTCTGTCGTCGTGGCTCTGGGTGTTTCGCTATCTGAAGAATTAAAATTCGCGGCGTAGTAAAATAATCAAACTAAATCGAAATGCTTCAAGCAAGTGTCATTCTATCGAAATTGCTCGCAATTTGTTCCGCTTCAACTATTGCCCTCATTGTGATAGCCCTTGTGTGTTTCATAACCTATAAATTGCGAAGGGAACGAATTGTTAAACTTATCGAAAAGATCCCTGGTCCAGCTTCACTACCCCTACTTGGCAATGCTGTCGAAATGAATGTCGATCATGATGAACTTTTTATGCGTATGACCGGTGCCCAAAGGCTATGGGGCAATCGTTTGGGCATCAATAGAGCCTGGCAAGGAACAAGTCCCTATGTTATGCTCTTCCATCCGGAAACCGTTGAACCCATTCTAAACACATCGAAACACATCGATAAAAGTCAAGATTATGATTATCTTAAGCCATGGCTTGGAACTGGTTTGCTAACTAGTTTCGGTAGGAAATGGCATTCAAGGCGAAAAATTTTGACGCCAGCATTTCATTTTAAGATTTTGGATGATTTCATTGATGTTTTCAATGAGCAGAGCTTAATTTTGGCCAACAAATTGGACCGTGAAGTCGGAAGTGAGTCGTTTAATATATTCCCCTATGTTACGCTGTGTACGTTGGATATTGTTTGTGAGACGGCGATGGGACGATGCATTAATGCCCAGAGCAACAGTGAGTCGGATTATGTTAAGGCGGTGTATGGCATTGGAGCGATAGTTCAAACTAGACAATCGAAATTGTGGCTGCAGTGGAACTCTATTTTTAGGCTAACTGAGAACTACAACCTTCACAAGAAGTACATTGAAATTCTTCATGGATTCTCGAACAAGGTGATTCAAGAGCGGCGATTGGAAATCGAGAGTGTGTTGAATTCGAACAGCAAGAAGAAGCGTTTGGCGTTTTTGGATTTGTTGATTGAAGCGTCGAAGGGCGGAACTGTCTTGTGCAATGAAGACATTCGCGAGGAAGTCGACACCTTCATGTTCGAAGGACACGATACTACCTCGGCGGCAATATCATGGACATTGTTCTTGTTGGGCAGCCACCCTGAGATTCAAAACCGAGTGATTGAAGAGCTCGACGAAATATTCGAGGATGACAGAACTTGTCCGGCAACCATGCAGAATCTTTTGGACATGAAATATTTGGAGTGCTGCATTAAGGACGCTCTCCGACTGTATCCAAGTGTTCCGATGATGGCGAGATCAGTGACTGAAGACGTCGAAATTGGAAACTATACAGTTCCAGCTGGTACGACAGCCCTGATTATGACGTACATGTTGCACAGGAATCCAACAATATTCCCCAAGCCCGAGCAATTCAATCCGGATAATTTCTTGCCGGAGAACTATATTGGCAGACATCCGTTTTCGTATATTCCGTTTAGTGCGGGACCGAGGAATTGCATTGGACAGAAGTTTGCGATTTTAGAGGAAAAGGCTGTACTGTCGAAGATCTTGAGGACTTACAAGATTGAGGCCGTTGATCGACGGGAGGATCTGACGCTTTTGGGAGAATTAATTTTAAGGCCGAAGGACGGACTGAGGGTTCGAATTACGAAAAGGGTGTAGAAAATGTTAAATAAAGTTTATTTTGTTTTTATTAAAAGAAGGTGTTTCGTGTTTGATATTTTGTAGGGTTGACAAGGTGCTTTTTTGTTTTGCTGAAAGGTCATCTCTGATTTAGATGTAGTTCGGCGAAACATGTTGGTCTTAACATTGTTGGAAGAAGTATTTCACATTTTTCTTCTATTCTTTCTCGTCGTTATTTTTAAGGAAACGAATCTTTTCTACATTTACTTCAAAATCTTTGACATCCGCTGATGAAATTTGACAGTTATTCGCCCAATAGAGAGATAAGCTAGGAATCAAGGTCGCCAGAAGATTATATCGTTCTAAATTTTACCGGATTGGATCGAAAATCGATCTACAAAACACGGAAAAAATGACGTTTTTAATCCGTCAAAATCTTTGCCATCCGCTGATGAAATTTGACAGTTAATGGCTCAATGGAGAGAAAAGCTACTAATCTAGGTCGCCAGAGGGATATTTCGTTCTAAATATTACCGAATTGTGTCGAAAATCGATCTACAAAACACGGAAAAAATTACGTTTTTAATCCGTCAAAATCTTTGCCATCCGCTGATGAAATTTTACAACTAATGGCTCAATGGAGAGATAAGCTATGAATTTAGGTCCCCAAAGGGATATTTCGTTCTAAATATTACCGAATTGTCTCTAAAATCGATCTAGAAAACACGGAAAAAATGACGTTTTTAATCCGTCAAAATCTTTACAATCCGGTGATGAAATTTGACAGTTGATAGCTCAATAGAGAGATAACCTACGAATCTAGGTCGCCAGAGGGATATTTCGTTCTAAATATTACCGAACTGTCTCTAAAATCGATCTAGAAAACACGGAAAAAATGAAGTTTCTAATCCGTCAAAATTTTTGACATCCGCTGATTAAATTTGACAGTTAATGGCTCAATAGAGAGATAAGCTCCGAATCTAGGCGTTCTAAATATTACCGGATTGCCTCAAAAATCGATCTAGAAAACAAGGAAAAAAATAAGTTTCTAATCCGTCAAAATCTTTGCCATCCGCTGATGAAAATTGACAGTTAATAGCTCAATGGAGAGAAAATCTACTAATCTAGGTCGCCAGAGGGATATTTCGTTCTAAATATTACGGAATTGTCTCGAGAATCGATCTACAAAACACGGAAAAAATGACGTTTTTAATCCGTCAAAATCTTTACAATCCATTGATGAAATTTGACAGTTGGTGGCTCAATAGAGAGATAACTTACAACTCTAGGTCGCTAGAGGGATATTTTTTCTAAATGTTACCAGATTTTCCCGAAATTCGATCTGGAATAAGCGGTTTCGGTTTTGGAGAGATAAGCTACGATTCTAGGTCGCTAGAGGGATATATCGTTCTGAATGTTACCGGATTGTCCCAAAAATCTTTCTAAACTTAAAAAACGAAAAAAAACTAAGTTTTTCTTTTTAAGTCAAGTTCACGCGTTGAAATGTGAAGTTTGAGAACGTTTGGGTGCTGACTTAGGCACTGTAGATCACTTTGCTTTTAAAGTTCATAAAGGAACAATATAAAGTGAATAAAGCTCCACCTTGCGGCATAGAATTGCTGTACGATCTTTTCGTAAAGTGGATCCCAATTTAAAGGCTCCGGCTTAGGCAATTTCTACTACTAGATTCGTCTTCGTCTAAAACCTTTCAAACAATAATTCTCTCTACGTTTAATCTCGTCAAAAGAAATGCCATGCAGTACCCGCGGCAGGCTAATGGAATCTAACACGCACCAACTATTTTTTCTTTCATATTTCATATGTACTGCCTCTTACGATAAACTGACAAGACTTCCAAGAGTATCAGGTCGTGTAGAAGAGCTTTTCAGCTCAGCTGTTTTTCATCAGAATAAAACTATAGGCTCCCAGATATCCTGTCAAAAAGTGCATCTTCATATTTCAAATTACTCATCAACATTTACACAGAAAGTAGGGTTAATTGATGAGGTCATTTGCTTAGAAACAAAAACTCAACTTTATTTAGATGCATTAAACAGCAGTTAAGGCCATTCAAGCTCTTAAACTTACATCAACATCAAAACAAAAACAAAACTCTTAAAATACAATTTGTCTGACGACCGAGATAACAATTCCAACAAGTCTTGAGGTAGGGCGGGTAGTCAGCTATTGACTGCGAATTAAAAAGATCAACACAAAAGTACTGCTGATTCTTCGCACAACAATTCCAGACAACTCGCCCTCACCTAGAATCAACAACAGCTTTTCTCCTTCGACCGCCATTCACTCGGTTTTGAATTATTGGCCAAGTTTCTTTCGTATTGTCTTTGGAACGTGCCACAGAAAAAAAAAAAATATTAAAGATAAAATCTTGAAAATTCTTGTGAAATTCGTATCAAGGACAAACTATGTCTGCCTTGTCTGTTGTGTTCTTGTCTACGAATGAATCCATTACCAGACCAAAGGCCCTTCCGTTGTTCGATATGACAACATCGCTCTCCCAACTGACAAAAGACCGTTCGTTACAGCAAGGGCGACTCAGCGTTTAGCAATGAGTATAAGACGACACATCTCATAAACTATCTTAAAATCTACATGTGAAGAGTGTTTTGTATAATTGCGAGGCATGTTTCGTAGGATATATGGCCCTTGTTCTTCGGCCCAGATGCGAAGGACCGCAAGTATCCTTGACTAAAAGGTTGCGTGCTCGATTCAACGTGCGGCAGCGGACATTATCGTCATGTGTGAGTTTTTCTACATTTTTTTTTTCTTTTTGCCAGCCAGCGTAGAATATAGTCCCGGCTGAGGTTGATGATGATGATGATGATACCCTTCCTACCTACTGGCCCAGAAAGGAGTATTTACAGCGTTATTCTTATTTTGTTTCTGTTTTTGTAGATTTTTTTTTCTGTTCGTCCTCATTAGAGAGAATTTAAACCCACTCAGCATCATTCTATAGACAGGCAAGTTTTTTTCTCCACAGAGCTCTGTTGTGCTTTGTTTTTGGTGCGCTTGATGATGGTTAAAAAAAAAATTGTGTTTTATACGAAACCAACCTACTTTGGCGAGTCGTTGCACGGATTCAGGGACATCCACAAAGGCCACTCAGAGTTTAACTGAATATTGTGCTCAGTTCTGAGTTTGCAAGTGAAGTGTATTTGAAACGAAAAAAACATGGAGAACGAAACAAACTGAAGGTAAAGTGGTGGTGCTGTTTGAAGCAAAACTAGAGGCAGAGCCAGACTGTGGCGATGACGGCGACAACGGCCATGGTATAGATAGAGAATTCTTCGCTAGGAATGGAAACTGGCAACCAAAATATTTAGGTAGGTACGAGTTTGTAGGTATGTTAAGCTAGAAGACTTGCAGAAAAATCCTTTTGTTTGGTGATGATGTCAAGAACGCTAGGTTGCTGCGGAGAGACTGACATTTTGTTGTCGAGGTCGTTTGGTTTGGTTCCAAACAAAAAAAACAGAAATTATTCAAATTAGTTTATTTTCTGTCATTCAGAGTCGATTTAAATGTTATAATTTTTAGATAAAATTTTGGAATAATTTTTGAGCGGAATTAAAATGGATGATAATTATATTAAACTTATGCAAATGTAAGCAAATACGTTGCCATCACTGTTTCCGCATTTTTTCATGACGTATGTATTTGGACAACTGTCAAATTAGAAACGGAATTGAAAGGAAATTATTCAAATGTCACGAACATCCCCTTGCGACCGAAAGCTTTGTCACCAAAGCAAAAACAAAAATCATTGCATACTTAATAGTGCTTCAACTTTGTCTGTATCATTCACATCCAACAACACATTTATATCAGGTGCTGGTGACGATATTTTTGTCTGTTTATTGTAGTCACTTTGTTGACAATAGCTTGTAGCTTAGATTCTACCACCCAATTAAAGCGCTTTGCATTTAATTAAGGCATAAATTAAGGAAACATTTTTGTACTTTCACAACACAAAACTGAATGTCATAATTTTAATTCTTCAACAGGTTGTTTCTCAGTTTTTTGTTGAAACACCTAAAATCATTACCATATAATTTTTATTGCTTCAAGGCCACACAGCTACTTACTAGCCTACTGTCACCACTCTGCATACTCACTTTAATTCACTCACTTTACTATTCCCATGTCAAATATGAAACGAACGAAATAATCACTCTCATGCGCCAGTCATGTCATTGTACTGAAAACAGTTTATTGACTTGAAAAATAAAAACACAGTCACGCTCAAGCTCAAGTCAAAAGTCGACGTTGCCGCCGCTGGCTACTGCTCCCATCAAGAAGCACTTGTCAATGAGGGCTTACTACATGAATGTATGCCAATCGTTTGCATTCTTGCACTTGATTTTCCAGTAGCGCTTGTTGATGCAGCTGTGCAGTGCAGTTATTCTATTGCACTTGTGTTTTCTATTTCTATTAAGATTGAGAACTTCATCAACTTTAATGCACCTACACCGTTTTTGTTGTCTGGCTGTAGTGGTTTCAATGATTGGGAACAATTTTCAATCGGTTAGCATTGAGTCTATGTAGCTACTATTGGAATTATTTAGGTGCAGCGAAGCAAGTCTCTCAATTCAATCTTATGATTGATATTAATTTGAAATTGACTGATGTAGTGATGTGCAATGATTTATTGATGAATTTGTTAAACTGTTTATTTATTTGATGTTTATCTTTAATTTATTTTGATATATTTTTTTAAGGATGAATTAATAACGAATTCAAGACAAAGCGGAGGAGAAAAAACTGTGTTAGATCATTCATTAATATTCTGTTGACATTTGCATCTTTGTATGATGACAGATAACGTCTGGGTATTTATTAGAACCATTTCCTTTTTGGTCATCGATATTTTTTACATTTATTCGTGTCGTCTTGTTTGCTTGTGTTTGCAGGTTTAAAACGGTTTGTTCTCAGATTTGACGTAAAGAAAAGTAAGTTTGCACTCAAATTTTCTTAAAATAAAAATCAAACAAAAAATGTTAAGTATACGCCATGGTGACCGAATAATTATTACAGCAATGTCAATTATAGTGTCCTTAGCTTAGTGGTTAGGTGCGTTGGCTGCTAAGCACGAACGTCGTCGCGAGTTCGAGTCCTACTCGTGTCCATAGTTTTTATTTCATCTTTCGAGCACTGCCTCTTGCGAAGGACTGACAAAACTTCCAAGAGTATCAATCTGTCAAAAGTGCTTCTCAACTTTGCCGTTCGGAATCGGCGTTAAAATTGTAGGTCCCCTCAATTCTTCACACGCACCTAGAAAATTGTTGATGAGAGTAAACCACTTAAGCCTTGGCTCTTGAAGAGGTGTCGCGTATATTTTTTAATGTCAATTAAAGGAGGACTTGCGTAAGGTTTGGGCGAGGGGAGCTTGCTCTTTGTAGTAGTTAGAGTACTTGAGTTTCCTTCCCAAACCAAAAACATATTTTAAAGGCTATATTTCACTTGACATTTGAGTAATTTCATGCCACAAGGAACTATGATATATTCGAATATTCTTGGTTATGAACTAGGATTCATTTCCATATCGAGTTCTCAAAAAGCGATGGAATTAAAATTTAAGAGACTTGCCAACGCGAGTTAATTTGACCATCAACCATTTTTTTAATGAGTTACCAGTGAACAGTGTGAACCAAAAAGAATAGCAACTTCGATTTGTGTTATGTGTAAAGCTATTTTTTGGGGGACAACTTTCATTGGAAACTAAACATTTCTTAGCAACAAAGATTTGTGGCTTATCTGCGCGACGAGAATTGGACTTTAAAACAAAACAACAAATAGTTTGCTCCTTTTAGGAGTGGTTTTTCAGGTACATTAAAAAATAGTTCCTTGTTTTTTTTTTTTTTTCAGACTGACCGAAATTAGGGATTCGAAAATGGAATAAAATTTGATCAGAAGAGAAGAACGGGCACCCTCAATCTACAATATTGTCGGAGTCGATGAAAAACTGTGAGATCTTAGGTTAGAGTGGCTGTCTAGATGTTGTTGACTCACTAAGACCTCAAGGGTCTATGTGATACCACAAAAGAATTTATTCATGGGAAAGAAATGGACTTAAACAAATCATTTTGTACTAGTGATGAAACAAGAGAGACATCTTGTGTCGATCGTTGCCAGTTTACTGGTATTATCGAAGAAGGGATTACCGTGATATTTATTCCTTCTATTGGAGAGTGCCGGACATGTACAGAGAAGGTGTTGGACTGTTTCTTCTTCCTCCTCGTCCAAACAGTTTTTAAAGAAGTCATAAGTGTAGACCCCTAGTTTCATACCATGTCTACCTATGACGCAGTGTTCTGTAAGGACCCCAATTGTGGAGCTTATACTTTATCTGCCAGCGAATACAAGCCTTTTGACCGCTTCAGGTCTATGCTTGGCCAAATTTTGTTGGTAGTAGGCAAGTGGTAAGCTCTAACATTCATTGATTCTATATAGAGCATACAGTTTGAGTAGATGTGTTCCGTTTTTGTCGAACTCATCAATTTTGCAATTTCCCTGAATGTCTCTGTGGCCCAGCACCCAAATGAGGTGAATCTAAAACTATTTATGCTGTCATGGTCATCTCATTCAGAGATGATCGACAGTCATGGACAGTGAGAGAGTTTGTCGAGACAGATGCGTGAGATTTGAGATTGGCGAACGTCTTAGGTTCGAGTTCGTCTCGTGCCCATAGTTTTTATTTTATCTTTCAGGGGCACTGCTTCTTGCGAAGAACAAAACTTCCAAGAGTATCATCTGTCATCTGCCGTTTGGAATCGGCGTTAAATTGTAGGTGCCCTCAATTCTTCACACGCTCCTTGGCTCTTCAAGAGCTGTCGCACCACTCTATTCAATAATTTTTTTGGCTGTCCGAGAAGATATGTATATCCTTACAAGAAACACACTAAATTGATTGGTAAGCATATATGATAGCCTGTGTTTCAGTTGTTTCGAGTAGACACCACTTCTTATGTTGTATTCGTTCTTTGAACCGTCTGTATAGAAGTTTACCGTGTTTTCTTCCAGAGGTTCTTCTTCCTCCCAAAAGGATCTTGAAGGCATGGAAACATGGGAGTTATTATCGAATACCATTTTTTGGGTTGTATAGTCAAGGCGATCTGGATTGATCTGAAATAGTCTAAGACAGAACAACAGTGTTTGTTACTGATCCAATGAGAGGTGGCTCTAAGCCTCACGCATGATTTAGCTGCCACAATTTGGGAGAAGATGTCAAGAGGTGTTAGGTTTAGAAGTACTCTAAGGCTGCTGTTGGTGTTGAGCGAAGTGCTCCCGTGATGCTGACCGCTCAACTGTAATGAGTTTATTTTTAAACAATTTATTTTTTTTTGTCTAAAATGAGGCCTAAATATGAAGCTTGGTCGGAAAAGCTAGGGGTTATTCCTTTAATCGTGGGCGGGCTAATTAAAAAAATGTTGTACCCTCTCGTAAGGAGTATTAGATCTGTTTTATGTGGAGACATCCAAGCCACAATGCTTTGTCCAATTGGTTAGCATGTTAAAGGCATTTTGTAGGAGTTCCGAATAAATTCGTGTTTCCCATATACAAATATTGCACCGTCACGTCGTCGCGGTTGGCATAGGCAATCACCTCAAAACCCTCTGCTTCCAATGTGTATGTTAGGAGGAGTTTTCTACCATGTTGCATAAAAGAGGCGAATGGACCCACCCTTATGGGTTATTTCAAATCACCAATCTGGTGGTATTTAAACTCTTCATGCTGGAAGTAATTGTCCTGCTATTAAGCATGAGACTTATTACATCAATGAGTTATTTCTTCATTTGAAGCTTATGTCATGTGCATTGCTGTTGTGATTGCCTAGTAGCTGACGTTGTTGAATGCTCCTTTGCTACTAGGTTGTATTTTTTGTAATTGAGGGAATAGGTATTCAATACTATACTACGCCTCACTCTACGCCTCTTTTTATCTGCTTTCTCCATCAGCCAAATATAACAGAAATGAAGATAGTTGTTTTGTTGTTCTTTCTTAGGACAAGTAGTGTCAGAAACTTTTTTTAAACCAATCATAACATTTAGTCATCAATATTTTAGTGACCTACAGCATTTTTAACAGCGACTAAAAAATGGTAACTTTTTCCGGATGGTAAATCGTTTTTTAAACACGCTATATGGATGGTTTGACAGCTGTAAAGCGCCAAAACGTAAATGGCTTGCAATTGCATCCTTCAACGATTCGTCAGTGCGTGTGAACAACGCCCGAGATCTACGAAAGTGTTAGCCGTTTTAATCGGGCAAACAGAAGTAAAGACTGTACTCTTTTGCGTTTCATGAGTACGAGAATTTTCCTGGGCTTTTAACGTCGCCGTCGCATGGTAAGTCATTTATTACGAATTTCCAGATCGAAGATGCTTTCTTCAACTGTCTAGTAGTTGTCTTAATTTGGGCATATTCGGTTATTCGGTAGCATGATTATAGCATACCGTAAAAAATTGTTATGACGTATATTATTTTCAGAATTTTCAGGAATTTTTAAAGTTCGCCATAAAGTGATGAAAATTAAAATAAATAAGCATATCATCATGAATATACCGTGGTAACCAACCATGCATCGCCTTGTTTAGTAAAATTACAGGAAGCAGGCAAAACGTTTACAAATAAATGTCAAAATACGAATTTTTACTTCCATAACTAATATCAATTTGCAACTCTTTCATGCCAAATTACGATACACTGACTGAAGTCTATTTCCGAATTGATACTCAAAACTGTTTAGTATTATAATTATAATACTGCGAAAGCATAATATAGAATCGACAAGACTAGAGTAATGAAGGTAGGTCCCTAGCTTAAATGCTTTTTTCGTGCGACTCAGCTGCTACACACCAAAATCAGTAGACATATACTGAACAAAAAAACGTATCTATTTATTTATGTTATCTAATCGCTTTCTAAAACTCGAAGTCTGGGTGTGCACTTTCTCATTTTTGGTTTATCATCGCTAAATGCCTAGTACTCATGCACTTACAATACCGTATCTAAGGCCTGTGAGAGTGCGCAGTGAATTTGTAGAATGTGCACGTTCACCCAAAAAAATTAATTAAACAAAATAGTCTGTAGCCACTGGTCTGCATCAATTCTCGGTAAACTTATTTTGTTTACAACGTAGTAACTTACCAAATAAACAAAACAACCTTATCAATCCCATTTATGACACTCTGCTTTTGGGTCCGTTCCTTTCAATTAAACAAAAAAAAAAAGTAGGGAACAAAACAATAAATTAACCAAACAATCAAAAATGTCGTCACACTCTAAATCATTAAATTGCCCCTTTCCAATTAAAAGAGACAATAATTACAACTCCCACAACTCCCCAAATGACCCTTTTCTTAAGGACTACAAAGTGAGTCGAACTCCAGAAACAAAACTGTTATGTAATCACCTTAATTCAAGTTAATTGCAATTTATCACCTTCCTTACACAAACACCCCAAAATTGTGCTGTCCCTAAAATTGTGACTATGCCAACCGAAGGCGTTCTTCTTCGTCTCCTTTTAAATGTGAAAACATCTCCTACGTTCGTCTGTAGGTTATCTCTATCATTTTGAGGAGAGACGTAGTTAGGAATCATTTTTGTTTTTTGTGTTTTTCTTTTTGTAAATACAAAAAGCAAACTCAGAAGATTTCCAGCTGTCTATCTAACTACGAGCATAGAAATAGATACATTTTATCAGTGCACGAGTATAAGTAGGTCCTCGCGCTGTATCTATATCTTTTTGCAAAGTATATTGAATATCAGAGTGTGTCAGTGTGTGAATTGTGGATGTTGGTATGTTTTGTGCACGCGCAACATCTGATAACCATAGAAACTAGGTGAACGACCGCTGATAAGTATGTGACCTTCAAAATAATCTGGGCCAAGTGGAAATAATACAATTTTTGACATTCTAATTCTAATCATTTCGGAATTTGTGCTTGTGTGTGTGTTGTTTTCTTTATTCTCTCGTTTTTTGTATTGTTTTGTTAGTCTTGTTAACTTACCCTCGTTTGTTGTCAATCTGTCTCTCACTCTCCCTCAACAACAAGAAACGAGCGGAGCTCTCAAACTCAAGCCAATATCAATTCTAGGGGTTGTGCTTTTTTGTTTGTGTTTTATTCCATCCACGTTCTTGTTTGTTATAAAATACTTTTTGTTCAGATCTATGCTTACCTTGAAATTTAGTATCTGTTCTTTATTTTCGAATTTCAAATACAATAGAACGCGTTATTTGGTGTTGATTGAATGTAGTTCAGTGATGAAGGAGGGCTGACAAATGTAGGGGTGGGTCGATGATGGAAAAGTGTAACACGAGAAGGGAAGGAAAAAGCTGTTAATTTTGATAATTTCAGAGCAACAACAAAAGCGTAGTGGTGGTGGTTTCGTATGACATTAGATCAAAATTTCATCTATGGAAAGGGTAGAATGGGGGAGGACATCAACATAGCTCATTTTTCTAATTTTTTTCTCGTTCACTCCCTCCTATGTATGTTTGTTTAAATTGCCAACTTGGCTGTAAAAGTGTGTCGGTATACTCAACTCATATTTCGAACTGGGGTAGTTTTCTACATTTTCGTTTTCTTATTTTGTATCTGTGTAGAGCTCTTGAATAATATTTATTTGACCGTGGCCTTGAATCATTGTCGTGTGTCATTCAACTTTCTATTCAAATGTCAGATGCTTAAACCTTATGGTTTTTCTAACTACGCATATGTTTTATTATATTTTTTATTCGTAGGTATACCAATACAAAAGAAGGTTTATTTTTATTTTCTTGGGGGAAAGTTGATGGTGTTGTTTTTCAAATACCTACGTAATAAAATTTGAGTAGGTACACACATCTTATTGTTATGGAAATGGAAACTGACAGTTTGTGTTAAAATGTTGACATATTGTTGGCTGTTTTTGCAATTAGATAATTATTGTAAATATTGTACATGTCTTTTGATTTTTCTATTTTTACTAGGACTATTTATTTTTATATTGTTTTTTTTTTTTTTTTTTGTATTATTGCATTCACAATTCATGTCAAATTTCACCAGCGCAAGCCAAAGATTTTGGCAGGTCTAAAACCTATTTCTTTCCGCTTTTTAGTGTTTTCGATTTTCGGGTCAATCCGGTAACATTGAGAACGAAATATCTCCCTGGCAACTAAGAATCGCATCTTACGCCTGTCAAATTTCATCAGCAGATGGCAAAGATTTTGACAGATTAGAAACCTAATTTTTCTAGATCAAAATTGTTTATTGAGCCATTAACTGTCAAATTTCATCAGCGGATAGCAAGGATTTTGACGGATGAGAAATCTCATTTTTGTTTATGTATTTTGTTTATTTTTTTTTTCTTATTTTTTATTGTGCCACCATACCTACTCTACTTAAACCTAAAACCTAAGAAGACTAAAACAAATATGTAAGCCGGCCAAAGCAGAAATACCCCACCCCGGACTACCCATTGTCAAATGCCGTTTGAAGCCACCAAAACTGGTTCTGCTGCTTCACCCTATCAATGCGGTCCTGTTCGGACACAGTCCTACTGAACCGAAGAAGCTTTGTTCCATCACTAGCGAGGATGCCTGGTTCATACAGGAGTCGCCGGTCTACAGTTTTACGCCTGACGTGGTAAATAAGCGGTACTGCCAATCTGTCCTGTATCATGCCACATTGGTCTAAATAGATGAATGCCTCTGGTGGAATGAAACCGCTCAAGCGTGCTTTCTCGAAGTAGTTCTCGTTCGGATAGAACGGCCCGAAAATCAAATTGTTGGTCGAAGTCATAGATCTCGCAATATGGTCCTGAACAAGTTTTATCACGAAATTGTCACTTCTGTTGATCCGAGTCCCATTGTAAAGAACATCGTTTAAATAATAATGCAGATAAGAAGATTCCGGTGTCCGATACCAACCGAGGCAGCGCCGAAGACACTGCCTTTCGAACACCCGAAACTTCTCCATTTGGGAAGGGGCAATGTTGAACCACACTGGACAACCATAAACGATCATTGATTGGCCGTATGAGGGCCATGTAGCAAATTACCTTCACTCTGGGGTGAAGCCGACTGCTGTAAGACAGCCGTTTCGTCAGAGCAGCCTTAGTCAGAGGAGCATCTATATGTCTGTCAAAATACTGATACTGGTCTAACCAGATACCGAGGTACTTCACTACACTTTTGCTCGTCAATGCCTGTCCGTGAGGATCAACAATGACCATCTTGCGCCAATTCTAACACGTATCTCGCGAAGCCTTAGCCAACGGACTCCGGAACAAAATTGTCGCCGACTTTTGGACATTTAATTTCAGTTTTCAGTCGTCGCAGTATCGCTGAATCTTCTCGAAGTCATGCTTTAAGAGAATTCTAATAACATCAACCTTTCGAGCCGTTCTGTATGCAATCAAGTCGTCGGCATACGCAATTGCGTTAGTTAAGCTACCTGGTGTAAATGCTGAACAGGATCGGCGAATTGAAGACCGTTTTTAATTTCAGAAGTGGTGGTAGAAGTTACATTGCCACTTTTGACAACAAACTTTCTACCGTTGAGCATATCATAAAGCATATACAATAATGGTTTACTGATGAACAGGATGGTGTAGATGTCTATTGCCTCAATCGGTAAGTGTCTTAGTACAATGTTGGATATACCATCGACACCTGCTGACTTCTTATTCTTTATTGAATCGAAGATGAGCTGGAGCTCTAACTTCGTGATGAGCAAGGGACTTGAGTCCGTTCGATTGGCGATTATAGCGTTTGCTAAGAAGTCGTCATCAAACCGGGTTAAACCACGGTTTTCGGATCGCCATTGCGTAATATCATTCCTTAGGTAGAAGTGATGAAGTAAGGCTCTGTTTTCCAGGTCGTGGTTCGGGTGAGTGTAAGCATTCACCTTACACACTTGCTGGAAAGCACTCCACTCCACTTTCTCCTGTGGATATTCAATCACAAAAAAGTCATCGTCCAAGACGGCTTCCTCATGATCAATTTGCGCTGTCAGAAGTACGTTTCTGTTCGCTACTGTTCTCTGGAGCTTAAGACACGGAAGCTCGTTCCGATTCTTGGACCTAAATATCTTATTAATTTGAGGGAATCCGGAATTTCGGAGCAATCCGGTATAATTATGAACGAAATATCACTCTGGCGACCAGGATTCGCATCAAATCTGTCTATTGAGCCATTAACCGTAAAATTTCATCAGCGGATGGTAAAGATTTTCACGGATTGAAACCCCATTTTTCTAGATCGATTTTCGGGGCAATCCGGTAACATTTAGAACGAAATATCTCTCTGGCGACCTAGATTCTCATCATATCTCTCGATTGAGCCATTAACTGTCAAATTTCATCAGAGGATGGCAACGATTTTGACGGATTAGAAACCTCATTTCTTAGATCGATTTTCGGAGCAATCCGGTATAATTAAGAACGAAATATCACTCTGGCGAACTTGATTCTCATCATATCTCTCTATTGAACCATTAATTGTCAAATTTCATTAGCGGGTGGCAAACATTCATTGGCGGATTGCAAAGATTTTGACGGATTAGTGACCTCATTTTTCCGTTATATTGGCAAAAACAGAGTTAACCGGGTTTACGGTTCGGCACATCGTCGACGATATCGATTGTTACGTTACCGATTAGACCGAATCGGAAGACATGAATATGGACGATATGTGGTTTCAACAGGATGGTGGCGCAAGCCACACCAGACACCTTGAAATCGATTTTTTGAAAGGTAAGTTTGACGAGCGAATGGGCCAGTCGATTGGAAGCCTTGTTCGTATGATTTTAGGTCTTAAGACTATTAATTTTGTTCGGGCTACTTTAAGTCAATGGTTTACGCTAACAAGTCAACATTGAATGCCAAATAGTGGCCGTTACGTCAAAAAGGTCAAGTCATCGAAAATTGGGTCAAACGAATCTGTTCAATCAGAATTTCGAGTAAGCAAAAAATAAACAATGTAAAACTCAACATCTGCAATGAAAAAGATTAAAAAAAACGAAAATAAGGAAAGAAGCCAAAACGTCAAGGTAACAAAAAAGCCTGAAATGATTCGCCCAATTGCTTATCGTAAAATTGAGGTGCCCGTAAAGCTTCTTATGAAATACAAAAGCAACCAAACAGTCTTCTGTTCTTCTCCCCAATCAAAACATAAATCAATAAAAACGCCTTTTCAACAATCGCAACGACTTCCTTACTTAATGCCTTTCATGTTCTAGTGCTTACCAACTGAAAGGTACATTTTTATTTTTAATGCCCAATTACCTTACTTGACCCTGGAAAAGTTATGGAATTCTCCGAAATTTGACCCCGGCACATTGAACCCCAAACAACGAAGAACTGAACGCCAATCATTATTAAAAGCCAATTCATTTGAAAGCTTTTATTTTGTGACAGTTTTTGATGGAGCGTTTAAACTGTCATCAAATAATTTTTCTCACACCCTGCTTTAATTATTGCCCTACATTTTTCCTACTTTTTGGAGGAAAAAAGAACTCGTGGCAGGGATATATTAATTTGTCTTATGAAGCCATTCACATTTATTATTATTAACTTCTTCATCGTCCTTCCTGCTGCTTGCCGTGTGTCGTCGGTCGTCAATTCATTAAGACCCGACAAAAAATGTCTGTGAATCCAAGACAATTTCCTAAACTAAAACAAAATACCCAAAACCATATCATTATCCTCTAAAAGCCCAAAAAAGTCAATCAAAAATTAGAGGGACGGAGGTGTGTGCGTTCAAAGGGCGCTCTGAGAAATCAAATCAAAGTCACGACACGTGCTATCTTGAGATAAAATAAGGAAAAAAAAAATAATAAACATTTTATCTCTACGCACTGCTTATTTCATCCCCTAAAATGTTGACTATGTGCGTTGAATAGATTTTGCCGGATAACGTGTGAAGCTTCCTCCCCTATGATAGCTTGATTTATCTTCGACAGCTACGGAGTACACACACGCACTTTGGCAGCCTCACAAAATAGACATTTTTGTGATCAGGAATCACGTCAAATCATCATCCCTCAGCCCTCATTTTTCATACTTCCACCCTTGAACTTGTGCGTGCGTATGTTATTTTGTCTTCCTGGATATATGGATTTTTCTTTTTTTTTGTTCGCTGGTGTGTTTGGAAGTGGCATTATCTACCCCTACTAGAAACAGGTTGAGCGGTACTTTTCCGATACTTCCGGAGCTTGCGTAGGGTTTGGGGATGATTTCTGAGGATGAAAGGTTAACCAAAACCAAACCCACGCAAGCTTTGCGTAGGGTAGGCCCAAAATTCTGTTACTCTTTCGGAGCCTGTTTTAAGAGCGAATCAAAAGAAAGAGAAACATAATGAAATGGTGAGGTGTCAATTTTATTATTTCGGAAGTTCGTGTTTCCACTTTTGCAAAAAAGCGAGTAGGGTGGGTCAAATTGAAAATTGTTGGGGCCTAGGAAAAATTCAGGAATTTTCTCAGTTGAAAAGTAGAAGAAGTGAGAAAATGAAGGAAAAAAGAGCAACAATGTTCATAAATTTGAATTGAAAGAAAATTCAGGGTCATGTGGTGGAAACGTTGTTGTTTTGTGAATGGGGGAATGGAGATGGGGGTGGGGAGAAGAATTTGTAAGATGTACACAAAGTTACAGATTTGTTTTATGTTTCTTTCTTCTTACTTGTTGTGTCGTTGTAATTGGGATTTTTGTAAGTGATTTGCGTTGTGGGGGAGTTTAATGTATTTTTAGAAATAAAAGGACCTACGTAAACATTGAAAAGGAATTAGTTTAAGGTTGCTTTCGAGTAATTTCGGAGAAAGAAGAATATAAATAGGCTCTTTTCATATTTTTGAAAATTTTGTTTTATTGAGTGCAAACATTTTTTAAGGACAAGGAGGAATTTCTAAGAATTATTCATCAGGAGACAAATGAAGAACTTAGGACATGCTTGCAGCTAGCTATTTCTATCTGGCACCGACGGCGAAGGAAGTGTAAATATGACGGCAATATTGGTGACTTCGCAGGAGATTGGCAACGCACATACCGAGAGTTTTGAGATGACTCAAGATGCACGTTTTTTTGATCCCCATTTGATGATGCTGTCAAAAGCGTTACCCTTGAAGGCCTACATCCGAAAAGCAGGGATATTAATCTATTAGGATTAGAAATGTTGTTTTGGGTAACCCGGTAACATTAAGAACGAAATATCCTACTGGAGACCGAGATTCTTATCATATCTCTCTATTGAGCCATTCACTCTCAAATTTCATCAGCGGATGGCAAAGATTTTGACGGATTAAAACCTTTTTTTTTTATATCCCACTTAAGGGATTTTTTACACCCTTTTTATGCATAATACACAGTGCATTAGGAAGAAGGGAAGGGGTACGAAAGGAGGTGTCGGCGTACATTGGTCTTGAATTCTTGAACAGTGTAATGATTGCGAGAGACAGAGTGCGGAAGAGAGTTCCACATTCGCGTAGTACGGCTAAAAAATGATTCCCTATACTTGAGAGTACGTCCGAAGTTGGGCTCGAGGGTAAACTGATGGGCATTCCTGGAAGCGCGGGTATTACGATTGAATTGTTTAAGGGGAGGAATGCAACTGGCTATTTCTCTAGAGCACTTACCGTAGAAGTAACGATAAAACAGAGAGAGAAACAAAACGTTACGATGATGGTCTAAACGAGTGAATGCATAACTGATGTCTATATCACCAAACATTCTTACGGCTCGTCTTTGTATGTATGTAACTGGAGCACTAGCCCAAAGATGGGAATTTTACTCAAGCTTTGTAGGGATATAAGACTCATAGATAATAGCCAGATCAGACGGGTAGACAAATTTGTTGCACCGTCTTAAGAAACCCAAACATCTTGCGGCATTTTTGGCGACATCGAGTATGTGTTCGGTCCACAAGAGTTGGTCAGTGATGCACATACCGAGAATCTCGAGATATTCGGTCTCATTGATGCAAGTGCCACTCTCGCTTCAAGGACAAGAGAGTTAAACAGCATTGAGTTTTCGAAGCATTAAACTCTACACGGTTTTTAACTCCCCATTGTACAATGCTGTTTAAGTTAGAGTTTATTGAGCTTATCACATTTAAACGTTGCAGTTCCACATCCTAAAAGGAGGGATGTGAGTCTGGAAACGAATATGAGAAGCTAAGGGTACTATCGTCAGCGAAACAATTTATTGGATTAGAAGTAACAGACAAGATATCATTAATGAAAATGAGAAAGAGGATCGGAGACAAAACGGAGCCCTGGGGCACACCAGCATTTATATTGTGGGTTTTGGACTTAAATCCGTCCAATACAACTTGTATTGAACGGTTCGAAAGAAAGTTTCTAATCCAACGAAGAAGGGATTCATCGATACCGAAAGCCCGCATTTTCGATAAAAGAGCAAGATGCCAGAATTTATCAAATGCTTTTGAAATATCAAGCGCAACAATCTTACTTTCTCCAAAACGATGTAAAGATTTCTTCCGCTGCCCGGTGAGATAAACCATCAAATCACCAGTGGACCTGTTGCTGCGAAAGCCATACTGCCGGTATTAAGAAGCTTTCGGTCTTCGACATATTTCTTGAGCTGATAGTTTATCAACACCTTACAGGGCTACTACGACATATTCGCAGTCCAGGCCTATAAGGAGCGGTTTGGCCGGGGTGACTGCCCGGCCACATATAAAGAAACTATAATTCCGAACCACCAACAAGCCTCGGATACTGACGGAATTAATCATGATGACCCACGCAAACGATTTAAGGACAACGAATTTCGGTTTTGTACGTGGAATGTCAGGTCCCTTAACAGCCACGTGCAGCCGAACAACTAGCGGAAACCCTTGACTGTCATAAAGCAGATATAACTGCCATCCAACGTTAAATGAACAACTGCGATATTACTACGGCGACTGCTACCGGAACAAAATCAGCGTCTATTTGGATGTGGTTTTGTAGTTGGGACTCGATTCAGGAGGAAGGTCTTGAGTTTCAACTCAGTGAATGAGCGCATCACTACAATCCATATCAAGGCTAAGTTCACCAACATCAGCCTCATCATGCGCTCACGCCTCCCAGGAAAGAGATGAAGACACCAAAGACAGGTTCTACGAGCTCCTCGACAAGACCGATGAGCAATGCCCTAGATATGACATTAAAATCGTCCTTGGAGATTTTAATGTTAAGCTGGGTAGAAAAGAAATCTTTAGTGGAATAATCGGACGACATAGCCTACACGACACCATCTCCGATAACGAATTAAGGCTAATCGACTTCGGATTAAGGCAACGACATTGACATAATTGGAAAAACACAGCGTGATGTCGTGGAGTGGAGCCTAGAGCGTTTGTGAGCCTTGAGACGGAGGCCAGGAAGATGGGTCTAGCGGTTAACGAGGGCAAGACCAAGTTAATGTGATCGACAAGAAAAGACTATCAACATCGACATCTTGGAGCAAACGTCAAAATAGACAGATATAACTTCGAAAAGGACTTTGTCTACCTGGGATCCGCTATCAACTCAGACAACAACATTAGCGCTGAAATCAAACGAAAGTCACTCTTGCCAATCGCTGCTTCTTTGGACTAAAAAGGCAATTGAGTAGTAAAGTCCTCTCCCGAGCAACTAAAGTGACACTTTACAAAACCCTCATCATCCCGGTCCACATGGACTATGATAACATCTGATGAAAACGCTTTGGGCTGCTTTGAGAGAAAAATTCTTCGAGTGATTGTTGGTCCTGTCTGCATTTATGGAGAATGGAGACGAAGATTCAACCAAGAACTGTACGAGCTGTACAGCAACACTGACCTAGCCAGAGAAGTAGAGGTCCAACGACTTAGATGGTTGGGTCATGTTGAGCGAATGGAAAATAATGCTCCGGCCCGTAGAGTCATTGAATCCAACCCGGAAGGACGTCGCAGAAGAGGAAGACCGCGACTCCGGTGGAGCACACAGGTGGTAGAGGACCTGAACCAACTCGGCGTGCGAAACTGGAGACAGCTAGCCTGGGACCGAGCTGGTTGGAGAAGTTTGTTGGGTGAGGCCCTGGTCCGACTTGGACTGTAGTGCCACCATAAGTAAGAAAGTAAGATAGTTTATCAGCGTTTACATGATCTTAGTGTAAAGGGACGTAAGTGCAATGAGATGATAATTGGGGGATTGGCTGGACAAATGCTGTTTTCAAACTGCGGAACGAGCCCAGAAGAATAGGATAGATGAAAAAGCTTACGCAAGGGTTTTGCCAGCGTAGAAGAATACCTCATCAAAATAATAGCGGGGATACCATCCGGTCCAGCGGATTTAAAAATGTTGAGATCCTTTTGGACTCTAGGCACAGCACGAGTGCGGAAGAAGATTTGTCCCATAGGTGTAATCCGGTAACATATAGGACGTAATATCCACCCAGCGACCTATATTCTTATCTTATATCTCTATTGACCCATTAACTGTCAAATTTCATCAGCGGATGGCAAAGATTTTGACGGATTAGAAACTACACGAAACCCAACTCCAATTATTTGTAGGTACTATATTTACGATTTGGTACATATCTAGTTTCCTGAATCGACAAATTGGCGCTTACTTTTTCTTTCTTACATTCTTCAGATTCTGTTCGTTATTTTGTTACATTCATCGTTTAATCAGGCCTTGAAAAGTTCGCATTAACTGTCTCATTGTTATGACTTTGAAAGTGTAAAATAAATGGACAAATTAGAGACCAAACTAGGACTGGGGACTGGCGCCACTTGAGGTTATTTCTTTTTGGTCGTTCAAAATTCAAACCAACAAAAACAAATCTAACGCCGTTCTATCAACAGGCGCAACAGTATCATCAGCAAAAATTACTTACCTCGCCTTAAAAAATTCTTTATGGGTACCTAAAATACTTACCTACCCGACTAACAATCCCATCGAAAGGAACCTAACCTATCCCAAAAATAGGCTTCTTGGGAAATTCTAATTGGGATTCATAAAAAAAGACCCATAACCTCATGTTGAGAAGTAAAATGTAAATACAACTCAATCCAACAGAAAAAGAAAATGTAAACAAAAATAAGCTACAAATGAATTTTGATGACCTAGGCTAGGATAGGTATAGGTTCTCCGAAGAAATTCAACACAATGAAATGAATATTTTTATTTTCTATTTATTCAAGGTTTCCATAACTCCCACTGAGAAATTGTCAGAAAATGAACTGAATACATGAACACTGTAGATATTCAGAAACACAAAAATAAAGGCCCACCTCGGAGAGGCTTTTGCTTGAATTCCAGCTTCCATGGTCGGTTCTCTTGTCCCTACTATACATTCTGTTGATAATAAAACAAAAATCAAGAATACCTCCACAGCGATCCATATAAAAAAGAATAAGGAATAAAAAATATCCCAAGTCCCAACAAAAATCGACCGACACCGAAGAGACACCTACTCTACTGCTCTACATTTGTATTTTTCGGTCGAATTATGCCTCACACCGGGCGCCTGTTCCAAAAAACACAAAAAAAAACTTCCCTATGTTCAGTTTACACTCCGAAATAAAACGGAGTGAAAAAATAAACACACACAAAATTAAGCACCATCAACGAAGAGCAAGAGAAAATGAAAGACAACACAACAATTTTTATGGGGTTACTCTGAGTCAAGGCCAAGCACAAACACATCGCCAATAACACGCATTTACGCACCAATGAACGAACAAGAACAACATAACGAAAGTCAATACAATGGAATGGCACAAGCACAGGGCAAGAACAACGCACTTTTTACATCATTTTCGTCACTCACTGTTTTGCTGTTTGCTTTTGCTTTTGATGAGCAAGCAAAACGCAAAATTGTGTGCGTGATAATTTCTGTTTCTGTGTTTTGCTTCGTTTCTTCGTTTGGTTTTTTTTTTCTTTTATTTTTGGCTTTTGTTCGATATCGATATCGAATGAGCGCAAGCTCGGAAAAAGAAAGAAAACAAAACACGATGAAAGAGCTGTAGCGTGGGCGATTTGATTCTGATGATAATGATGCAGCAGGAGGTGGGGATGGGGTACTTATAACTTGACTTTTAATAAAAGTTCGAAAATGAAAAGCCATCATTTCCCATATCCCATATCCAGTTCCTGTTTCTCTCTCGCTTTATTAAACTTCCTTTATCGGTTGTTGTTGGGTCCTTTTCTTTCATATGAACTGACCCTCAAACGTAGGTAAGAAGGAGCAGAATTATTAATAGAATGCGGCGAAATCGAGTAAGAAGGAGAAGAGGAAAGCATTTTGATTAGGATGTTGGTTAAATGGACACACTTACGGCTAACGATGAAGAAGGGCAAACTGTAACCAGAAACTCACCAAACAGAAGAGGAATATGTCGAATTCACCAGAAAAAAAAAATAAAAGAAAATAAATAATAAAACCAGAATCAAGGTTAATGTCCCTTTTCGATGAGGGCTACGATTGTCCTTGATATATTTTTTCTTCCATTATATTCCATTCTTTCATCACCAGAAACAACAAAAACAACAAGTTCTGCTCCAATGTCTACTCAAACTCAGCTAATGCCTTTCTTAATGTCGTGTGTTACCAAATCAAATACTGGTCTCCTTGTTAAGCCTTGAAGAGGAAAGAGGAATGAGAAGAAGAGTTCAACAAGCGAAGAAAAAGAAACATACATTTTGCGACTTAACTTTGGATTTGGATCCATGAATTTGAATTTGAAAGAAGCAAAACGACACCTTATAGAAAATAGACGAATCCCCACGTTAGAAAAGCTTTTTTACTTGTCTAGCTTAGGCGTTTGCTGCAAGCTGCAACTTTCAAAGTGCAACTGCAAATTGCACTCGGATTATAACAGTTGCTGTGGGAGAGACGAGAGCAAAAGCTTTTTATTTGAAATGAGAATTGCATTCTTGATGCATTTATCGGTGCATTCAGAGTGCAGGTTTGTTATGACAGTTTGTTGGGAAATGCATGGCGCTGCATTCGATAGGAGGAAACTGAAAGGACTTCGTTTTGAAAATTGAGCTTTAGGGACGATTTTAAATTAGTTGTTGAACTGCATTCAAAAAGCTATGTAAAGTGAAGTTGGTAAGTGGTGAAATTTTTGAAAGAAGTAGGACAAAATTTAAAACTATGGACGTAACGGACACAAAAAAGCTTAATCGGTTTTATAGCTTTTTGGAAAACTAAAGAAAACTTCTACTCGGGTTTTCCAATAGGGACTTCACAACTTTGATTTTAATTATTGAACGCAACCATTAAGCAAGCTGTCAATGTCATTTATCATTTTATTCAGTAAATTCAGCATTTTCATTGGTAAACAGGTTAAGTACATGAACGAGACGTGGAAATGTTAATAACTTTCTACAGAATTTCGTGCTCGTTGACTGCAACTCTAATACATTGATTGCATTGTAGTTCTCACCCTAGGAGACAGACATCAGCTTTGTTCAGCAAGAAAAAAGACAGCATAGTACAGCACATCACAGCTTCATGAGAAATGTCAGAATAGTTTGGAAAAAGTTAGAATACTCAGTTTTTGGCAAATGAAATTTATCTCACTTGATCCTGTCCTCCTAAACTGTTCCAAATTGTTCTAGACAGACTTAATGAACACCAAACCAGAACTGTTTGGAACAGATAATGAACAACAAAAAGTTGTACTTTTCTGTTCCCAACTGTACAGAACAGTATCGCTGAACATACTTAAACATTTTGTTGTATGATGTTGCCGTGTCAGTCAGACAACGGTCGAAGTTGGTCGAAGTGTCAAAAATATCGCTACCTTTCAGGCATTCTCAAGAATTGATCATCTCTCAGACCATTATAGCGCATTTGCGTATAAGGATGTTGCTTAACATCCATACAAGATCAAGCTGACCCAAGAATTAAGGCCGATGACAGTATGTTGGGAAATGCATGGCCGTGTTTTTTTCACTACTCAATTGCCAGCACAGCAAAATTTCCCTTGGCAAACAACAACAATCTGGATTGCAGTCGATAAAAAGGCCCGTAAAAATATGACAGTCATGCCGGCGATACAGCTTTCAATTATTGCAATGAAGGCAGCGCTAATGGCGTTAAGAAGCATTATTTTGCTACGCGAATCTAATGATTTGCGTAATGAACTCTCTTAGGTTGAAGTATTTGCTATTTTCTTTATCCGAGATGCAACCCTCAGGTCCATTTTTTTACTTTTTATGTAACTATGTGCCATATAAATTGAATTTGACAGATAAAGTGAGCTGGAGAGTTTTATTCTCACTTGATTACTGTGCTGGCTACTGAGTAGTGAAAAAAACGCGGCTATTATAAAATCTTCTTCAGTGATGAAGCTCATTTTTGACTCAGTGGATCGTCAAGAAGCAAAATAATTATGTACGTGTTATTGGTCTTCACTTCATCCACAAAAAATAACTGTTTGTAGTGGGTTGCATTCCGGTTATTGGCCGCCTCGTTAGTGCGATGTAATGCCTCTAGACTATTGTCTTGGGGAAAACATTAAGTTCACGCCGACAAGAGCGAAGAGCTCAGAGCCAACATTGAACGCGAAATAGAGGCCGAAATATGTTGCCGAGTCATTGAAAATAGGGTCCGACAAATCGACCGCAATGAACGTGCCCGCGGTAGCCATGTCAATGAAGTCATAAGTGTTTTGTTTGTGAAGTTTTTGTTGGAAAACCCTATTCACCATCGGAAGGAACAGTGTCTATAACACCAGAAATTCGACTATGTTTACATTGAAAGTCCGTTGTCGGGGATGAAAGCTCAAAATATGTTTTTCCTTTCTTGTTTGAAACGAATTATCGTTGCATTTCTTAGCTTTTATTAGAACAACGTCTATCGGGTCCACTATTGCAATCAATTTTAAATCTTTGTCATCCTTCAATTGATGACAGGTTTTTCATAAGAATTTTTCATAGAAAAACGCTAGTCGAGTCCGCTAGTAAGCTGAATTGTGTACACTTGTGAACATAAATACAATTTCTACAATTACACAAACTACGTTAAGGAGGATTGTTGAATTTCTATGTTTGCCTTTGAACTTTACACAAAACAACGTATGTCGGGTCAGCTAGTAAGATTAATTATTAATCTAAACCATTCCTGAAAAAGGGGGTCCTCTAAACTGCGCCACCTACAGAGGAATCAGTCTACTTAACATCGCCTACAAGATCCTCTCTGCCGTATTATGTGAACGTCTGAAGCCTTTCGTCAACAATCTTATTGGTCCTTATTAATGTTGGTTCAGGCCAGGAAAGTCAGCCATCGACCAAATTTTCACGTTGCTGCAGATCCTGGAAAAGACCTATGAACTCCAAATCGATACCCACCACCTTTTTATCGATTTTAAGGCCGCGTATGACAGCATCTACAGAGACGAACTGTATAAAGCTATGTCTAGTTTTGGCATCACCTGCCAAGCTCGTTCGCTTGTGCAAAATGACGATGGAGAACTCACGCTGCTCCATCAAGGTTGGCAACGAGCTTACGGAATCTTTCGACGTCAAAAAAGGATTCAGACAAGGCGATGCACTGTCATGCGATTTCTTTAACATCGTTCTTGAGAAGATAGTGCAGAACTCCACCGTCAACACCAGAGGCACTATCTTCCAAAAATCTGTTCAACTTCTCGCGTACGCCGATGATATTGATATAATGGGAAGAACACAGCGTGATGTCAATGGCGCCTTTGTGAGAATTGAGACAGAAGCGGCAAAAATGGGTTTAGCGGTAAATGAGGGAAAAACGAAGTATATGCTGTCTTCGAGGAAGGACACCCAACACCGACGGCTCGGGCAGAACGTCACAATAGACGCGTATAACTTCGAGGTAGTAGAGGAGTTTGTCTACCTAGGCTCTGCTATAAACGCGGGCAATAACACCAGCGCCGAGATCAGACGAAGAATAACTCTTGCTAATCGCTGTTTCTTTGGGCTAAGAAAGCAATTGAGTGGAAAAGCCTCTCTCGAGCAACTAAGGTAAAACTGTACAACACACTCATCATCCCAGTCCTGCTGTATGGTGCAGAAGCATGGACCTTGACAAAATCGGATGAAAGTGCCTTAGGCTGTTTCGAGAGGAAAGTTCTTCGGTTCAACTTTGGCCCCGTGTGCATTGAAGGGGAATGGCGAAGAAGATATCACAGCGAACTTTACGGGTTGTACAACGACATGGACCTAGCCAGAAGGGTCAAGGTCCAGAAACTCAGATGGCTCGGCCATTTAGAGCGGATGGACACCAATGCTCCGGCCCGGAAGGCCGGATTCGACACTGTTTCCGAGAGAAGTAGGAGGAGAGGAAGACCGCGACTCAGGTGGCGCACTCAAGTGGAAGAGGACCTCAATCAACTTGGATTGCAAAACTGAAGACAGCTAGTTAGGGACCGAGTTGGCTGGTGGAGGCTGTTGATTGAGGCCGACTTTTGTTTTAAATATTAATTATTTATGTTTTTTTATTTGTAACGTTTAAAGTTTTATTAAAAAGGCTCTTACCCATACTATATTGATTTGGAAAGTGTTTTGTCCACTCACCTGAAAAACAAAGAAAATACAAAACGTTTTTGATCAATTTTCACTCAAAATTTGAATTTATAAAATCTCCTTAAAAATACAATTTAAGCGTTTGAAATACATTGAAACATTAAAACAAGAAAATAGATATGATTCGCTTACTAAAGTCTTCAAATTGACAATATAATTTGGAATAAATACACAATTTTTTTGCTCAATTTAAACCTCTTTAGCACCCATCAATGCCAATGGCAGTAAATATCCCCCATAATCCCACGCACACTCTCAGGTATCGTGATACTTTTTCATTTCAATTAGGATCAGTGGAGCATGAATTTTGAACGACCACAAACTTTGCTATCTCAATTGCGTCCATCTGTTCATTTCAACTCTAAACAAAAAAAAAAAAACTATAAATTTCGAAAAGCAACAATATTGCATCGAATTCTCTGCATTTCGAAAACATCTGTTCTCTCAAACTTCGGTTATAAAACTTATGAAGGCTTTTCTCTCACTCTCTTAACTTGATTGCACACTCACTCACAACTACTACGAAAGTGCATTCAACCTCCCACACTCCTACGATATGCAAATAGGTATAGACATCCGCGTACAATAACCTTGAACGTTTAACTGCCTTCCAACCCACAACCAACAAATTTTCTTCTCAGTAAACTAACATCCTTGCTCTGCAAGTCTATAAAACCGATGTGCACACAAGTTGAAATTCATTTTCAATGCTAAATGCAGCTCCTGCACACAAAAATTTCGAAGGGCGTTGCCTAGACAACACGTGATGTAAGGATGTCCTTGATCGTGCTACAAAATCGTTGAATTGTTACGTGCACAACCATTTTACCCCAACACTGAATATTTTATTTGAAACAATTTCAAAAGAAATTAAATTTTTTATGCAAGCACAAGTTTTCAATGCTTCGAAAATTCAGTTTCGAATGTTTGTCAAGGTAAACTTTGCCACGAGCCGAATATTGTGTTAGTGTGTGACCAGAGAAAAGGACATGCAATTCTCTTCTACTACTATTTTTGTGCTCACTCCTATACCATATGGTTGGATGGGTCGATGTGCGTACGGGGGAAAAGTCCATGGTGAAGGACATTTTCCAGCTGAACTTGAACGAGAAGCGCATTTCAAGTTTTCAATGTCAATTTTGTACTAGTATAGAGGCACAGCACAGCACCTCTCTCCCAAAGGGGATTGTTTTGTGAGTGTGTATGCAGTTTTTGCAAGGCAAAACCTAGACGTAACCTTTAACTCTATCATACAAGTGTCAGGTCATGGTTAAATATCTTGTTGTTGTTGTTCGCTTTGGGTTAGATCGAATCGAAACAATTGTTACTAAATTGTTATCCTTCTTCCAATGCCAAATGTATGAACGGGCTTGGCAGTTCTATGAGTATAGTTGATTATGGATTTTTAAGGCTTTTTACTGTGGGATAGTTTTTTTTTTCTCAATTTGAAGGTAAAATTTTTCTAATGACCTTGACTATGAAATGCTAGAAGGAATACAATTTTAAGGACATCGTCGTCGACGTTACCTTCACCTTCATGATAAAAAGAGGAGGAACAAATCGAAATGAAGATAAAAGCTTTTTTGTTTTCAAGGCTGCTTCTAAAAATTTAAATGAGAATTGGACAGTTTTAGTTCGTCAGTGAATAGTTCAATAAGCACAGTTGAACTAAAAATGCTTAAAATTCAAAATTATCTAAAATATTCCCAGGCTCTACCGCCTGCTAACCTACTACTGAGTTGAATTCAAAAATTCAGAAAAGTATAGGGAATGGTGGTTCTACTGAAGGCAAAAACTGCGTTTTTAATGAAAAACAAATTACACGCATTTCTGAAAATCAGTTTGATAGCTTTTATTTGTATGCCTGCGACAAAAACAATGCAAAACTGCCAATAATAGCCTCCATTAAAAACTGATTCCCATCATTTTCAAAATCGCCCATTTTGTGTTGTATCAATAATTAGGTTTCAACACTCTGTCTACCTTTTTTTTATCAAACAAAAACCTCACTTCGAAGACAATGCCAATGGCAATGCACCCATTTATTCGCCTTGGTCCAACTTTAATCTCTTCTGCGTCTCTACACATTGCAGTCGCGTTTGTGTATTCAACATCCATCTGCAACACGCTCGCCGATATGCATGCATAAATGACGCATGCTACTGCCGTCTCCTTTTTGTATAAGTGGCACAGTAAAAAATTGCAAATTTAGTCCAAGATCGGGGCAATGTCTTCAGAAACTGAAGCGTGCATGCAGGAGGGAATATAGGGACCCTAGTAATTTAGTGAATATAAGATCGCAAGACAAAAAAAAAAAAAAAAAACACAGCCTAAATTGTCGTCGCGTGATGCAGACTTCAACGTCGTTATCTTTGTTTCTGTCGATGGATGGACTTTAAACGAGATGCAGAGAACGAAGAACGGCTATGACGATGAGGACGGACGATGCATTGCGTTTGCGATGCATGGTATGTGGAATGGCAGAATCACTTGCAAGTGGCGGTGGAAGCATGGCGCGCATACCCAAGGGGGCTTGGTTCTTTCACTTACTTCACTCTTTCTTTCTGCGAAGTTTCGATTTCGTCAAGAGAGAGTGGTGTGACCGTTTTATGTTTTTATTTTCGTGATTTCTATTATGGACTCAACCAATATTGAAGGAACTCTGTAAAAGTCTGACCCGAAAACGAAATTAAAGCAAATTTAAAGCTGAGAATGACCCAATAGTGTGGTACCTAGTTAGAAGGGTATTAGTCTGACAAGTACCACATTATGACGTCACATTAATTGAATTGTTTGTTTAGCGATAGTTTCGTTAGGTATTTGTTGAGACATTTCGGCAAACTTTTAATCACATTGTTTGTACTAGAAATCTCTTTGAATGACGTGAAGAAAAAAACGTGTATAAAACATAACCTCTGGTCACCCTTAAATTTTCCAAAGCAGACTCTTAAGACATGTAATTTAGTAAAATACTACGTGCGGCAAGGAATGAATTGCAGCAAAACAAAATGAAAGAAAAGAACAAAACTGCAAACAAACATCCACGAATGAAGTGTTATTGACCTAAGTCAAGGGCACTGACAGTGGATGACTGCGCGACTGCTCAGTTTGCCTCATTTACTATATCGGATGCCAATGGATGTCGGGGCTTTCCATCTCCACCGATCGCAGCTCCTTGTTGCATCTTTTGGCGCGATTTCATTAACCTTAAGTACAGACAATATACTGCATTTTAAAAAAATAAACGAGACTTCTCCTGGATTGCATTTTTTTGGTGCAGTAAATCAAAGACAAGAAATACCAAGGGCTTTTGGAGCCGTAATGCGCCGGTGGGTGCAGTCTTCACAGCACAGCGCTACTCCAGCTTTTGTGAAATATATTTTCTTTGTCATATTGTCCCACAGAAAAAAAATTATAAGATAATTATGAACGTTCAAAATATCGGGAAGGAATGCTTTATTGCATGTTTTTGCATTTAAAGTCGGCCGGGTCTTATACAAAACAAAAAAGGAACAAAATAATTTCCGTTCTTGTTTTCGCTTGAGTTCCTCCACCGAGTCGAACTAATGAATTTAATTATAAAAGAGCATTAACCCATTTTAGGGTTAAGTAATTGGGTGAAGCTATACAAATGTGTCTGTGCACGAGGGCATGCATTTTAGAGAGCACAAATAAAAATTAAATTGGCAGAGTTAATTTTTCTTTTGCTTGCTTTTTTGAGGAAACAATTATTTATGAGACGTGAATTTTGTCGTCCTTTGTGAGTGCAGTGACCTAGATTCTTTTGGGCTTGAGTTTGTGCATTTAGGGAAGGGCAATTCGTTTTTGAATGAGTTTTGTGTTCTTTATTGAAAAGGAGTATGTACCCCTATACCCTATATGCTGAGGATATGGAAATATGGAAATACCATTTTTCCAAGCTGTATAATGGCGATGACGAGCAAGACTCCATCAGCAATACAGAACCTTTCAATTTGGGTGCAGCAGGCCAACAATTCCATCCAACCGACCTTGACAAAGTGAAGATAGCGATATCTAAACTTAAGTCAAACAAAGCCGCTGGAGTAGACAGGCTAACCGCCGAACATGTACAAAGCAGCTGGAGAGCTCATCTTCAAAATTTGGTTAGAGGAAAGCATGCCCGATGAATGGAACCTCAGCATCGTATGCCCGATCCTCAAGAATGGAGATCCCTTGAACTGCACCAATTACAGAGGTATAAGTCTCCTAAACATCGGCTACAAGATCTTTTCTGCAGCTCTGTGTGAACATTTGAAGCCCTTCGTCTACAACCTGATAGCTCCTTATCAGTGTGGCTTCAGACCCGGAAAGTCCACCAGCGGCTTGGAGAAGACCCAGGAACTTCAAATCGATACCTACCACCTTTTCATCGATTTCAAGGCCGGGTATGACAGCGTTAGTAGAGACCAACTGTTTAAGGCATTGTCTAGTTTTGGCATCCTAGAAAAACTCGTCCGTCTGTGTAAGATGACAATGGAAAACTCACGCTGTTCGGTCAGGGCCGGAAAAAACCTAACGGACGCATTTGATGTCAAAAAAGGTTTTAGACAAGGCGATGCGTTGAAATGTGATTTCTTTAACATCATTTGTTGCAAAGCTCCAACGTCAAAACCAGAGGCACAATCTTTCAAAAGTCCGTCCAGCTTCTAGGATACTCGGACGACATTGACATAATTGGAAGAACACAGCATGATGTCAGTGGAGCGTTCGTGAGTTTTGAGACGGAAGCCAGGAAGATGGGTCTAGCGGTTAACTAGGGCAAGACCAAGTTAATGCTGTCGACAAGAAAGGACAACCAACATCCACGTCAACATAGACAGATTTAACTTCGAGGTAGTCAAGGACTTCGTCTACCTAGGATCCGCTATCAATTCAGACAACAACAGCAGCGCTGAAATCAAACGAAGAATCACTCTTGCCAATCGCTGCTTCCTTGGACTTAGAAAGTAGTAAAGTCCTCTCCCGAGCAACTGAAGTAACGCTCTACAAAACCCTAATCATCCCGGCCTTAATGTATGGTGCAGAGACATGGACCATAACGACATCCGATGATGGGCTTCTTCGAAAGAAAAATTCTTCGAGTGATTTTTGGTCTTGTCAAGAGTTGTACGAGCTGTTCCGCGGCACTGACCTTGACAGAAAAGTTAAGGTCCAACGACTTAGATGGTTGGGACATTTAGGGCGAATGGAAAACAATACTCCGGCTCGTAGAGTCTTCGAATCCAACCCGGGAGGACGTCGCAGAAGAGGAAGACCGCGTCTCAGGTGGAGCACACAGGTGGTAGACGACTTAAACCAACTTGGCGTGCGAAACTGGAGACAGCTAGCTAGGGACCGAGCTGGCTGGAGACGTTTGTTGCATGAGGCACTGGTCCGACCTGTAGCGCCACCATAAGTAAGTAAGTAAAGTATATAAACATACCCGATTAAGCTATTTCCGAGAAATGGCCATTCATAACCTTCAAAATTCAAGTGAATATTTATGGGCTTTCCAGGAAAAAAAACATATAATTAGCTCGTCAACTGCTTCTACCCCACTTCATTCTCATCAATCCACGTGTTGAATTCCATATCGGAAATTATCTCTTCACGAGCCACCAAAAATCCATCCTTCAACCGAAATGACATAAATAAAAATATTAAAAACACAAACGCCACCTGCTTGGTGACAGTAAAGCCTCAAAAAAAAAAATAAAGAAAAACTCACACCGCACAACATTTAACGAAGCAATTTTCTTCTCATAAAGAATACATTTTAGCATTTTGCATTCTAATAATTTCCTATTTCACTTTCACGCTAGCTATTGGCAATAAACTTTGTTTTATTTTTAGATCTTCCTCATTCATAATATAGAGCCATAATAATAATTTTCAATAATATGAACTTGTTTGTAGGTCGAATATTGGGTGGCTATAAACAGATAATGTAGATTGGAATTGGCCCAAAAAAAAAGAAGAGGGAAAACAATAATTTTCAAACGATTTTGACATTGAAAAATAATAATCAACGATCTTACATCAATGTCTATGTCGTTGTCGTTATTTGTCGACCGACACGGACATAGTGGGAGCAATAAAACCCACAAAAATATAACTTTGACATTTTTTTGTACAAAATTTCATGTTTTCAGGAACAACTGAACTGATTTTGGTAGGTTTTTTGCTAGATTTTCAATATCACAAAAAAAATCGAATTCAACTTGAAAAACCGACGGAATATAGTTTTCTACAGCTGAACAAACTCAGCCCCACTGTGTGTCGATGTTATTCGATTTGTTTCGTCAATTTCCCTATTCTTCCGCGTAGTTATTCTGGTCGAGTCTGTTAATTGCTTATTCAGTTTTTTTTTTTTCACTTTTTTTTTGTCGTTTAATATAATAATTATTCAATCTTTATTTTTGTTTTCAGATTTTTATTTAGTTTTGAGTTTTTTTTTCCTTCAAAGAAAACAACAGCTAACGGCTGTTTACCCTTAAAATGAACTTGATTTTGAAGGTCAGGGTTTTTGATGAAACGAAAAATGCATTTATTGGTTTTATCTCTCATGTTTGTTGTGAGCAACTAAAAATTGTCGATTTCATAACTAACTGAAATCGGAAGTAGTACATTTATATCAAAACTGTGATGTTCCTTGGTATCAAAGGCTGGGGTATCAGGGTCTTCTAGGGTAGAACAGTAAACCTTAGCCCGATCCAATAGAAAAAAAGATAAATGTTTCTTGATTAAAAAATTAATTTGCGGTATCAGACTAGGTTGGACTGGAGTTCTTCCTGGTGATGACACTTTCCTTCACGGCTCGGGACATCATGTACTTCTCGATTTTGTGATGAGTTAAAGACGAGCACGATGTATGTCCCTGGCTTACGGAGTCCTCGGTATCACAAATTTCCTGCTCAACGGAACCGTTATCTAAGGCTTGCTTCAATGTTAACCGGTGTATTAACAAGGTATATCTCGGCTTATCAACGGAGTTTCCTCCGGCTTACCAACGATCTTTCGATCGGTTATCAACAAAGTTTCCCTTGCTGATCCACGGTCTTGAACGGTTTACCTACGAAGTTTCCTCTGGCTTTCAATTGTTATTAACCGGTGTATCAACAAGGTTTATCTCGGCTTATTAATGCAGTTTCTCCGGCAATCAACGATCTTTCAACAAAATTTCCCTTGGTTTATCACCGGCTTTGAACCGGTTTATCAACGGAGTTACCTCGGGCTGTCAACGGTGATCAACCGGTGTATCACGAGGTTCCCTTGGCTTATCAACGGAGTTTCCTCCAGCTTATCAACGATCTTTCAATCGCCTGTCACCAAGGTTTCCCTTCGCTCATCAAACATCAAAGGCTTTCAACCGGTTTATTAACGTCTCCTCCGGCTTTCAACGGCGGTTGACCGGTGTTTCAAGAGAGAGATCCGTGACTTATACTTTGACCGACTGATCGTAGGAAGCATGGAATGTTACCACTCTTCAACATCGACGATTCGCTCCCTTATGCACATTTCTTGTAAAATTTCATACAAAAATCTTTCTGGTACGATATGAATTACAAATATTTTTTTGGTATAATTCATGCTGTTTTGGAATTTGGAATTGATGCACCTAATGCATCATTATAAAACATTAATATTCATTAGATTTGTGTACAAAGAAAAACAAGCTGACCCGAAAAACTTCGTTTTGCCAGTATATTAAAAAAAAATCAAACAAAGAGGATAGCTTCTCTACTGTGGAACGTGGCACACAACATGCCAAGCAGCTGTAAACGATTATCATCCATTCGTGTAAACTGGGACTAGATTTATTAAAAACTAGCCGACCCTGCGAACTTCGTTTCGCCACCCCTCAGCACAACTTTAGAATAATTACAATTAATAAAGATATTGCTTAAATGCAATGTGATTTGCTTGAATCCAATTGAAATAGAGAACTTCATATATAATTTGATGATGATTTGATTTGATTTTAGATTTTGAAGTTCTTCATGCTCTCGCAGAGTTTTCCGAGCTCCCAATCCAAAATTATTTGAATTGTCCGATGTTTTCATCAAGAACTTTCTTTTTTCCATTTGAAAACTTCGAAATTTTCCAATGCAGCTACAATTACATGCAGTTTTCATTTGAAGACCAATGAGTTTTCCGAGTTTTTCATCGCGAACTTTCTATTTTCCATTCGAAAACCCATTTTGAAATATTCCAATTTTCCATTTGAAACCCAATGCACCTACAATTACATGCAGTTTTCTCTTTGAAAACTAATGAAACTCTTTGAAATTCCCCAGTTTTAGCCATGAAACCGAGTTCCGTTCGAAAACCCATTTTGAAATTTTTTAGTTTTCCTTTTGAAATTTACCAGTTTTCCACTTGAAAACCAATGCATCCACAATTTCATGCTAATTCTCATTTGAAATCCAATGAGTTTTCCGAGTTTTTCAAGAACTTTCTATTTTACATTCAAAAACCCATTTTGAACCAACAAATTAAAAGCAAAAAAAAAATCTAATTTCCGACCTTTTTTTGGTTTTTCCAGTTTTCCTACTCTTCCATGAGCTTTTTCCAATTTTTTTTTTCACAGAAATCATCATTGAATACAACAATATCAACCATGAACATTTCACAAATATCTGTTGGGCCATTTCGGAGTCTATAAAGACATACAAACAAACACACATCCATTTTTATATATATAGAGAAGATTGGTATTGCCAATAGTGCTATCAGTATATGAAGTCGTTTTCCTGATGTGAATCTTTCCATAATGAATTGATTCTTTGAATCAAATATGATGCATATTACTGTTTGAATCATATTTGATTCAGGAAATTCTTTAAGGCCATGAAATTTCTTTTTCCATGTTTTTCCATGAATCAAATTTGATTCATTGCTAATATTCTGACTCCATTGGTATGCCTTAAATAGGAACAAAAAACACTTTTCATTGCATGCGTGTATTGTGAATCACATATGATTCATTGGCGCTGATAATACTGTTCATCAAAAAATATGTTCATTAAATGTGATTCATGAACTGAACAATGTAGCGTTTCGAAAAGAATTTGCATAGAAATAGTGAGTGTTAAGGTACCTCAACTCCAACATCTTCAAAGAAGTACACCTCAAAAAATATACACAAATAAGTGCCGCCCTTAACCTCCACTAAACTAAGCTCCAATCTCCAACTAAACAAAGAGCATGAACAAAAATCACACCGATTTTTTAATGATTATTATAATTGTAGTGTTATTGGTTTCCATTTCCGATCTCCTTCCTGTTCCAAAGTGCAGCCAAACCATACAAACAAAAAACTCCAACTTCAATTTATATTCCCACCCAGTTTCTCGGCACATAAGTATACATTTAGGCAAGTATATATTTTTTACTGTTAAAAACTGTGCCATCGTAAAATATTATTCGAAAACCTCTGAGGGCTAGTTGGTGTCTTTGTTCGAATTCACGTCACCTTGTGCTTTTATTTTTATAACCACAACATACTGACCATTATGAAATTAACCAAAGAAAACCTAGTTTTCAAAACCAAAAGAAAAAAAAAAGTCATTCATTGTCTCATGTCTTGACTTCTCGAGTTGAATTCTGTTTAACTCGATGTTTTGATTGTCATCATGTTTTATTAAAATCGGACCAGAGAATTCACGTATTTTGTGTATTTCGTGTCGTTGTTAATCTTCTTGATTTTTTTTTTTCTCATAGGTCATTCTCCATTTTTGCTTTAATTTCATTTCCTATACAAAAATTTGAATTGTTTTTATTTAATTTTTCTTTACATCACATCGTCTTCGTTGTTGGTGTTGTTCGCTTGTGCGTTGCGTTGTCGTTTGTGTCGTGTCGTTTCGTTTGTCAGCGTTGTTCTTGTTCTGCATTTCGAAATTATTATAATCAAAAGTTTATTCAGGTATAAGTTCAAGGTAAGCACAGCTCAGAGAAGACCTTCGGTAAAATGAAATTATTTGTGCTTGTGTGTGGATGTGTTTGAAAGTGTTAGTGGGTAGGTACATGTACGGTGCTCCACAGCTAGTAGATTCTTTTCTGGCATTTGGGTTCACAAGTAAAGGAGTGGGATGGGAAATTGGGAGTACTCAATTTATGCAATTGTGTGGGTTTTTCAACGAGAGTACAGGATACTTGTGTTAGTGTGCAGCACATTATCTGAATCTGAACCTAAGCAGGAGCTTATAATAGCATTCCATCATTCGACACGAACAGAACAAAATGGTGAAGGATATTATTTCTTGTGATCCTTTAGAAATATACACAGGTCCATTGGTATGCCAAAGCTTTATTTTTAGTTCTTGGTAATTTGGGCAGCCAAGATAAATTTGTATCCTTGAACAACATTGACCTTGAACTTGGGACACATTCAACATGTAACTTTATTCTCATGAAGGTAGATACTGTAGAATCCAGCTCCAAGGAACAAGTTTGTTTGTATATTTGAACAGTTTTTTTCCACTTAGGTTAGGTTATGAGGGGTGTGCACAGCGTGAACTGTTGCATACACGGGGGCCTACTGGCCTACTGTGATCCCTTATAAAAATAAAAGTTAGCATCGATGCTATTCGAAGTTGTGGATGAACGTAGACCGGCTCGTTAACGAACCAGCCTGTGTTATCTATAAATTTACCATATTTGCCATTGAGACCTGTGCAGATCATCAAGTTCTCCAACAAACCTGTTCCCAAAATGACGGAGTCGGGTAGGTTTGGAGGTTCGGACAGTCACAGAGCAGGTGTTTAATGGTTTCTATTTCCTCCTCATCCTGACAGCTCCTACAGAAATCGGATGCAAAAGCCCCTATCTTGTTGGCCATTGTGCCAATAGCGCAATGACCCGTTAGTACACCTATCAGGATTTTAATGTTCCTTTTACTCAGCGATAAAATATACCGAGTTTCCTTTTCATTAATGTTAGGCCATAAACTTCTAGAGATTACACCTTTGATTTAAGGTCTATCTTCCTCTTGAGTACCCCAATCGGGACGATTGGTCCCCTATCTGAATGGTCGCTACTACTTGTATCTGCTTCTGACCCTTTCCTGGCTAGTTCATCTGCTATTTCGTTTCCTTCTATGTTGCTGTGTCCGGGAACCCAGCAGAGTTTAACCTGGTTAGTGTGACAGATTCTATTTAATTCTTTCCTACAGTTTAAAACTGCCTTCGATCTTATGGTCTCACTGGCTAAGGCTTTGATAGCAGCCTGGCTGTCCACGAAAAAAGTAATCTCCGAGGAGCTTAGCTTTTCATGATGTGCCAATTCAGCTGCTTTTTCAATGGCATAGATCGCGGCCTGAAAAACACTACAGTCAGCTTGGAGTTTATACGCCTCTCTGATTTGAGAGATTGGCAAAACACTCCAGCACCTGTTCCTGATTCCATTTTCGAACCGTCAGTGTATAAAGGCATACCCTGTTCACTTAAAGTGAACTAGGATCCCAACCCTGTCTTCCTGGTATGCAAATAGAAAATTTCCTGTCAAAATCCAGCAGGGGGAATGTAATCGGTGGTCTCCATCAGTCTTGGAATCATGTCATATCTTTGTAAGATTGACCCGTGTCCATAAGTGCTGTGCTTCCAAAAACTCAGTTCTTTTAAACGAATTGCGGTTTTGGCTGCCGTGCACCTTATGAAAATTGTAAAAAATTTAGAAATTGAAACTGACTTGACAAAATTGGTCCTTCGAGCCGAATTTTTATGACTCTTTCATGAAAAATTGCGTGTTGTGAATTGAAATTTCAATAACAAACAAAATATGTATATGGGCTCACCCTGACATTAACCTCTCAACACATAAGTCATACACAAATTATTACCCAACACCCAGAAATCTCACCCCACACCTCGAGTAAGCCACTTCACCCTAGAACGTGCTATTCAGTGCTATTCAGAGAGATAATAATTTGTGTAGCTTAATCTTTTCCATCGAACTCAAAAAAAAAAAACAAAAACAAACGAAGGCCAGCTGACCGACTAACAAACGAGCGTACAAAATCCACCAAGGCGCACACATTCCCATAAGCATGCTATGTAACCATGCCCGTGATATTTAAATTCAATGTCAATGTCATCTAATACACAATCAAATGAATGAAATAGAATAATAACAAATACGAACGGGCCCAATGGCATGACGAGCAAAAAAAAAGAATATACAAAATTTGAAAGCAAAACAAAAAAATCAAATAAAATAAAAATATTATTCAAAGAGAAACAACAACAACATCAAAATACGTCAGGAGAAGAGGAAAAAAAAGACGAACGAATTCAAAACGATTTTAAGAAAAGAAAGAGAAGCCAACAAGTAAAAAAAAAAACCAAAACAAAAATAGAAAATAAAAAGTGAAATAATGAGCTCCAAAGTTAAGTACCCACTACCCAGTACCCACACACAAACTAACACACACTGTCAGTCGGCTTGTATGTTGTTTTCACACCGTTATACGGATATGGCAATGTGTTTACTGTGTATGGTCATAAATTACGGACAGGGCTGCCGTTTCAAATTTTCACAGAGGAGTATTTTCAAGTTCTAGAGGGGAGTATTTTGCTATTGAAGGGAGCAAGCACACTTACAAACATTTTTTAACAGAGACACTTTTTGATTAGGTAGAAGAAAAAAAATCTAGTTTTGACAGCTTTGAATTTAACTTTTGAATGCACATTTTCACTAATGAATTACTAACCATTTTCATCATAAAAATTCACCAACGGCTCTCTGCCGAAATGCGGAGTCGATGACCACAAATTTATTCGTATTTCTCACCCTAGTCGACCGGGGGTAGAATTGTGTAAGCTGGTTTTTGATAGTTGGCAGTCAAATTCAGGAAAAAAAGGGAAGAGATAATTGAGTGTCAACTATAAACTATCGTTCTGAATGGCCAGCGTTGTCGCATCATGATTACCGATTATTTTTGGGTCGCATTTGAATTTATATAGACTTTGGCCACAAGTAGTTTTAACAAGCCAAAAAAGCACACCTCACAATCCCATTATTGAAGAGTAGGTTTGATGGGCGAGTTATCTCAAGAAATGGGAGTCTATTGCCCACCTTGTTCCTGTTATTTAACACCACTAGACAGTTAATATAATATAATGTTCCTTTAAGTTTCTAAGCGTCTGTTTCACAATGTAAAAGTAAAGTTCTGATTTAGTTAACCAGCACTTAAATTAGCTGCCAGTTAAATCCTCCTGTTAATGAGTTTTACGTTTCACATTCATCCTTCTAATAAATTTGTGTGTTGGGTAACTAATTGCCAGTTATTCCAAAAACGATAAGGACAAAGATAATTTCCAGTAGATTTTGCTCTCAACTTAATAGAGGTCAAAACCACTATTAACTTTTGAGGGTGCTCGGAAATCAGAACTTATCTACGGCAGTGACCTAATAGCGTTCAATGAATAAATACCAGCCTTTGAAAATTATAATTCTTTGTCTGACCTGTGATTGTTGGCCATATCTTTAATCAATCGAATCATATTTCGTATTGCGGAATGTAATCGATCGAACCATGCACTATTTTGAATAAACCCGAAAACATTGCGAATATTTCTAATTTGAGAATTCTATGTTGTCCAACAATTCCATGATATGCTTTCTAACTCGGATATCGCGGTTCCGTGGTGACTCCACAACGCGAAAAAAAAACTCATCGTGTCCATTTTATTGGAAATAAATTAAAATTATTTACGAATCCTTGCTTTTGAGAAATGTAATTCTATTTTAATTGAAGAAAAGACAAATCTTGTTTTTTTTTCAGACTTTTAATTCTGTTAACTGCCAGTTAACTACTTTATAGGGCACTTCATCCTCCCTATAGGTTACTTGACACATTAACTACTTGTTAGCTCTGCTCAGATATTGTGAAACTCTGTTTTGAATTTCAACTGCTAGTTAGCTTCCAAGTAGCTTAACTGGAACTTTACTTGTATATTGTGTACAGGTGCTAAGGGGAGTATTTTCGAGTATAGCGGAGTATGGGAGTACACTGAACGCAAAGGGAGTACAAATACTCCCATGGTAGTAGTTCCGGCAGCGCTGATTACGGAATAGAGATTGTAAAATGTGCGCTGGCTTCAGGCACGGATTTGAACAGTAGACAAGGGCGCCGTATATTTAATTCATCTTTTCGAACATGACGATTTTGTCTCTTCATTAAAAATAAATTGAGGTTTAATTTATGAACTGAGTCAAAACAACTTATGCCGCCCCTGTCATCAACGGTACCTACCTATTTAATGACAGTGACAGATACGGCATTAACATGAAGTTATGAAAATGGCCATGATCGCTAAAATTGCAACAAAAGAAAATATTAAAATTATTAATCACTTTCAATGTGTCATTTGGTTAAAGCTACTTTGTGTGTGTGTATTTGTATTAATTTTATACAAATCAAAAATAATTCATCGAGCGAAGAGCACGTTCGGTTATTAATTAAAGAGAATTCACTTTGATTGGTTGAGAATTTGTTTGGAATGTGTGCGACGACCTTGCAAAATTTGTTCTATTTTTTTCTATTTTGTTTTGTTTTCTTTCATTTTTTTTATCGCTAAAAGGTGCGACGTCATAATTAGCGTATTTTTCAATAGACTTTGAATGAATGAAAGAAAAACTAACTGTATCTGTTACAATGTGTTTTAACTAGATAGGAAAATCGGATTTTGTGTTTTATCTACAGTGAAAAAGTGTTGCCTTGAATATTAGTCAATTTTTTAATTGCGGTTTTATCAAATGTCCGGGTAGTACTGATACATTTAAAAGTACCTAAAAAAATTAACAGGAGCACATTGGATAATATTAAATTAGAGTTTAAATTTTTCAGAAACATTTAGGAATCTTGCTGTAAGCTTTTACTGCTTTGTTTTAGAACTCACTGCTCGAGAGCTTAACGTCAAAAACTGATGTTCTGGAAAATATCTACATTTTTAAATCGAATTATCGGAGAAATTGGTCATGTTAGACAAAATTACTTTCAATCCTTTTTGTAGATAATTACGTGATCTAAATTTCTGTACCAAATTGTTTTCAAAGAGAGCTACTCATTTACGAGCAACGAGAAGTTTCTTTCTTATCAATTTCATTACTCGTCAATAATTGTATTTGAATAATTGAATGTAAGTATAACGATGCACATATGAAATGTTCATCGTTACCGCATAGTTACTAGTAACGTTTGCGTACTAGGGCCAAATTAAGAGAGTACTATTTGTTCTTACTCTCAAGAAAATATGTTTAAAATCAGTCCTATGTTTTATTATCTGTCAGCGTCAGAACCAATCATTGATAGCAATTGACTATGATCTTGGTAGATAGTTGACAATCCAAACGAGGTGGTGATATTTTGTTCCAAAAATTATCCTCAAAAATACGTAAAACTAACACTGAATCAAAGTTTGAAAAGTATTGGAAGACGGGATATTTTTTATCAATTTAATATTACGAGTTTAACATTCGTTTTTACAAGTATACATTACACAATTTCTTATAACTATGGTCTTATAAATACGGTTCACTCTAAGATAACAGAGTCCACTACTAATTACAACTTGAAATAGGAGGCGCCACTGGTTATTACAATCAAACAAATGCCACTTGATTACTGCAGTCTACAAGCAGACACCATTGATTATTACAGTCTGAAAGCAGGCGCCACTTGATTATTACAGTCTGCAAGCAGAAGCCACTGATTATTACAGTCTGAAAGCAGACGCCACTGGTTATTACAGTCTGAAAGCAGACGCCACTGGACTGGTTACTACAATATGAAAGCAGACGCCATTGGTTATTACAATCTGAACAAGCTAGTGATGGCATTAACAGTTATTTCTGAATAACCGTTATTCAGTTACTCAGTATAACGGTTATCCATATACTTATACGGAAATCCTAACCTCAGGAAAACTGAATTCGTATTTCCTAGAATGGAAAGTATTATTATTCTCAACCCATTTTTCCTACATTCATAAAAAAATAATACATCTAGTTATAGCAGTTACAGTTATTCACGAATAACACGTTATCGGTAACGGTTATTGATATATCGCCCACCTCTAGAACAAGCAGATGCCACTTGATTACTACAGTCTGCAGGCAGACACCACTGAATATTACAGTCTGAAAGCAGACCTCACTGATTTGTACAGTCTGCAAGCAGACGCCACTGATTATAACAGTCTGTAAGCAGACGCCACTGATTATTACAGTCTAAATCACACGCCACTTTTAAAGATGAATGAACTTCACATTCTATCAAAATTTATAAGAGGAAAGGGCTTTCCCTAGTACAACAAGTCTGGACTCTGGTACTTAACCGCTTGGATATTGTTCTCAGCTTTTACCTCTATTAGTCACCTCTATTAGTCAATTTTGTGCCCAAACATGAATGTGAATTATACTTCGCAAACGAAATGCTTGCATACATTTTGAATCCCTCTGATACACAGCGTATTTGGTTGTTGGCTGATTGTAAAAAAATGAATGAGTGTGCTTGGTTTTGATTGTGTGTGTGCAGCTGTTGTTTGCTGCTGATTTTAGTCAATCGTCGATGGTAGAGTGGGATATTTATTATTTGAAATGAATGTTGTTTCATTACAGTACAGTATCTTAGCAGAGTGTGTAACGAAAGTTAGTTCTTGGGTAACAGTTGAACAAAACAAAATGAGATGTCACGAAATTTTATTTCACTTAAAGTCAAAACTGATAGAACTCAGGCTACAGGAAAGAGGCTGACATGAATCAGCCCAGTATGCAAGACGAATAGACGGATTCAAAAGAAAAATTCTAATACGACGAAGAAATGATTTGTCGTTGAGCCTTTTATTTGCAGTGGAACTAGTGTTACGACAGCCTTACTGCCAGTCTCAAGGCAATTTGTTCATCATTTCCTCGTTTAGGCCGAGGAAATGATGAACAAATTGCCTTAAGAAAGAAAAAAGAAAGAAGAAATAAGTGCAACCAATCGATAGTGTAGACTGTTAGAAGATTGTATTTAAAGAACTGTGTGATTCAGTTTTTGGACATGTGAAAATTTGAATCATCGATCAGAAGTAGGAGTTTTGCTCCTTTGAAGTTGTTCCGGTTTTCTAACTTTGGAAACAAATTTTTTTTTCAGCTTCATTGTTCTCGTATGGAAGCTCTTTTCATAATTTGGACAAAACTGGTATGAAATTGTGGTCAGAAGTCATTAACGTCAGATATTCGCGTGAACTTCTTGAATTTCTTCTTGAACTGGTTTAAAAATCTTCCATTTTGACTAGCCTTGCAAAATATTCAAAAAACCTACGAGATATTGGGGTATAAAATTATTTTCGTTCCGTAACACCGCTTTACATATTATTGTAGTTGATACTCAAGGCAAGAAAATGAAAACACCTTTACTGGAATTATAAGCGTCACGTTACTTCTTGTTGCACAAAAAAAAAACACAAATTCCATCCATCGGAAAACGTTCAAGCACTGAATCAAATATTCCCCGTATATAATTTATTTTTCCCCATTTTATTTGATTTTGATGTGAAATCAATTCAAGTGTACAACTTTCATATAACCTAGGTTAATGCTTTTTCTAACCTACAAAAGCAATTCCGCCATTACACAAAGTCATAAAGGTTAACTTGAATTCAAGTTCACACAATGTCATCGTTCGTCGTCGTCACAATAATAAGTGCGGGGTTTGATTACCCTCATTAATTTTTGTTCTATTTCTCAATTTTGTTCTCCTTTACATATTTTTGTGTGTATAAGAAATCAATTTGAAAAATATTCCCTTCCATCTCTCATTATTTGGTTTTTTTTTTTCAACAAAATTACTGGACAAACCTTTTATTCTGTCATAGAGTCATGTACCCTTGAAATTAAGTCGAAAATAATTTACTGATAAATTTCGTACACTTAATTATAATTCCAGTCAGATATTTTTTGTGAGTCTCTATATGTGCCGCATTTGTAATCTGAACAGTTTATCTAGATATAGAAGATAGATAGCGATAATTTTTATTGTTTTTATTGAACCCCAACTACTTCCGTCATTAATTTCGATGTGACTGGGTGTGACATCTTTGATTTTGCTTTGAACAAACAAACAAATTAAAAACAGTTCATCCTCAATAGGCCAAATGAATGACCTTCTCTTAATCTCATCTTCTATCGAATCAGAAAGTCTGAATCGAAACTTTAATTTCGCTTTCTATGTTTGCCTCTTTTCTTAAATCATTTTCATTCAAGCTAAACCCAATATATTTGCATAATACGACATGATATTTTACTTGAAATTAAAGAACTTTTAGGGTACTTTAGGGACTTGTGACAAAAGTTTGTTTGCGTTGAATGAATGGGATTCGAATACATTGGATAGGATTTTTTAAAAAATGGAGTACCTCAAGGTTCCAATTTGAGACCAGTACTTGTTTTATATTGATTTCTTGCTCTCTTCATCCATAAAAAAATTATCGAAGATCCTTTCCATATCCATACTGCATAAATACAGATGGATCTTGACACTACTCGGATCGGAACCATGAGGCTTTAACAAAGTAGCAACGAAAAAACTTTATAACCCAACAAGTTTTTAAAGCAATTTTCAGCAACCTTTCAGTAGTCCTTATTTTAGAATTTATCTTCTCTCAGTTTCAACTGCAGTGTGGGTATATCTACCGCTAGACACATTAACATGAAACAAGTGGGGGCTGGGGGATTAATTAATATGCAACTGTGTGCGCAGATTCAATAACCTTGACAGATAAATAATTTTTCTGTCGCTTTCTCAGATGACAGCTCAGTTTTAGTGTTGTTGTTCATTTTTTTTTTTTAAATGTTTGCAAACAGAACGAAAATATTTCACCATTTATCTGACTTATTCTTGATAATCCGTCACAACACTGTACACTAATTGAGTAATGAAAGCACGCGAAATTTGACTAAACAAAACAACAACAACAACAAAAACGAAAAATACTGCTGAAATGTCAAAATCAAGATCAATGTCATAATTATACAATTTTGAAGGTCGCCAGCAACAGCCAGCGTTTATTCTTGATGATTATTGTGTCAGAAGAAATACAATCTCTTCCTTTTGCTCTCTTTCTCTCGCTCTTTGCCATGGATTCATAGTAATATCAGTAAAAGTTTATAAATTCCGTATACGGTTCGGTTACAAGTTTTGCAACTTAAGATGAAAGTAAATACTGAATGGTTAGAGTATTTTTGTTGCCTGTTTTGTTTTTTCATACAACTTGTTTTTGTCTGTTTTACGTTTCATTTATAACCATGTTCGTTTTGGGATACTCTCACTTTAATAGATGACAAGTTTGACTTGCAATGTGTGTGAGCCTGTGAGGAGTTTGTGTAGTGTGTGTTGATATTTTTGTTTATAATTGACAAACTGGGTGTTGATGATGATTGTCATCAAATAATTTAACTCGAATACTTTGTATCTTTTTGTAGTTGTTATGTCAGAGATTCTTTCTGGGAAGAACAAAAAGTCGTTTTTTTTTTTCTATTTAAACTTTTACGAACCCGTTTATAAGCGAATGGCGATTGATCGAGAAGGATTATGTCACAGTCAGCAAATTCCAATGGGATTTTTTTCGCAATTTGTTTGCTTAAGTAAATAAAAGGAACCAGAAAAAACGAAAACTTTGCCTGTCTGAGAATTTTGTATTTTTGAGCTAAGGAAACTGGGTATTGGTGTGCGATCGTTTTACTGCATCAAACTAAAATTACTGTCGTGGTTGGTAATTTCATGCTGAAATGTTACTTGTGCCTATTTTAATGGAAAGAACTACACAAGCCGTCAAATTCACAGCAATTCGACAGTTATTGGCTCAATAGAAAGAAAGGCTAGGAATCTAGGTCGACAGATGTGTTTTTTGGTTCTAAATGTTACCAGATTGCCCCAAAAATCGATCTAGAAGACACTTAAAAATGCTGTTTTTAATCCGTCAAAATCTTTGCCATCCGCTGATGAAGTTTGACAGTTATTGGCTCAATAGAAAGAGAAGCTAAGAATTTATGTCGACATAGTATTATTTGGTTCTAAATAATGTCGGATTGACCCGAAAATCATTCTTGAAAACAAAGTTTTTAGTCCGTTAAAACCTTTGCCATCCGCTGATGAAATTTGGCAGTTAATGGCTCAATAGATAGAGAAGCTAGGAATCTAGGTCGATAGGGGGCAATTTCGTTGTAAGTGTTACTGGATTGCCCTAGAGAAATCACTCATAGATCTTATAAGTTTCATGCTCAAAAGGAGGGCAATAACATCCAGCTTGAGAAATTTTACTACCACCAGATCGGTGAATCGAGGTACCCCCCAAGGTGGGGTTCTTTCACCTCTTTTATGGAACATGGTAGTAAACGACCTACTAACATCATTGGAAATAGAGGGTTTCAAGGTGATTGCCTATGGTGACGACGTTGCAATATCCGTGTCTGGGAAACATCCCCAAGTTCTCTCGGAACTACAGAACTAGTACTCTTTTAGAGAAGGTACAAAATTCCCCAGATTAGCCCACCTAAGATTAAAAGAATACCATTAAGCTTTTCCGACCAAGCCAAATATTTAGGCCTCATTTTAGACAAAAAACTAAATTGGAAGGCAAATATTGATGAAAGAGTAAAAAAAGCTACCGTAGCGCTTTAGGATCAAACTGGGGCTTCTCCCCAAAAATAACCTACTGGCTATACACTTCGGTAATCAGACCGTTACTCATTTATGGAGTTGTCGAATGGTGGACCGCACTGGACAAGATGGTAAATCTAAATAAGCTCGTCAAAGTCCAACGGTCAGCAGGTTTGTGCATCACAGGAGCACTTCGCTCAACACCAACCGCAGCCCTGGAAGTGCTTTTAAACCTAACACTTCTTGAAATCTTCTCCAAAATGGTGGCAGCCAACTCATGTGTGAGGCTTAGAGCCACCTTTACTATTCCTAGACAATTTCAGATTTATCCCAGATCGCTTCCATGTCTCCATCCCTTCAAGATCTTCCTGGGAAGAAGAGCGACCCCTGGAAGACAATGCGGTACACTTCTATACAACCGTCTGTATACCGATTACGGAGTTGGAAGTGGTATCTATTCGGAACAACTGAATCTCAGTCTATCATATAGACTTTCCAATCAATGTAGTGTTTTCCAGGTAGAAGTAATGGCGTTTAAAGAAAGAGGAATTATCCTGGCTCAAAGAAAACGTTATATCTTGCAAGGATATACGAATCTTCTCGGAGAGCCAAGCTGCTCTTAAATCTCTCGCGTCTGTCTCCACAAACTCTCAAATAGTCCACGATTGTCGATCATCTCTGAATGAGATGACGGAACAGTTTAATATTCACCTCATTTGGGTGCCGGGCCACAGAGACATCCCGGGAAATTGCAAAGCCGATGAGCTCGCCAAAAACGGAACACATGCAAATATCTTCTCAAACAATATGCTCTAGAATCAACAAATGCTAGATGGTCACAGGGTACCACCTGCCTAGCAACCAAGCAAATATGGCCAAGCATAGACCTAAAACGGTCAAAAAGGCTTGATTTCCCTGAGCAGACAAAATATAAGCTCTATAATTGGAGTTATAACAGGACACTGCCTCATAGGTAGGCATCCTCTCAGGCTAGAGGTCTACACAAATGTAGAAGCTGCATGGACGCGGAGGAAGAAGAAACAGTCCAACACCTTCTATGTACATGTCCGGCGGTCTCCAATAGAAGGAATCACTATCTCGGTAATCCCTTCTTCGATAATACCAGTGAACTAGCAACGATTGACACAAAATGTCTCTCTAACTTCATTAGAAGCACGAATTGGTTTGTTTGAGTCCATTACTCTCCCATGAGTATTTTGTGGTATCACAATGGATCTTTGAGGTCTAAGTGAGTCAACAACAACTAGACAGCCGCTACAACGTAACCTAACCTAACCTACCGGATTGCCCTGAAAATAAAGTTTTGAACCCGTAAAAATCTTTTTCATTGGCTGAAGAAATTTGATGTTTAACGGCTAAATAGAGAAATAAGATGAATTTAGGTCGCCAGGTGGATATTTCTTTCAAAATGTTTCCGGATCCTCGAAAAAACCGTTCTTGAAAATCGTTCTAGAAAAAGCAGTCGTTTGATGCTAGCCCGTTGGACCTACCGTAGGCCCATTAGGTGGCATCTTTGTTTCAGGAAGTTTAAATTCTTTGTGGTATCAAAATGGATCTACAATAATCTGAACCGTATCCTCAGTATATCAATTACAAACTCGCAAAACAGCTGCTAAATAACGGCAAAAACCAGCCTCCCAATCTTTTTCAAACCAAAGGTCAACCAGAAACCTTAACTAACCTCCACAATCTACAACTGTATTGAAACTGCTCGTCCCCCATTACTTTAACCGTTCATCATAGCTCACGATATATTGTATTACAGTTTGTTTTAATTTAAAATTCAATAACAACAAAACACAAATCCAACCTCAACAATTAAATCAAAAAATAATAAAAAAAATATCACATTTCCATTAATAACAACTTTTTCTCGGCACTAGGTTGAGCGATTTAATAATAATATAATTAATACGAGATAGATGTCGTGTCGGTTGAGTCGGTTTCAATGGGTCGGTCGGTAGTCGCAGTGATGCCATTACGGAAGAAATTCAATGCATGTCTCGAAATTCTGTGTAGGAGCTGGCAACTCGAACACGAGTAGAATAACACGCCTACCGTTATCTTAACCTTGGACAATAATATAATAAAACCAACATGATGACAATTTAATATTATTCAGAAGTTTACTCAGCCACACACACAAACATCAACACAAGCGAATATTTCTTGAAAAATAAAAATATGTATCTCGAAAGCAAACTAACTTGTGGATACAGGAAGTGTTCCACTGTTCTATATTACGTTCAAATCGACCTTCAATCATGAGATACATTTTTGTTTTTTTTTTTTTTGTATGAAGAAAAACAACTTCATTGAAACAAGTATGAGGTAGTTATGTCCCATGCCTCGGTAACGTTTGTATGTTTTCAGAGTGAGTTTCAAGCTACTTTTTTGTGGTATTCAAGCGAATGTCATCTGATGTGATATGGAACTACAAATGCAGGTTATTAAGAAAATGTTAAGTACCGTTTTAGTTGCAAGTTTCAATAGCAAGTTTAGGGTTACACACAGGACTGCCGTTTCAAATTTTCACAGAGGTGTAATTTCAAGTTTTAGAGGGGAGTATTTTGCTATTGAAGGGAGTAAACACGTTGTGACAGCTTTGAAATTAACTTATGAATGTACCCCTTCACTAGTTAGCTCCATCCTGACATACAGATCAATTATTTGGTGGCCTGCCCTAGACAATCGATAAGATAAACTGAGTTCAAAGAACTGCCTGCATTGGTACCTCGTCGCAGCCAATATCCCGACAACGGCCAAAACAAGGAAATGCTGCAAGAAAATTCGACTTCGGACGGCTACAATCGCAAGTGATCGCCAGATCCTTCTCTGATCGAGTGTCAAGTAACCTCTTAAGAAGTCATATGTCGCCAACATCAAGTATCGAAGACCAGTGGCAACATTGCCAGAAAGCAGTTAGAGATGCAGCCTCTAATGTGCTGGGTTTCACACAGCCACCAAAACGAAAACATTGGTTTGACGAAGAACGCAGATCTGTTTCTGATTTTATCGAAAGGTTAAACAGCTGGCTCAAGGTCATCGAGCAAGAAACGATGCCTGCAGAGATAAACAAGGGAATATCATAGTAGTCAATGCTGGGGATTTGGAACCCGTGAAAACCGCAATATCATGGCTGAAATCCAACAAAGCCGCTGGAGCAGATCGACTAGCTGCTGAGTTGTTCAAAGCAGCAGGCGACAAGCTAGATAGGGAGCATGCACCAAATAATCTGTAAGATATGGTCAAAGAAATGCATGCCCGATGAATGGAACCGCAGCATTGTTTGCCCGATCCTGAAAAAGGGAGATCCTCTAAACTACGCCAACTACAGAGGAATCAGTCTACTAAACATCGCCTATACAAGATCCTCTCTGCCGTAATATGTGGACATCTGAAGCTTTCGTCAACAATCTGATTGGTCCTTATCAATCTGGCTTCAGGCCAGGGAAGCCAACCATCGACCATTTTCACATTGCGGCAGATCCTGGAAAAGATCTATGAACTCCAAATCGATACCCACGACCTTTTCATCGATTTTAAGGCCGCGTATGACAGCATCTACAGAGACGAACTGTACAAAGCTATGTCTAGTTTTGGCGTCCCTGCCAAGCTCGTTCGCTTGTGCAAAATGACGATGGAGAACTCACGCTGCTCCATCAAGGTTGGCAACGAGCTTACGGAATCTTTCGACGTCAAAAAAGGATTCAGACAAGGCGATGCACTGTCATGCGATTTCTTTAACATCGTTCTTGAGAAGATAGTGCAGAACTCCACCGGCAACACCAGAGGCACTATCTTCCAAAAATCTGTTCAACTTCTCGCGTACGCCGATGATATTGATATAATGGGAAGAACACAGCGTGATGTCAATGGCGCCTTTGTGAGAATTGAGACAGAAGCGGCAAAAATGGGTTTAGCGGTAAATGAGGGAAAAACGAAGTATATGCTGTCTTCGAGGAAGGACACCCAACACCGACGGGTCGGGCAGAACGTCACAATAGACACATACAACTTCGAGGTAGTAGAGGAGTTTGTCTACCTAGGCTCCGCTATAAACACGGGCAATAACACCAGCGCCGAGATCAGACGAAGAATAACTCTTGCTAATCGCTGTTTCTTTGGCTAAGAAAGCAATTGAGTGGAAAAGCCCTCTCTCGAGCAACTAAGGTAAAACTGTACAACACACTCATCATCCCAGTCCTGCTGTATGGTGCAGAAGCATGGACTCGGATGAAAGTGCCTTAGGCTGTTTCGAGAGGAAAGTTCTTCGGGTCATCTTTGGCCCCGTGTGCATTGAAGGGGAATGGCGAAGAAGATAAACAGCGAACTTTACGGGTTGTACAACGACATGGACCTAGCCAAAGGGTCAAGGTCCAGAGACTCAGATGGCTCGGTCATTTAGAGCGGATGGACACCAATGCTCCGGCCCGGAAAGCCTTCGACACTATTCCCGAGGGACGTTGGAGGAGAGGAAGACCGCGACTCAGGTGGCGTACTCAAGTGGAAGAGGACCTCAATCAACTTAGAGTGCAAAACTGGAGACGACTAGCTAAGGACCGAGCTAGCTGGCGGAGACTGTTGATTGAGGCCCAAGTCCACAACGGACTGTAGCGCGACCTTAAGTAAGTAAGTAAGTAAGACCAGTTGTGTTCGCTCCAATAATGATAAAAATAAATATGAAAGCCCGGTAGTTAATACACTTCAATTTTATAATGTTCCTTTAAGTTTCCAAGGAGAGTATTTTCGAGTAAAGCGGAGTACGGGAAGACACTGAACGCAAAGGGAGGACAAATATTCCCTTGGTAGTAATTTCGGCAGCACTTACACATTTCGTTCTGTTTTAATGATGAGTTGTTTAGCTTATTATCAATCGGAACAGGGTGATTTGTGTTTTTTCCATGTTTATTGGAGTTGTTAAAATTTTAAGGTTAAAGTTGAGGCTAAAAACAACACTCAGAACCTAGATTTTGAATCTTTAGTTGCGAACACCCTGCATAAGAACCAACTGAGAAATTTCTGATTTACTCTGTTTCAAGGTTGACAGTACGACGCGACGGTACTGCTCAATGATCATGCAACCATACGTGTTCTTACGATATTTCAACGCAGTTAATCTAACTTGTTAGTCTTGTATTTGAAAAACCTAAACCATTAACCAATATTTTGCGTTCACCTTGAAACAAGTGTAACTCCGAGTCTCCTATTTATTTGCAAAGACAAAAAACAAACCCGGAAAAGAGATAAGTTTCTATTGTTGTTGTTTTTTTTTTTTTTATTGTAAATAATAGTTATGTGGTTTAATTCAAACTGTTTATTTATTTTGTGTGTATTTTTTTTTCTTGTTCGCACTCTGAATTGAAATTAGAAAAGAGATACTATATTCGAGTGTCGAACACGCATACACGAACACCTGCACCTTATAAAAGTTATCTGTCTGTAACAATAAATTGCATTTATACTGCCGTATTCTGTAGGCACTTAAATATAGGTAATAATTAAAAATAAACAAACTAATTGATTGACATGACTACACGACGCGGACGGCCTTGACCAGTCACAAACTGACTGTTTCCTCCTCAAAGACTGTTTCAGTAGGTTAAAAGGTGTACAAATTAATGAGCTGACAGTTGGAAATTGCAGTTGAAGAATGAAACCAAGTAAGAATTTAGAGAATGACCAATGAACGACGCGGTCAATAGCGTCAATAGCAACTGTTTTTCATTAAGCATTGCAAAAACAGGTGCTTAAGAGATGTTTGATTATTATTAAATCGGAAACAAGTTTTATCTTAAAATTTGTCATAATTTAATGTTTTTCTGTTCTTAAACTTAATAAACACTTTTATCAGTTAAAACAAAAAAAACGTTCTTATTTTTTTTCAACTTAAAATGTTGGTATTTTCATTTAGTAGGTTCTAAGTCTATTTTTAGGCCAACGAAAATAAAATTTACTAAGGAATTAGATAAATTTCCTACTTGGAAGTTTACGATTAACAATTGTGTTTTTTTTTAGTGAAAGAGTGATATCGGATGAAATTTTTAAGGGAATACCACGCGCTAAAAACTGATAACGATTTAAAAATTTAACAGTTTTTATCAAACAAATTTTTTTTTAATTTGATAAGAAAGGTTTAAACTGGTTAATGACAAAAAAAAGAATAAACGACGAGTTAATTGCCGTTTTTATGCGTAAACAACAGAAATGGGAATTTCGGTGATTCATTCTGACACAAGTCAAGTTTATTGAGCCTCTTTTTCGGAAATAGGTCCGTTCGTGTACTTTTTGCACAAAAATTCGTAAAATGAGACACTTTTAAGAGTTTGGGTAAAATTCTCTCACAGAAAAACAAGACTACAAAAAAGTAAGCGAACAGGAAAACAAATTTGCCACATTTAATCGTCAACAGACGGTTCAAAGGCCGATTACGGAGTTGGAAGTGGTATCTAATCGGAACAACTGAATCTCAGTCTATCATATAGGCTCCCAATAAATGAAGTGTGTTCCAGGCAGAAGTAAATGCGATTAGAGAGGCACTATCCTGGGTCAAAGTATATCTTCCAAGGATATACGAATCTTCTCGGACAGCCAAGCCAAGCCGCTCTCAAATCTTTCGCGTCTGTCTCCACAAACTCTCAATCTCTGAATGAGATGACGGAACACTATAATATTCACCTCATTTGGGTGCCGGGCCACAGAGACATTCCGGGAAATTGCAAAGCCGACGAGCTCGCCAAAAAGGGAACACCTGCCTAATGATAGACAAAAACATAACATAGGAACACCAGTTGCTACATGCAAATATCTTCTCAAACACAATGGACCCTTGAGGTCTAAGTGAGTCAATGACATCTGGATAGCCACTCCAACCTTACCTCACCAACCTAACCTCACCTAACCTAATCGTCAATTGGGCTGATTTGTGAAAACTGTCAAATTTGTTTGAAAATATCAAATATATAAAAAAATTCAAATTCAAAGTTTCAATTTTTCATACAAAAAAACTTGATACTTAAAATGTGGCTGAAATTTGCTGTTTTCCCGTTTGCTTACTTTTTTGTAGTTTTGTTTTTCTGTGAGAGATTTTTACCACCACTCTTTAAAATGTCTCAAAAAGTACGCGAACGGACCTAATTTTTGGGCTAAAATTCGTAAGCGGGAGCGATCTCTTTTGCGAAAAATTACAACATTTTTGAGTACGCGAACAGGATTTGGTTTTCGATTTAGATTTTAACAAATAAAACAATATTTTTGTTTATATTTTATTGTTTAAAAGGGGTAGGTGTCAATGTGTCAAAGTTCTTTCTTAGCTACCAATTCAAAAGGTTTTAATTCGAAAAAAGTATAAGGTATTTTCGACTTTTTAACTTTTATAAACCCTTTTATTTTTCGGAACACTACTGGAGATCTGACAATGTATCATTCAGAACCAATTGTTCAACATTATTTTATGGTAGATTTGTTAAAGAGGTTAGGAGTAGTTTCCGTGGCTTAGTGGTTAGGTACGTTGACTGCTTAGCAGAGCGTCTTGAGTTCGAGTCCTACTCGTGTTTATAAAGTTTTTATTAAATTTCTAACGGGTACTTCGCCTTGCGAAACTTCCAAGAGTATCAATCTGTCATGAAAAATTGCTTCTCAATTTTGCCGTTCGGAATCGGCGTTAAATTGTAGGTCCCCTCAATTCTTCGCACGCACTCAGAGAATTGTTGATGAGAGTAAGCCACTTAGGTTTTGGCTCTTCAAGAGCTGTCACGCCACTCTATTTATTTATTTTTTTTTTTTTTGGTTAAAGAGGTTGGACGGGGATGCCCAACAAATGAAGCTCAATAGAGGTCTTATGTCTTTATCGACTAAATCGCTTTGAGGACAGAGCTCATACAGCTCCTGCGAAAATCGTTAAAAAAGGGCCAAACAACAAAGCGTGTCGATAAAACAGAACTTAAGCAGTCACTTCAGAGGCATCAAGCATTCATGATTTAGTTCTGAGTACATTATGTATGTATATCTCTGATGATTTGATTAACTATGAGTTTAGAGTAAGTGATAGGTTCTTGTTCTTTTTTCTATCGTGGAAACGACTATACCTGGTCTTCTAAGCCGTTTTGGTTTTAGCAAGCTTGGCGGCAATGCAGTGTTCATTAATGTTACTCGGCACTTAAGTGAATATTAACCTATCCAAAAGAGATGCGCGACAAATCAGAAGTTAATATTAAATTTTCTCTTACCAAAGATAAAGGGTTTTTCAATAGGGACGCTACAAAAGTTTTCTTAAATAAAACAAAAACGGTTTTGGATATCAATGAAATTCTTTATTCCTGTGGGAAAATGTATGGAATTCGATTTCTATTCGATTTGCATGGCCACCACGGGCACGCTTGCAGAAGTCCAGACGCTGAACCAATTTTCGACGGTTTTCAAGCATAAATCGGCCGATACTGCTGCAATTTCACGTTCGATATTCGTACGAAGTTCATCAATCGTCGCTGGCTTGTTGGCATAAACCATAGATTTGACGTAGCCCCACAGGAAATAGTCTAACGGCGTTAAATCGCATGAACGAGGCGGCCAATTCACAGGTCCATTTCTGGAGATAATGCGCTCATCGAACTTCGTTCTCAATAATTCGATTGTTTGGCCCGCTATGTGACATGTGTCCTGTTGAAACCACATATCGGCCAAGTCCATATCATCCAATTCATTCCAAAAATTATCGGTTAGCATTGAGCAGTAGCGATTTCCATTCACAGTAACGTGCCGGTCTTGATCATCACGGAAGAAGTACGGCCCAATGACACCACTAGCATGTAAACCGCACCAAACAGTGACATTTTCGGGATGTAATGGTGCCTCGTGAAGCACATGTGGATTGCTGCCTGACCAATAACGCATATTTTGCTTATTGACGAAGCCATCCAGCCAGAAATGAGCCTCATCGCTGAAGATGATTTTTCGATGAAAATCCGGATCATTTTCAAGTTGTTGCTCAGCCCAATTCACGAACATACGACGCTTCTGGTGATCAAGCGGCTTCAGTTCTTGCGTCAATTTGATCTTGTAAGGATGCAGGCCAAGATCTTTTCGCGAAATTCGCCACAACGACGTCACAGAGATGCCCAACGCTTGAGAACGACGTGTGAGAGACTGATTTGGGTCTTCCGCAATTGATGCGCTAGCGGCAGCAATATTCTCGACACTCCGGGCACTTCTTTGTCTCACTGGAACGGGAACATTTTCTACTCAGCCTCTGGATTCAAATTTTTCTACTAGACGCTCAATTGTTGAACTGGCAGGACGATTATAACGACCATAAATTGTACGTAGCGCTCTTAAAGTATTGACCACTGACTCCGAATTTCGGTAGTAAATTTTAATAATTTCGACTCGTTGTTGGATTTCGACTTTCCATTATGAAATGGCATACCTTACTGCAGGGAAAAAATATGGTGTCTACTTTTGTAGCGTCCCTATTGAAAAATCCTTTAGAAACTCCTACAGTAATTTTGTTCACGAACCTTACAATCATGATTGCATAGACATAATTTTTGGTAGCAACACATATAATTGATTGATAATGCGTCATTTGTCAAAATGTTATCATTTATTTACAGCAAACGCCACCTTATTTTTTTCAGTGATTGAGGAATTCCTTGGCATCCCTGCCAAGCTCGTTCGCTTATACAAAACGACGCACGATGGAGAACTCACGCTGCTCCATCAAGGTTGGCAACGAGCTTACGGAATCTTTCGTCGTCAAAAAAGGATTCGGAAAAGGCGATGCACTGTCGTGGGATTTCTTTAGCATCGTTCTTGAGAAGATAGTGCAAAACTCCACCGTCAACACCAGAGGCACTTTCTTCCAAAAGTCTGGTCAACTTCTCGCGTACGCCGATGATTTTGATATAATGGGAAGAACTCAGCATGATGTCAAGCCTTTGTGATAATCGAGACAGAAGGGGCAAAGATTGGTTAAGCGGTAAATGGTAGCAAAACGAAGTATATCCTGTATTCGGCGAAGAACACCCAACACCGACAGACAGAACATCACAATGGACGCATACAAATTCGAAGTAGTAGAGGAGTTTTTCTACCTATAGGCCAATAACACCTCTCTCGATCAACTAAGGCTGGCGGAGACTGTTGGTTGAGACCCAAGTTCACAACGGACTGTAGCACCACCTTAAGTAAGTAAGCAAGATTGAGGAATTCTAGAACATACCTGATGGTTAAAACTTGCACCACTACTTTAAATCTTTGCCTATACATGTATATGTATAAAAATGGATGTATGTTTGTTTGTTTTTATGTCCTTTATGGACTCCGAAATGGCCTTGCAGATATTTGTGAATGTTCATGGTTAATATTGTTGTATTCAGTGATTGTTTCTATGAAAAAAATCTGATGGAAAGAGTGGGAAAACTGGATAAAATCAAACAAAGCCATTTAAGCGCAAACTACTTTCCGCTGTAGTTTTGCCCGAATGCTATATGACCGCAAGAAATCAACTGTGGAGGTCGAAATCTGGTACCTTTTTCGATTTTTCAAATAGCCATGGATTAGATCACAGTCTTTTTGAAAAACAGAAATTTGAGGAGTCTTCAAATGCTGAGAATCATGGAGAACGAAGCAAAATAATTCTTCGTTCAAATAATTTCATATAAGCAATTGCTTTTTTCAAGGAAAATCGACTGCGGTTTTCGTTTAAATAAAATACAAATTCGCGTTAAATTTAAACTATAACTTTTAATTTTATTGAATTGTTTAAAAACGTTTTGACTTACCTAAATCCGGAATCGAACTGGAAGGCTCTTCACAGCCGCCGCCACTGCCGGAACTGCTGCCCAAAACACCCGAAGAACCCGGTGGCGATGTGTTTTTGATTTTCGGCGGCGGTGGTGGTGGCGGTGGCCGCATCGATGTCGATGAGTTATTATTACAGTTACTACTACTACTACTATTACTATTACCCGATGAACTACTTGAAACCACAGGGGTGCGGAAAAGTCCGGAACTGTTTTGCATTCCATTGGAATTGCTACACGATTGAGTCGATGAGGGAGGCGGTGGTGGTGCCGGGCACATACTCACCCCAACCGATGGAGCTGAATTGTCCATTTTCAAACCGTTAGACGATATAACATTCACATGACGAGAAACAATGTACTTGCGCGAACTAGACGGATGATGGTGATCGTCGACGACCGACGATGGTGAAGACGATATGAGACGCACTTTATCCGAATGTTGCGAATGCGAATTGGGTGGTGGTGGAGGAGGGGGCGGAGGTGGCGGTGGCGAAAGTGACCTTCGACGATGGTTGTCGTCGTACAATCGACCGTCACGTATCACACGCACTTGTTGAATATGATGTGGTTGTTGTTGTTGTTGCGAATGGTGATGGTGTTGAGGCGATGATGGCGGTGGTGGTGAGTGGTTTCGATGATGTTGTTGCTGTATGTGTTGCAGATGCAACGATGATGATTGATGGTGATGCTGTGGCTGTTGTTGTTGTTGTTGTTGCTGATGTTGTGGCACTGCGCGTGTAATTATGATTTGCGGAGCGCCTGGCAAAGTGGGACTATGCGAGAGGATTGTCGATGTTGGCGATCTCGAGCGCCGATTATCCGGAAGTATCTGAGCATAGGAGCCACTACTGCTACTACCGGGAGAGAGTTTTATACTACGGTGGACATATTCGACTCGAGGCGAGAGGATTATCTTTTGCTGCTGACTGGACTGTTGCTGCTGCTGCTGCATCGATGATGACTGTTGATGCTTTGGCGACTGGATCTGAATGTGATGATAGCGCGTGTGCAGCATATTTGGGCTTGGACCACGCTCTCTATCATCCGCCGCATGCATCATGTCCAAATCGATTGGCTCGGTTTTGATCAGTTTCGCCTCAATGCACTGCATTTTCTTCATTTTGAAAAATAAGAAACAAAAACTGTCTAGCTCTTCAATTCAATGCAAAAAAAAAAACGTTTCTTTCTGTGTTGAAAAATAGTTTATGGCTTTCGTTTTCAATTAAAATTTGCAAATTTTTGGCATTATTCAATATCAAGTTTCCGTGTGTGTTTCCAATACAAAAATACTCCAACAGCTTGCATTAATTTTGTTTGTTTTTTTTCTTACTTTCTACTTAAAAATCAGTCTGTGATTATATTCTGTCTGTTATCATTGTTTTGTTAAAATTTTTGTTTTAGTTTAAACCTAGTTCAGCCTTTCGAGTTGCAATTTTTTTTTTTTTATTTAATATAGTATATTCCTTGTTTATCATCTACTTATGTTTGCATTCCAAATATAATTAGGTTGTAGTTTAGGATTTAAATGTAGAAAAAAACGAAACTCTTTCCCAGCAGTATTTTTTATGTGATTATTTTTTGTTTGTATTTTTGTTTTAGTTTTAAGACGTTATCTGAAATAAAAAGAAAAATTGTATTACTTTAAAAATTCTTATAATTTAAATCTTAAATTAAGTTAAAATTATTTACGGACATGATTAGGGTTTGATAATTTTATGGGCATACAATGTTTACAAATAGTTGAAACTACAGCTTGGCCATGTGTAAAAAAGGGGTGATGTTAAATTTTGGACATGTTGATGAGTTAGCTTGCTTCTAACTTTTGTGAAAGTTTTTGAATTTGATTTTACTTATTGAAAGGGTAATTATCGAATGGTTGAATTTCATTACCGGCTGGTTAAGATTCTGACTGATTAAAAAGCCTAATTTTCCCTTTTTATAAGCGTTTTCTAAATTTTCTGGACATTCCGGTAATATAAAGGACAAAATATACCTTTGGCGCTTAGTGAAACCCAAGTAGGGGAGAATTCCGATCCTACTGAATTTCTTTTTCATGGGTATAGCTTAGTGCCGTTATTCTACCTCCACCATGGTCTCGCCGTTTACATAAGGAATGATGTCACAATATGGACGCTGCTCCAACCCTGTTTTCAATTTTATGTGGTATAGGTTCACCATAAATAAGCAAATCATTCACTATTGTTTTCTTTATCGAAGCCCAAATTTGGGCAGGGCTTCAACTTCTCGTGAATTTGACGCTCTGTCTGACTCCATCCAAAGAATTGTATTCCTGTATCCTCACACTAAAATCGTTATAATCGTGGCTTCTCCATTCGGGCCAAACAACACCCGAAGGAATGTGTGCTGAGATCTTTGCTGAGTTTAACCACTTAACTCAGCTTGTCACCTAGCCCACTCGAATACCGGACATTAATGACCAAGCGGAAAATACTCTTGACTTGTTACTTACGTCTGACCCTGATAAATACACTATCAGTGTATTAACGCCTCTAGGCAGATCATAGTATTATATCTGCAAATTCTCGTGTCAAGCTAATCCAGTTAGAGAAAGAGATCCGAAGAGAACCGTGGTGGCAATACCAGAAAGCCAACTGGGACGGTCTCAACAATTTTTTCCGGATCTTAAACTGGTCACTATGCTTCCTCGATAGTGACGTAGACTCCAGCGCAGATAGGATTACTAATATGATTACTTTAGGAATGAAAACTTTTACCCCGAATAGGGTTTAAAAGCATCAAACCCAAGGAAAAGTCATGTTTTGATTCAAACTGTAAAGAGGGCCGAGTTCGTAATTGCAGGCTTTGTTGCCCATGCCCTGCCTTAAATATGCTCAAAGACTTTTATGAACTCAATTACAACTGCATGTATGCGGTCATAATACTTTATTTAAAATGAGTTCACAAAAGCAAACGTTGACAAAATGAGGGGAAAAAAAAACTGAAAAGTTAAGAAAGAAGAAAACCTTGGACTCTTCGTATGATATATGTAAGCATGGCGCAATTTCCGTTACTCGAAATCATTGTGGTCTAATGATTTAATAAAGGGTCAACCGCAGTTTAAAATGTTTTCACTTGAGTAACATTACGATCAAAAGTGTTACTCGCGAAAAACGGGTTAAAAAGTAGCCTTTGTCATTTTCTGACCCCTTAACCACCACTACCTATGCGGAAAATCATGTCAATCACATATATGCCCTTTGTAAACTTAAAACAAAATTTTCCCACGTCCACCATAGATTTTTACTTTATATAAGTAACCTATGTGATATTCTAGACTATAATCTGTCTGTGTGCTAAATTTCATCCAGATCCGTTTAGTACTTCTGGAGTTATTGACCAACAAACATCACATTTGCTCCCTGCCATTTTCCTGCAAATTCAGCAACAAAATAAAAACAAATGCCGACTTGACCGCAATATGACAGTTGTAATACTTTTATGAATAGAAATGTTGCCATGCTCATGCAGAAATATTGCTGTGTGTTTACATTTACGAACACAATTTTGGCAGTACTGCGGAAGTTTTACATTTACGAACTCAGCCGAGGTTATCAGGGAAAAAGAAGTAAAGTTCCGGTGTTTTAGAGCCAACCCAACTGAGGAAAACCGGAACAAGTTTTAAACAAGTCAGGAAGGCCTGCAATGCTCATATTCGGCGGACCAAACTTTTACATGACCAACAATTAAGGCAAAAAATACTGCAATGTCCCAAAGCCAGTAAGAATGTTTGGTCATTTGTAAGAAATATGAAGAATTCTTTTTCTTCCTCGGTCCCTACGCTCGTTGACAATGACACTCCAGTTGTTAGCTCGCTCGCGAAAGCGAACCTTTTTGCAAGGAAGTTCGCCACCGACTGTTCGCTGCCAGAGAGTCTCATGACTCCTCCAGTTCTTGAGCGCGTCAATGATTCCATGGGACAAATCTTCTTCCGCACTCGTGCTGTGGCGAGAGTATTAAAGGATCTCAACATACATCAATCCGCTATTATTCTGAAAAGGCAAAACCCTTGCGTAAGCTTTTCCATCTATTCTATTCTTCTGGGGTCCAGCCTATTCCAAAAAAGGCGAATCTTCTTCTCCCTCCAATTATCGTCCGATTGCACTTACGTCCCTTCTTTCTAAGTCATGGAAACGCTGATAAACTATCAGCTCAAGAAATATCTCGAAGACCGAAAGCTTCTTAATGACCGGCAGTACGGCTTTCGCAGCAACAGGTCCACTGGTGATCTGATGGTTTATCTCACCGAACAGTGGAACAAATCTTTACATCGTTTTGGAGAAAGTAAGATTGTTGCACTTGATATTTCAAAGGCATTTGATAAAGTCTGGCATCTTGCTCTTTTATCGAAAATGCGTGCTTTCGGTATCGATGAATCCCTCTTCGTTGGATTAGAAACTTTCTTTCGAACCGTTCAATACAAGTTGTATTGGACGGATTCAAGTCTGAAACCCACAATATAAATGCTGGTGTGCCCCAGGGCTCCGTTTTGTCTCCGACCCTCTTCTCATTTTTATTAATGATCTCTTGTCTGTAACTTCTAATCCAATTCATTGTTTCGTTGACGAGAGTAACCTTAGCTTTTCGTATTCGTTCTCAGACTTACATCCCTCCTCTTCGAATGTGGAACTGAAACGGCAAAATATGATAAGCTCATTAAATTCTGACTTAAACAGCATTATACAATGGGGAATAAGAAATCGCGTAGAGTTAATGCTTCGAAAACTCAATGCTGTATTGTGTCCCCTTGCCACTGTCCATGAGTGGCACTTGCATCAATGAGACCGAACATCTCGAGATTCTCGGTATGTGCATCACTGACCACCTCTTGTGGACCGAGCACATACGCGATGTCGCCAAAAATGCCGCAAGATGTTTGGGTTTCTTAAGACGGTGCAAGAAATTTGTCTCCCCGTCTGATCTGGCTATTATCTATAAGACTTATATCCGTCCAAAGCTTGAGTACAATTCTCATCTGTGGGCTGGTGCTCCAGCTACATACTTAAGCCTCTTGGACGGTATACAAAAAAGAGCTGTTAGAATGATTGGTGATAGAGACATAACCAACTCATTCACATCGTTAGACCACCGTCGTAACGTTTCGTGTCTCTCTCTGTTCTATCGTTACTTTTACGGTATGTGCTCTTGTGAATTAGCCAGTTGCATTCCTCCCTTAAACAATTCGCCCGTAATACTCGCGCTTCAAGGAATGCCCATCAGTTTACCCTCGAGCCCAACTTCGGACGTACTTTTAAGTATAGAGAATCGTTCTTTATCCGTACTACGCGAATGTGGAACTCTCTTCCACACTCTGACTTTCCAAATTAATTCAATGTTCAGGAATTTGAAACCAAAACCAATGTACACCGGCACCTCCTTTCCTACCCCTTTCCACCTTCCTAATGCACTCACTGTGTCGCTGGCATGAAAAGGGTACAAAAAACCCGTTGAGTGTGTGCTTATTATAAAAAAATCATATCTCATCTCTTTATTGAAGCATTAATTTTCAAATTTCATCAACGGATGGCAAACATTTTGACGGATTAAAAACCTGTACTTTCTAGTTCGATTTTCGAGGCTATCCGGTAATATTTGGAACGAAATATCCCTCTGACGACCTAGACTCGTACCTTATCTCTCTATTGAGCCATTAACTGTCAAATCTTATCAGCGGATGGCAAAGATTTTGACGGATTAAAATCTAATTTTTTTTAGATTTGGCGAATCGACTTGGCAGATTTAGTTGCAGCTCGGTTTGTATTTAAACCAACTCGAGGTAATTCAGTTAGTAAAATAAGTTAAAAATATACTATTAGTAGGCATCTATAATGATTGGACAAATTCCGTCACAGGATTGTACACAGGGTGAATTCAAACGAAAAAAACACTGTCTGATGAGATAAAAGTGAGTCAATAAGTAGTATTGACTCGGTCGAATATGATAAGTTAAAAAAAAAAAAAACATTTAAGTCAAATGGACTTGACTTACTGATAAGCCAGTGAAAAAGTACTGCATTTAATAACTTTAAGTAAATTGACTGCAAGTGAAGAAAAATAAGTACAGAATAGTGACTGCTCCTTTTCAGTTAAAGTACTTTTAAAAATTACAAGAAAAAGTCTTGTTCGAAATGAATGATGTCCTTAAATCTCTGTTCCGTAGCAGCCAAAGCACATAAACACATCAATATATTGAAACAATGCTATTCCAGGCCAATAATTTAATGCAAAAAAAAAAAAGAATTGTTAGTTGAGGTTATAACAACATACATACATTAATATTATCACACTTTGGGGATCCCTTAATCCAAATAATTTGTTTTTCTTTCTCTAATCAAAGTCATCTCTCGAAAGCAATCAAAGTAAAAAGCCCACAAAAGTATAAAGGGTGAGTAAGGTCAGGTCGTTCAAAAAAAAGGAATATGCGTAGAGAAACATAACATTTCTTTCTTTCTGTATCAAAAACTTGTGAAGAAAATATTCCACTGCTAAGTGTGTAGGTTAGGCAGTATATAGGCTCGTGTCAATCAGTATAGAGACAAGAGAAAACTCTCAAACTTTTCGGACAAGGTCAGAGGCTATTGTCTTGAATATGAAAATAATTTTGTTGGTTCGGAAAAAGTTCAAAGTATTGAGTGGGCAGTGGCATTGACTTTGATTGAAGCATTTTCGTTGTCATTTCATATTCTAGGGGTTTCGGGGTGATGGTATTACTAATGGTCAGATATTTATTTTCGTATTTTCTTTATGGACGTAACTGGGTTAGAATGAAATAATTACACTGTATACTTTTGTCTTGGAAGTAAGACTTTGGGGGATGATACGAGTTTGATACTTAGCGAAAATTCTTTAATAAATTTAGTTGTAGGGCTAATAGGTGACAAGTTTTAATTGAATTTATAGAAGACAATTTACAAAATGGGGCAAGAATTTTGAATGTATTATTGTGCCCCGCGTTTTTGTTTACTTTTAATAATAATATTGTTCAATAATTGTTTTTTTTTTCTTTTTTTCATTCAAGAAAAATGACGGTTTAGTTATTTTAAGCCCCTACCAGGTAGAAACCATCGCGCCGGCAGATCAGTTTTCAGATGTTATCGATAAAAAAAATTACCTATTAATCCTGGGAAGTTCAATACTTTTCTACTTAGTTTGGATCGGCTCTGCGAAATTAGGCCCAAGAAAATAAGGCCCCAATGAAAAAAAAAACGAAATATGGTCCTAAATTGGGTAGTATTTTCATAATGAATGCCCGAATAAAGAAAGGCCCCAACGAAATGAAATAGGGCCCAAAAATAAATGAAAAAATATAGGTGCGAACCATGGAGTCCACACGAATAACTTCCCAGAATAGAAAAATACGTAAAAACATCAGTTGTTAAGCAAAATATTCAGCCTATGCATCCCTTTGTAGTTGTACACGCACGTTGGTAAAAAGTCAAATTCCATAAAACTGATTTTATGAAAAACATTGAGTTTATTGAATAACAATGACACTATCTGCCAAAAGTTGATCTTACCATTTCGTGGACTCGTTAACAACTACTTTGCACAGTAAAATACAGCCTATATTGCTCCTGAATATTGTAGTTTTCTATTATTGAAGCTATTTTTCTAATCTGATTAGTATTTCTGAAAATTAATATTTATACGGCAAATCAGCGTTTGGTGGGTCAGCTAGTTATCAAATATAGTATACGATACTCCTGTATATTGTACACTAACTATAAGATTTTTGCATTATTGTGAAAATTTTGCAGAAATAATCATAATTTTCATTATATTAGGGTTGTCTTAGATTTTTGATTGTAAAAACCGCTTAGCCGATTTCGCTCAAAACCTAATCAGCTTTTAACAACACAATGCGTCGAATGAGACCAATTTAATGACAATACGATGAAAATTGAGCTGGAAAAAACGTAACGCACGTCCGCACATACGCACATACGCACACACACACATCACACACAGTCATCATCATAAAAACTCTTGATGCGGATTCTAGTGACCTCAAAACATCGAGAAATGCGAAAATTGGAGATTCACAAAATCGGCCCATTACAATAACTTCCTCTGGGAAGTTAATAAGGCCCCAACTTGTTTCACTTTTTTTTGGAAAAATGAAATAAAACCCCAATCTGTCTCTTTCGTAATGAACTTAGTTAGATAAGATTGAACATTTTGGAGACATTATTGAGACGAATTGTGTATAAAACCTTAGTGTGAAGCCATACAAAGTCCAATTGGTTCAGGAGCTGAAGTCAACTGACAATCCAATGCTTTTTTCGCTCATCTTTTCAGATGAAGCTTATTTTGATCTCGGCGGGTATGTAAACAAGCAAAATTGTCGCATTTGAGGCACAGAAAACCCGCACGCATACACCCAAAACGAGTCACTGCTTGGTGCAGATTTTGGTCCAGAGGCATAATTGGGCCATTTTTCTTCGAGAATTTTCGGGCCATGTTGACCGAATTTTTGTTCACAAAAATTGAAGAGGAGGATATTGGCAACATTTAGTTTCAACAGAAAGGCACTTCGTGCCACACAGACGAAGCCCTGTTTTTGAAGATCGCACTATCAGCGCAGAGCTTATGTCGTTTAGCTACCTCGAAGCATCGATTTGACGCCGTTGGACTATTATTTGTGTGGTGCCGTAAAAGACAAGTGTTTCGCCAGCAAGCCAGAGACAATTGACACTTTAAAGGACAATATTCGTGAAGCCACTGGTGAAATACAGCTGAATACGTAAAACCATTTAAATAGTCGCATTTATTTTAAAAATTAAATAATTAAGGATTTGTAGCTTGAAACAATTGCTTGCTAGCGAAGCGGTAATAGCTTTGCCCTTTTCACTTTATTTAAGGTGATGTCACCGCAAACTATTAAACAAATATGTATTCCAATTCTGTCCTGCACAGTTTCCCTGCAACAGGGACAATTATAATTTTAATGCCTGCAATGGCTTGGAATTGTTTTAAAACTAAAATTAAATTAAGCCTTAAAACCTTATTTCATACTGAAATTATGACCAAATGAATATGAAATTATGCCCAAATGAAAATGAAAAAAAGCCCCAAATAAATGGAACAAAATCCTAAATTTTAAGAATTTTTTTTTTGTGGTCCTTATTTCCTGGAACCTAATTTCGAGCATCAGGTTTTCTGTTTTCAACTAAAAATTAAACGGCATTAAGTTTTGAAAACAAAATTAGTACTAAATTACAGTGGTATTTTGAAAAAAAAAAAATAGTTCAACATTTTTTTAGAAATTCCGAGTTTGAAAATCAATTTTCAAAACTTTTTCCCACCACACCCACGACGTTCTGCATAGCAGCCAACGTACCTAACCACTAAACTACGGACATTAAGATAACTTGGATCTTTTTTTACATTTTCTATTTTTGTTTTGTTTTTGTAAAGTTTTTTTTTATGGAATAGAAGCATGAACCTTGAAATACACTCAATAAGCTAAAAAATTTGCAAGCTGACAACCCCGACAGAGCCGCTTGCCGGGGCAAGGCAGAAATATGACCGACTTTACCACGGCGCGGCGCGGCGTCCGAAATAGCTCGTTAATGGCTGGTTTATCCCCCAGACTTTCATTCTTCAGCACGGTCTTCGTTCAAAGTACGCTTACATCTTCAGTGGTGGTAGGAACCTCTAAACTATGATTAAATCGGGTTTCCGAACGTTGTACTATTGAGGAGTTACAAACAATTCGGAGACCCAGCTTAATCTAAGCTAATCTCCATCCTGCGCAAAAAACGCACAAGACTACTATGGCGATTATTGCCCGCCCGGCACCCAGTCGGAGGGTTTGAAATATGATTTGTAGGTTGGATGTTGTTTACTCATTTAGACCCCAAGGGTCCATTGTGAAACAAATCACTAAGGAAAGTTACTCATGGGAGTGTTATGAACCTAAACAAACCAGAATTCAACATCCTACGACAATATTAAGAAAGTGGGCAGCAACCACTTATATTTTCTCTAAAACGTTTTTGACCATTTCGATAAAATGGGTGGATACCACACCCCTAAATGATAATAGAATTTTTTCTCATCTTTTTCATGTCATTCAACCAAAACCTTACAAGAATTCGGAATTTCAACATCCTACGACCGTTTTTAGATAGTGGGCTGAAACCACGCCCCTAAATGAAATTTAAATATGTTACTTATATTTTTCCTTATATTCAACCTAAACCCTATTCGAATCCCGAATTTCAAGATCCTACGACAATTTTAAGAAAGTGGGCGGAAACCACGCCCCCTGAATGAAAAAAATGAAATTTTCGATTTTATCCTTTGTATACAACCGAAAACCTCTCATTGTACCAAATTTCAAGATTCCGATATTGTTGGAAGTGCTTCATAATTTTGATGCTCAGTCAGTCAGTCGGTCAATTAGGGTTTTTAATTTTCAGTATCTCAGGAAGTAGTGGTTCCACAAAATTATTTTTTATTTTAGGGCCTTTGTCTCCATGAAGTCAGGACGTAATTCTAATTTGCTTGTAACTCTATGGGTTCAAAAGTTATGGGGGGTTAAGAATGTACTTGAGTTCGATCCTGTAAAAAGGGAGTAGTGCTAGATACTTGGCTGGGCACTACCATGCCCTTTGATGGGATTTTTTTTTGGAAAAATTCAGTTCATATTTTTCGATATACCGAGAACTCTCTTTTTTTGTAAAGAAAAAAAAAGTCTAACTTTGATACATGGCCTAGGAATTACTTAAAATTTTTAACTTTAAATTAAGACGTAACTTATTAAAATTTAAGAAACTTACGTTTAAATCGTAGCAAAATTGTCCCACATTAATTCCTCACGGTAATGATGTGAATTTGTCCAAAAGATTAAATATGATATTTATGTTGATTAATTTTAAGTTTAAGTTTATAAAAAAATATTTTATAAATTATTACTTTACGTTTTTAATTCTTAACTTTAAGATAATGTTGACGTTCTAAATCCGCTTTAATTCTATTCCATAAAAATTGTCTCAAACAACACTTGTAATCCTGAGTTGGGTGATTGAGATATTTTTTTATTCTCTTGAAATAATTATTTCCTTATTATTTAACTTTTCCATTTGATTTTAGTTTTAAGCTTTTTCCTCTATTTTTATTTGTATTTTTGTATATGTTTAGGTTTGTGTAAGCGATGTTAATTGTTATGAATAAATTGATATAAAATTATTACAATTCCACCCATTTCATAATTTTAATTAAGAAATTATTGAAGATAACTCTACAAGATAATAAATAGTTGTGCAATCACTTTTCACACAATCAAAATCAATTTGTTGAACAAATTAGAATTCGAAAAAACAACACAATTTTCTGTTAGGTATAGATACACCCCACAAAGTAAACGGGTGGCAAAAGTGACAACACAAGGCAAACAAACACAATACAAACATTAACCAGGTGTCACTTAGCCGTGGGTACGTAATGGGTACATAAAAAAGGACTAACAAATTTTTTTATTTAAATTGTTTTGCACACTCATCGACAAACCGAACGTGACATCGGAAAAAAAACCACACTCACAAAATATTGGTTAGGTATGCTTTTTGTTTATTAGAACAACCACAAAAAAATTAACCAACCCCCAGTTTTTTTTCGGATGTGAAACTGGCGATAATGATCGGTTTTAAAAGTGAAATAAATTTAATCCAGTAAATCCATAAAAAAGGCGATGACAGATGATGATGTTGTCCGTTGACAAAGTGGGTAAAAGTTGTATTATTAAATTCACTTTAAGTTGTTTTTATTGTCGTGCTCTCTCTCTATAAATACATTTTCCAACTCATTTGGGGGTCGACAAGGGAGAAACAGCTAAGAAAAATCCTTGCCGGAGGTCATGAAATAATGTTGTTAATTTTTTAACAGATACACACATCGACGATACGACCAACCACCGCACGACGACTACGAAAACGAAATGGACAACAAATCGCACTGGCACTGTGACAGATAGAACGAACAGAATTTCTGTTTTCTGACAGTTGTTGAAAAATATTGTTGCATTCTAGGAAAAATGATCATCACACATTTTCTCTTTCGAAAATAATTTTAAATTAACATACACCACCCTGTGCCCTCACTCAATTTTTCCTAGAAAATCATTTTTTTTTTTAAATTGTTTAAACAATTCACATAGAAGACAGAGGCACACACAATTCCATAGCTCGGTAATTTATGCAAAAAAACGTACAAAAATTTATAGAAATGGAGCCAGCAGGAAAAAAATTATCCAAAATCGAATAAAAATTTTGTGCACTATATTTTTCCTTTCCGTTCCACACACTGACTTTACTGTGCGAAGTGGAATTAATTTATTATACAAAAATTCGTTACACTAAGAGGAAACGAACGATCCACTTCTTATGCCGTACTTTCTCTTACTGGTTTGTGCTACCCTCCAGGATGAAAGTGAAAACCCCGACAAACGATGAGAACGAATGAACGTTGAATCGAACCAAAACCAACGTACGAAAATGAACGAAGACGAACAACACACAAAATCAAGTGCGAAACGAAATAATGAACAAAACAAGAAACTTTGTTGGTATTATTTTTCTGCCGCACGGATTTCGTCGATTGCGATTCGGAGCGAAGCAAAGGCACAAATACAGAATATACAGTGGATACAGTTTTGTTTAAGATCAGCACACGTTAGCGACAGCGACAATCGACATTCGACATCGCCAACGACAACGAGAATCAGAATTTTTCGTTTCAAATCGACACAGCTAGCCCGAGTACTCTCTTCATTTCTTCTTATTGGAAAATTCATTTATTTTTGTTTATGGCAAGTCGCTAGTGTGCGCTTCGTCGGTTGTGAATTGTGATTGTGTGCGACACACAACATAATTTGAAATTGAAAACAACAAAATATTCAAAAGCGAAAATGAAGAGAAAACAAGAATAAAATATCAAACTTGGAGAACACTATGCCATACGGCCAAGCGGGCAAACAAAATAGTACAAGACTTGATCAGGGTTAAAAAGATGGTTGAAAGGGCAGCGGTTTGCGGGGAGTGAGTTGAGAAACGGTAGAGTGATTTTGCCTTTGTGTGCGCATTGTGTCAGGATAGACGAGACGTCGGCATTGAACAAATACAAGGGCAAATGCCGGCCCAGGAATGAGTCGGAGTAGACGATAACTTCTTATTGGAATGGCAATGGCATTGGAGTGGATTTGGTATAGAAAAACGAATAGGGAAATGGAATAAGAATACATATACATTGCTTTTTTTGCTGCTAAATGGGGTAGTTTTTGGATTGGATGAGTGTGCGTGAGAGCGTGAAAACAACATGTTATGTGGTGTGTGGGTGATGAAAGTGGAAGGTGCTACTGCAATCGTAGGAAAAGTGTTGCTGCTGTAGAGTTTTGGCAAAAGTAGTGCAAGTGGACAGAAATGTTTCACTGATTTTCCAACAATTTAAAAAAATTATTGCAAAGTGAAACGTTGTGAACATGTGATTTTATAGGTATATGATATCACAACGATAGGCATTTGAAAAAAATGGGTCGGAGTTCGGAGAGTTCAAGCCACTGGCAGAATTTCGTTAAAATTAAGCAAACGGTGTAAGAAAACTAACAAAAAGCAATTTGTTTTTGATTTTAATCTTAACTCTCTTTAATGAAATTAAGTCAGTTTGGTCCAATCAATAGAATTCCTATTTAAATTTTGCATACACTTTGAGACTGCAAACGTCGCAGCTTAAACGTTCGAGAAAGGTTCGGGATGCAGCATTCTAGTGGCAAAGACAAGACAGGTATTGATTTGGTTGGTTGTTTTTCTCACAGTTACGAAATATGTGTAGAAAAGATATCCCTATCATAACAATTGCAGAAAATTCTTCTTTACGTACCGACTTCTTAAAACATATTAATGATCCCTTCCTAAACCTCTCCAAAGCTGCTATTACTTACTTATCCGGCTCACAATCTATGAAGGATCTCAGCCTGAGATACTCCAGTCACCGAAACCAAGCGCTCAGGTATCCGCAGTCACTTGGTTCTTGTACCGTAGGATCGGTCTTCCTTTTCGTATCGAACCTGAGGGCTTAGATGAAAAGACTTTCTTGGCTGGAGCGTTGTCGTCCATTCGCTCTATGTGGTCGAAGCAAATATGTATTCCCGCAACCAGAGCTCGGAATTTAGTTTGGCTTTCAGTGGTAGGCTCAGGGTAGTGAGAACTATCAAATATGGGGCAAAACTGATTTTCTCAGGTTTTTCGAAAAATACCATGATTATTCTCTTGCCAAAACTTTGAACAGAAAACAAAATTTTCTTAAACCCATCGGATAATACCTACATCAAAAGAAAGGTCGGATTAAACTCTATTCATTTAAAGACAGTGTCTATAGAGACCAATAATATAGAGCAATGTCTAGTTTTGGCATCCCAGAGAAACTCGTCCGTCTGTGTAAGATGACAATGGAAAAATCACGCTGTTCCATCATGGTCGGAAAAAACCTAACGGATGCTTTTGATATCAAAAAGGTTTAAGACAAGGCGATGCGTTGTCATGCGACTTCTTCAACATCGTTCTTGAAAAGATTGTGCAAGGCTCCAACGTCATGAATAGAGGCACAATCTTTTAAAAGTCCGTCCAGCTTCTAAGATACGCAGATGACATTGACACAATTGGAAGAACACAGCGTGATGTCAGTGGAGCGTTTGTGAGTCTTCAGACGGAGGCCAGAAAGATGGGTCTAGCGGTTACAAGGGCAAGACCAAGTTAATGCTGTCGACAAGAAAGGACTACTAACATCGACGTCTTGGAGCAAACGTCAACATAGACGGATTTAACTTCGAGGTAGTTAAGGACTTTGTCTACCTGGGATCTGCTTTCAACTCAGACAACAAAACCAGCACTGGAATCAAACGAAGAATCACTCTTGCCAATCGCTGCTTCTTTGGACTTAGAAGGAAATTGAGTAGTAAAGTCCCCTCCAGAAAAGAAAAATTCTTCAAGTGATTTTTGGTCCTGTCTGCCTTAATGGAGAATGGAGAAGAAGATTCAACCAAGAACTGTACGAGCTGTACAGCGACACTGACCTAGCCAGAAAAGTTAAAGTCCAACAACTTAGATGGTTGGGTCATGTTGAGCAAATGGAAAATAATGCTACGGCTCGTAGAGTCTTCGAATCCAACCCGGAAGGACGTCGCAGAAGACGAAGACCGCGACTAAGATGGAGCACACAGGTGGTAGATGATCTGAACCAACTTGGTATGCGAAACTAGGGACTAGGGACCGAACTGGCTGGAGAAGTTTGTTCCGTGAGGCCTGGTCCGACCTGGACTGTAGCACTATAAGTAAGTAAGTCATTGAAATGGGCTTCAAGTTTTTTGTCCTGGTACCTGGTAGCCGAGAAATGGCCTTAGTGTAATTTCAAGTCGATACTACTCAAAATTTTCCTCGACAACAGAAATCGCAAGTGAATGTTTTTGTAGTAGAGTTTTAATCAAAAAATAACTTCTTTCGAATTCTGTCTTCAGAACAATTATCAAAAACTGTCTGTAAGCTCTGGTTACCGAGTTGTGATCCCAATAACTTTAGATGAAAAAAGTTTATCGGGTCAGCTAGTGTTCTAATATAATAAGTATTTTGTTCAAGTTACGTAGGGTATTTGTCTATGTCCCTCTATGCAACGGTCAATATAAAATATAATATTTTAAGATCTACTTTCCTTCTTCCCAATTTACTTCGCTTTTTCCTAAAATTTACTTCAGTTCCATTTCCGAAAACCCAGCGTTTTCTCGTGGACAAATATGCAAGTACCTATCTACTATTTGGTCGGATACATTTTTTGAAGTAGGAAAGGGCCCATGTATTACCCATGGCGTAGTGGTAATGTGCGTTGGCTGTTACGCAGAACGTTGTGCCTTCGAATCATGCTCGTGGCCATAAAGTTTTATTTCATCTTTCACGGGTACTGCCTCTTGCGAAGAACTGACAAAACTTCTAAGAGTATCAATTTTCATGAAAATAGTGCTTCTCAACTTTGCTTATTCAGAGAATTGTTGATGAGTGTAAGTAAGGCTTTGGCTCTTCAAGAGATGTCGTGTCGCCCTTTTTTTAAAGGGCCCATACACTGGACACTTATATGCACACACACTTATTTGTCATGCTCCAAAAACATAAATTTGATTGATTCTAATAACAATATCTATTATGTGAACTATCCTATCAGCTACGATATAAAACAATGCGAGCATACACATTTTCTAAAAAGATAATACTATCGTACTTAAATTCTATTACTCTTTACTCAAAAAGCAACACTTTTAATATTTGTCTCCCATGTCTTCCGCATTCGATGGTATGCCGTATAGCATGTACTTATTTGTTTTTTATTCCTATATTTCATATTCAACCGCAAAAATAGTTTCCAAGAGAGCGAACGCACCCAAAACCCATACGCCGGCAACACCACATTTCCATCTGTATATGTTTGTATGTTGATTTACCATCCCCCAAACGACCTTAACACTGCTCCATTAAAATCGCGTTCAAGCTCAAGTACAAAACTTTTGCAAAATTCTACTTTAACTTGCATACAATTTTCACACACACAAGTTGTTATTACAGTGTGCGAGAGAATAGGTATTAGTATAAGTACATGGAATGGAATTAAAATGAGAGACAGCGGCAAAGCAAAGTGTATGGAAAAAGCTACGAGGAAAAAAATGTTTGTTCTGTTCTGAGTAAATTTTACCTTGCACTTGTATTTGTATGGTTCAAGTTCACATTAAGTGGTATGGGATCTGTTATGTGCATGAAATAAAAAGCAAAAAAGCAAAACAAAAGCAATGTAGCTGTAGGTAGGTATTGTTTTCGTTATAAAACTGCAAGCTTATTCTGACTGTGTTCGACTGAGTGAAGAGAGAGTTCTCCATCTCCGCTCCTAACAAATAATTTTTGTTGTTTAATAGTTTTGGAGGGTGGCTTCGGCTTAGGAGATTTCAAGTTAAACAAATTTTCTAATCTCTACACCTCAGCCTCCGCATCCATAATCTTATCTTAGTGCGATGAACAAATGAAGTGTAATGAAGGAATGGCAAAACCACCCCTTGCATTCGTGAAGAATGTATTCGATTGGGGTTGTTTTTCGAATGGTGGGTGAGAGGAAAAATGCAAAATAATTTGTTGTTCTCTTAAGCTTTTTTTTTTTAATTAAACTCAAACTCAAATCTCAAAGAAATCAAAGAACGAAAACGAAGAGACGTAGAATGACAGAGAGAGAAAAAGAGTGTTTTTTACTGTAAAACAGAACAGGGGGATGAAACATGAAATAGACGAAACAATATTGATGAAATGAGGAAGAAGGAAAAAGAGCTTAATTCGAGTATGGTATGGGTAGGTCGGGTGCAGTTTCTGTGCAGGTCGTCGTCGTCATCGTTTTGTCGGTTTGTTTATTGTTGGTTCTGTTATGTACCTACATATCTTCGAGTATGTAGGTATTGAACTTTTGTTAGTGTAAAATGTATCTGCACTGTTAGCTCACACTATTTTTAAACTCTTGATAAAATATTGACTAGATTGTGGGGTTGGGTTAAATTTTGTATTTTACTCTGAACTTACCTAACTACTGCCAGAGTACAGTACAGACCACACAACAGTCCTTGACAGTGATTTTTGTTTGTGTTTTATGGACCTAGAAATAGGTGCTTGGATTATAAAAATACTTAGTCTAGCACCAACTATGCATTCCCAAATGAGTAGGTAGGAACTAGGAAGTACTACTTTAGTACCGAACAGAAAGTTTTACAGATCCCATTTCTTAGACCATTGGGTTTGAAGTTACCTAACCATTAATGATTCTGTCTCAAAGCAAAAGTTATCGCCTTGTTTATTGAGTTTAATTTTTAAGAGCCTCTCTGCTGTTTCATAAATAGGAAGGTATCTATATATTAAAGCCTTGAAAAATAAAAGGTTTCCAGGTATCGCACAGTGTCTGGTACCTTGTTACGTAGTATTGTTAAGTTACCTGTCAATATGACACTAACATTTGGTACAAAGCTGGTCAATTAATTTATTAAAAGGCTATTGATCAACTTTTCAGTGAGATCAGACGTTTAAAGTTCGAAAGAAAATAAGTACTAAGCTATGTAAAGGGTTTTCCAATAAGAGGTGTTATTTTGAATAGCCCGCTATTTCGGTAGCTGTCACTTTTGAAGCTGTCATTTTTTGACATTTGACAAGTAGAAACTACGGCATTAATAAAAATGGAACGAAACACGCTTCAACAACGCACGAAAATTATTAAAATTCACAATAAAAATGGTGAAAATTTGGCGGAGACGGTTCGTAAAACTAAACATTTTTGGGTCGTCGTGAAGCACCCTGTCGGACCGCAATACAGAAATTGGTGGACAAATTCGAGCTGTTGCGACAAGTTAGTGATGTGAGAGAATATTGCTGTTGTAGCCCAATGTGTTGAAGAAAACCCAGGTTTGTCCATTCCTAGTCGTTCTTTGGAATTAGGCATTCCACAAACGTCATTGCACCGTATTTTGCATAAAGACATGGGTCTTAAGGCCTATAAAGTTCAGTTAACACAAGAACTCAAGCCGGCTGATCATCAACAACGTCGTGTCTTTGCTGATTTGGTCCTTGAAATGCATGAAATTAATGATCCGGAATTTTATCGAGAAATCATCTTGACTGATGAGGCCCATTTCCACCTCAGAGGCTACGTCAACAAGCAAAACTGTCGCATCTGGGGCTCGGAAAACCCAAGAGTTATTGTTGAAAAGCCTCTCCATCCTCAACGCGTGACTGTTTGGTGCGGTTTATGGTCCGGCGGGGTCATTGGACCTTACTTTTTCGAAAATGAGGCTGGAGCAACTGTTACAGTCAATAGATTGCGCTATCGAGAGATGATTAATGATTTTGTATGACCGGAATTGGATGATATTGATCTGGACAACGTTTACTTTCAACAAGACGGCGCTAAGCAATGAAACCATCGATCTTTTACGGGAATAGTTTCCGGAGCGTGTTATCTCTCGAAGAGGTGATCACAATTGGCCACCGAGATCTTGTGATTAAACACCTTGCTGCTTCTTCCTTTGGGGCTACGTGAAAGATAAGGTCCACGCCAACAGCCCAGCGTCGATTCAAGACCTCAAAGATGGAATTCGTGAGGCTATCGAGGACATAGGGCAGCCACTTTGCGATTTGGTTATGGAAAATTTCATGAAAAGGATATGGTCCTGTAAGCGTGGTCGTGGCGGCCATTTGGCTGATGATGTGTTCCATTATTAACGGCGTACCTTCCTCTTTATAATGAAATAAACATCCAATCACTTATCTCAAAACATTCTATTTTTCTTTGAATATCAAAATAACACCTCTTATTGGTAAATCCTTTAGTATGTAGATGAAGGTAATCCATAAAATTCGAAGTTGTCAGACAGGGTCCAAACCTTGCTAGAAAAGTAAACTAGTGTTTGTTCGTTAAACTTTTTACACAAGAAAGAAAAGGGTGGATTACTATCTACCCTAAGAGACCCACATCACTTTTCTAAAGGTACAATCTGCACCCCCTTTGTATAATTTCAAACTAAACACCACATTATGTGTGTCAGTCGGTGTGTGGCATAGTACAGGCTACAGGGCATCTTATTTTCACCCTCAAACTATTTTAATGAGTCTTTGATATCATTTTTTTCTGTATCACCCTTAACAGAACGAAATGACACAATCAAATAAGATGATGTAAAAACTACAAAAATGAAAATTGAAAATAACTCTCCATGGTCGAGAAGAAAACAAAAATGTAGTAGAATAAACTAACACAGTAAAGCAAGACAATTCCCACTATGTCTTTTTTTACTATAGTTTCTGAGTAATTTTATCAAACTCCCACTTTTATTCTACGGGACATCGGACATGATACGGTGTGTGGCTGACTGTGTGTATTACACCACAAATCAAACTTTAATATGTTTCCCCCACGTCTAACATGGAAATCTTTTCACTACACCCAGAGA
>CAKKXW010000004.1:28405064-28425276 GCA_920937365.1 Sphaerophoria rueppellii | reverse complement strand
TACATTTTCTGATAAGCCACAGTTTTTATTTCAATAAATAATATAGACAATTGTTATGCCGTATGATCAAAATAACATTGAAAAAACCTAAAAAAAAAAAAAAAAACAACAAAAAACACTTTGCTTTTTAACCAACCTGCTCTTGCCTTTCTCACCTTCAGAGCCACGAGCTACTCTTATACACATATGCAAAAGTAAACAAAAAAACAGATACATTTATATCTACTTTACTCATTTTAAATTATTATATTTTCATCGGTCGGAACTCAGAAAAAGAAAAGGAAACGAAAAGATTTGAGAGAAAGAGGAAACAGAAAGAACATTTCAATAAATCAAGAGAGCTTTAAAGCTTTCGTAAGAACAGGCATGGAGCTTTTCTATGAACAGGCAAAGAACTTTTTTGCCTGTTCATAGTCGATTGTCAATGAAAAAAATATGAGCCACTTTTTACTATGGGGATGAGACATCTGTATGATTACTTGTCTGTGGTACAGGCTACAGGGCATCTTATTTTCACCCTCAAACTATTTTAATGAGTCTTTGATATCATTTTTTTCTGTATCACCCTTAACAGAACGAAATGACACAATCAAATAAGATGATGTAAAAACTACAAAAATGAAAATTGAAAATAACTCTCCATGGTCGAGAAGAAAAATAAGAAGAAGACAAACTCTCTTTCTCACTTTTTCACCGGGTGCCCGATATTGTACAAATTAACACAATAAAACTTCTACACTCACATATCACACCAATATCAATTCACACGGGCATACAGAAATCTCATTGCTGAGGCCGAGGCCGACGAATGGAAGTCTGTCTCTGTGCATGTACAAGTGCACCCACAAATTTCTCTTGGCCATGGGGTGTTACTGCTGCTGTTTTTGTGTGCATCAGGGAAGATGATGAGGGTGGCAATTTCACCCCTCGTCGAATTTCACCTTGTACACTAACTGAGCAGGAAAAAAAATTAACCACATTTCGGCGCATGATCGAGCGTCCTTGCCCTTGGTTGCGTTCGTCGTCTATGACTAGATTTTCAACAGATCCCCCTCCGTCATCATGGTCGTTGCCATAGAACCAGGCGCCCCTGAAAGGTTGTTGTTGTTGTAGTTATTCACGAACAACTATCATAGCGATAGCCGTGAGGGCTATAAGCTTGTGCCAGAGCCCTTCACCTTCAAACAAGCGATGCAAGTGTAGGTGCCGAAGAGTGCGCATTGCCTGCACTAACACAATTCAATTGCATACACAAAAATGCAGTATCATTCTCTCTGTCGCTCATGCTAGGCACCTTGAGTAACCGAAAGCTTTTTGGCAGTTTTCAAAACCCCGTTCAAAGAACTTTCTTTGTCTGACTTTTCGTATACTTCAACATCTATACATAACCAAAAGCTTACCAAGTTCAGGGGCTCTAGTCGGTAGTTGCAACAAAAACAAAGAATGGCATTGATAGTGCCAACCTCAACTCCCACTCCAACCATTTGTTTGAACTTGCTTCGGTAGTGTTGTAGGGTGTTGGCTGATTTGTTTTAAAGGTCATTTCCCTATTTTTGAATAATCAAATTGAGTTGTGCAACTTTTTTGGGCTGTAGCGAGATATTTCACACTAGTCTTTGTTTAAGGGTTGAAATACATTGATATCTACCTACCTAGTCGTGGTTTAATAATAAATCGCTCGTTCTGGTGCAACTTCAATAGGAAGAGACCGAAAAAAAATCTGCTTTATAATAATTTCCAGGAACACACACATATGATTGTCCACAATACCACGACTTTAGTTAGAGCATCATTACATTTCATCCCTTAGGGGATTTATCACAAATATTCAATAATACGATGAGTTGAAAAACTGGAATGTTATCCTTTTCTGTGGAAAAAAAAAGAAACGAGTTACACACAAATTAAAATTCCTGCGAAATGAGTTCACGCACGTGTGCGGCCTTTTCATTTCATCAAATTTAGTAACCCCTTAACCGATTTTGATAAAAATACATTTGACAACATACATTTTTTATTTTTTATTTTTTATTCAAGCAAATTTTCACGCAAATTCCATCAAATCGTTCTTTAAGGAACAAATTTCTCCTCAATCGATACATCCCCTTCCGGTTCCACTGCGACGGGTTCCTCTTTCACATCAGTCACAACATAATTGTCATCCTCGATTCCTTCGTCCATAGCTGATGCGACCAATTCCATCATTTGCGATCGAACCCTTAACTTCTTCGATCTGGGAATACAACGCAGCGATGGCACTAGACTCATGGCGAAATAATAGTCCTCGTCGTCCTCTTCACAAATTGAATATCGAGATTGTTTCTCCTGTGTTTCGGGAATGTCCAAATCCAATTTATATAAACGCGGAGGTGGTCGACAGCGCTGCTTAAGTTGCGTCGAAGATGTTACCCCATGGGCACTTGTTGAAGGTCCCTTCGAACCTACTAATGTTGCAACCGCTTGTTGTGACAACACTGTCGTCGATGTTGTCGTAGCCGGTGGCGTTGGTGGTGACGGAGGATACACATCGATTGATCGACTATCATTGCTTTCGCGCAAGTCCTTCCGCACTTGAATTATTGATTTTTCTTCGGTGTTAGAAGTGAAATGGTCAGATGAGTGATATTGTTCGCCATCGTCAGAGCAAGCAGTCGATAAGGATTGGTTTTGGTCATCATGATCATGTTGCAGCGAGAACAACATTTTCGAGTACAACACCCACGTTGGTTGATAGTTAGGGTTTTGTTTGACACGCTTGGCTTCGCGTCTCAATTGGTCTCTCAAAATTTCCCATTGTCTGCGTGCGTCACAGCCTGGAAGAAGGATTTTCTATAATATTCTATTGTTATCAAAATGTTTCTTTTCTTCTTACCTGTTGTACCCAATTCAACACCAACATGTTCCCAATATTTTAGTTTCAAACCTCGAGACTTTCGGCGTATTTTCCAAAGCACCGGATACGATTTCACCAGGTCAATCAACTTTTCCTTGTGGTCGTAGCTCATCGTATATGAGAAACAGGGAAGATTAAAAAAAAAAGAACAAAACGAAAATCAATTCACAAAGCGACGCAACCACCAATGCCACTGAATGTCTGCAGACAACTACTCTGCTTGTGTGTTGTGTATCTGTTTCTGTGCGCTGTTGCAAGAGAGTGAGAGCAGATTTACTCAATTTAATAGAACTTGTTTGCTTTCTTTAGCGCTAGCGCTACCCTAAGCAAGCATTCATGGCAGCTGCCGGCTTATCGATCTTTTTTCGTTTGTGTATGAAAGGATGTGTGCGCAATGTCTGGTCTGTAAACTGTAATGATGAAAAACTAAATCTGATGGGAACAGTTGAATATAGAACGATAAAATGAGAGATACAATCAGATATCAAATATGTTTTATGCAGTCTGAGTCACACTCATACATTTTGTCTGACTGTTTAATGTTGGATTGGTGTAGGTGTTGCTTCGTTCTCGTTCTCGTATTATGTTCCGCCATTTATTGTCTGTTGACTGTTGATTAGATTTGTGTTTGTCTGTAAGTTTTGATTCCATTTCCAGTTCATTCCTCGTGTCTCGTTCCGGACTCCGGTGAGCACTTTTATAATTATATAGTCTGAGACTTAATGTTGTAAAATGTAAACACGAAGTTGATTGTTTTCTTAAATTCTTCTCTAGTTATATAAAAACGCTCAAATGGCTTGTCAATTCGCATAACCAATAAATTTTAACAAACGTTTGTTCTTTATCTTTAGAGGGATGTAACAACAGGAACGATGTTCGAAAGTTCTACAAAAAGGTGAAACGAACCTCCAGGGCTTATACACCCCGAACTGAAGCCTATAGAGACCATCATGGGAACATCGTAGTAGAACCGCAGTTAGTGCTGAGGATATGGAAATACCACTTTTCCAAGCTGTACAATGGCGATGACGACCAAAACTCCGTCAGCAATACAGAACCATTCAGTTTGGGTGCAGAAGGCCAACAATTCCACCCACTCGACATGGACGAAGTGAAGATCTAAACTAAAGTCGAACAAAGTTACTGGAGCAGACGGGCTAGCCGCCGAACTGTACAAAGCAGCTGTAGATGGTTTGGTTAGGAGCATGTACCAGCTTATCTGCAATATTTGGTCGGAGGAAAGCATATCCGATGAATGGAACCTCAGCCCGATCCTCAAAAAAGGAGATCCCCTGAACTGCACTAACTACAGAGGTATAAGTCTCCTTAACATCGCCTATAAGATCTTGTCTGCCGTGCTGTGTGAACGTTTGAAGCCCTTCGTCAACAACCTGATAGGTCCTTGTCAGTGTGGCTTCAGACCCGGAAAGTCCACCATCGATCAAATATTCACCCTTCGACAGTTCTTGGAGAAGACCCAGGAACTTCAAATCGATACCTACCACCTTTTCATCGATTTCAAGGCCGCGTATGACAGACCAACTATATAGAGCAATGTCTAGTTTTGGCATCCCAGAAAAACTCGTCCGTCTGTTTAAGATGACAACGGAAAACTCACACTGTTCCATCATGGTCGGAAAAAACCTAACGGATGATGTCAAAAATGATTTAAGACAAGACGATGCGTTGTCATGCGACTTCTTTAACATCATTCTCGAAAAGATTGTGCAAAACTCCAATGTCAACACCAGAGGCACAATCTTTCAAAAGTCCGTCCAGCTACTAGGACACGCAGACGACATTGACATAATTGGAAGAACAGAGCGTGATATCAGTGGAGCGTTTGTGAGCCTTTAGACGGAGGCCAAGAAGATGGGTCTAGCGGTTAACGAGGGCAAGACCAAGTAAATGCTGTCGACAAGAAAGGACTACCAACATCGACGTCTTGGAGCAAACGTCAACATAGACAGTTTTAACTTCGAGATAGTTAAGGACTTTGTCTACCTGGGATCCGCTATCAACTCAGACAACAACACCAGCGCTGAAATCAAACGAAGAATCACTTTTGCCAATCGCTGCTTCTTTAGACTTAGAAGGATATTGAGTAGTAAAGTCCTCTCCAGTGCAACTAAGGTGACACTATATAAAACCCTCATCATCCCGGTCGTCATGTATGGTGCAGAGACATGGACTATGACAACATCTGATGAAAACGCTTTGGGCTGCTTTGAGAGAAAAATTCTTCGAGTAATTTTTGGAGTCCTGTCTGCCTTAATGGAGAATGGAGACGAAGATTCAACCAAGAGCTGTACAGTGACACTGACCTAGCTACAAAAGTTAAGGTCCAACAACTTAGATGGTTGGGTAATGTTGAGCCAATGGAAAATAATGCTCCGGCTCGTAGAGTCTTCGAATCCAACCCGGAAGGACGTCGCAGAAGAGGAAGACCGCGACTCAGGTGGAGCACGCAGGTGGCAGAGGATCTGAACCAACTTGACGTGCAAAACTGCAGACAGCTAGCCAGTGACCGAGCTGGCTGGAGAAGTTTGTTGGGTGAGACCCAGGTCCGACCTGGACTGTAGCGCCACCATAAATAAGTAAGTAAGTTGTTCTTTATCACAATTTCTTGGTAACCTTAAGGAAAATAATCTATTTTCCCAGTACAACTGAACTGATTTTGATAAAATTGTGTTTGTGTTTTCAAAACATTTTTTTTAGTCCGCTTGTATGTATCTTTACAAATTGTCTCTCTTTGAATTTATTTATTCCTTTCAAATTATTTACCAGTACTCTCGAAAAAAACACAAGGGTAATAGATAGAACTAACCTTTTTTGGTATGGCGATGAATCATTTTTACATTGGCATGCAAATCACTTCTTAATAGAACCTAAAAATAAACCCCTAATTCTAGGGGTTATTTTCAACACTGCACACAGTCATCTTTTCATACAAAAATAAAGAGGTCAACATGGTCGATGACTCACAAGGATTTCAAATCCTTTGTTGGGTTACACATGATGAAAAATTCAAATGCGTTTGTCTTAGTCATAGGTCACATTTCGCATTAGCTATTCTTGAACTCTCCGAAAGCTTTGTCTTGTCAATGGCGTTGAACTTAGTTTGGGTTTTATTTTTCTCTGTATCAATACACAATGAGGTTAAGGACCATATGCTTCGTTTGAGCAAGGAGGACTTAACAAGAGGAACAAACAAAATTGATTGTACTACATTATAGAGAGGGTCAGTTAAAAGGGTCTGTGTACCTTGAGATTTTTTATAATTTTCGAAGAATTCTTAACGTATCCTACATATAGGAAACATATTATAATAAGTTCGATGGGTGAGTAAGGATCCATTTAGATTGGAAGTAATGGTTGAAAACTTGAAAGTGGGATGGTTGTTTTTTCTTTTCTAAACGGGCATGTTAAAGGTCAGACATGAAAGGCTCATTTGGAAAATAAGACTAGGCACACTTTATCATAAACATCGTTTTTTAAGAAGAAGATCGGCTGAACAGCAGATATTTAAAATACTGCAGTACTTTGATAAAGCGGTCAGTAAAGTCGAATTTAATAAACTTAAAAGTGCTTTAACTGGAAAGAAGCAGTCAGTAGTCATTATTGATTTTTTTAAATTGCAGTCAATTGAGAAAAAGTTAATTAACTGTAGTACTTTTTACTTGACTTTAGTCTGTCAAGTCAGTAAAAAGTCATTTAACTTAAGCAAGTTTGGTTTTAACCACTTTCGTGACCCTTTGACCCTCTGGAGCTACTAAAGTATACGGCCTTGTCCTCTGGAATTCGGAAAGCATGTGCATACATTCATATCCAATAGCCAATACTGGGGTAAATTATGTGACAATTTCTCCTACAGGATTTTGCACCACAGGGAAAACTTCAAACGAAAAACCATCATGTTCATGGTACTTCCTTGACTCTCTGTGTGTAAGTAATTAGCACTAGGAGTCCAAGACGAAAGATCTACGAAGCAACCTGGTCGACCATGTGCTAATCGGCGCAAGACACCCATCCAACATCAAACGACTATCAAACGATAAAAAAACATGTACCCAGAAGAAAGAAGTTCAACATTACATCGGTTGCCTTAGCACTCCGGAATCCGGATAATGGCAGAGACTACAGTGAGCGCCTAAGTGAGCGACTCTCCGCCGCATCGTCGTCGTCCCAAATACCACAGATGTCGAACCAATATCGCGAAATAATCAAAAATGTAACCGAAACCACCATAGGTAACCAGCCACCTCCGAAAATGATCCCGTTGTATGATGATGAGTGCGCGTTATTGAAAAGAGAGACGGAAAATTCAATGCACGTTTGCAGATGGGAAGAATACCGAAAAAAGGAGAAATGAGAAAAAGACCATGCGAAGGAAGAAAAGAACATCCGCAGTTTCTCAGCTCAAAGATCTAGAAGAGTCTCGGGCCAAGAACAACACCCGACATTTCTTTAAAAGGTCGAAGCGATAAGCTTCTGGTTTCAGAACGGGGACACAGGCTCTTCGAAACAGTGAAGGAAACCTAGTCACCGAAGCACAAGGAATTGTAGGTGTTTTCAAGCAGCACTTACAACAGCTGCTGAATGCGGCAAAATGTGGACCGAGCTAATGACGAAACAGAAGCAAGATCAGTCAATGAAGACCCAGTCCTAGCCTCACGGAAGAAGAAGATAGATAGAGCCATCCAAAAGCTAAAAAAATAAAAAGTCCGCCGGGTCGGATGGCATACCTGCGGAACTCTTTAAATATGGAGGAGGTGTTTTGATGAATGCAGCTCATCAATAAAGTGTGGAAGGAAGAATACATGCCCACTGACTGGTCGGTAAGCTCCATATGCCCCATCTATACAAAAAAGGTGACCCTATAACATGCAAAAACTACCGCGGCATATCCCTGCTTAATGTTCCATACAAAATCCTATCCAACGTTCTGTGTGAGCGTCTTAAACCTTTATGCAACACAGGCCAGGCAGATCAACGATAGTCCAAATATTTACACTTAGGCAAATCCTGGAAAAGACCAAGGAATTTCAAGTAGAAACAAACCATCTTTTCATCGAGTTCAAAGTTGCGTATGATAGCATACACCGCCAAGAGCTTATGATGGCGATGTCTGAATTCGGGACCCCGAACAAACTGATCTAGCTTTGCCGCATGACGCTAAACAATAAGCAGTGCAGTGAACAAATGAGTAACAGCTCATCCGAGTTGTTTCAAATATGTGCAGGGCATAGACAAATAGATGTGCTATCATGTGAATTCTTCAACATAATCCTGGAACAGATAGTGCGCAAGGCAGGTGTGTGCACGGAAAACACTATCTTCTACAAGTCCACCCAGCTCCTAGGCTACGCGGACGACATAGACATCATCGGCCGATCCATGAGAGCTGTGCTTGAGGCCTTAACAGCGATTGAAGGACAGGCGAAAGTCGTTGCTCTTGAAGTGAATGAGGACAAAACCAAGTACATGCTATCAACAAACAAAGCAACATTTGTCCACCGCCTAGCACAAAATGTCACTGTTGGTAGCAGCAGTTTCGAGGTAGTTCACCTACTTTGGAACAAACATCAATCCCACAAACGACACCTTAGTGAATATCCGAAGAAGAATTACCCTAGCGAACCGCTGCTGCTTCGGTTTGGCAAAACATCTGGGTTAAAAACTACTCACTTGAAGGACAAAGTGTTTGCTATACAAAACTTTGATTTTACCAGTCTTACTCTACGGCGCCGAGTGCTGGACGATAAGTAAAAAAGGGGAATTGATACTGGGCACTTTCGAAAGACAAATTCCCGTATGTGGCGTTGGCGAATGGAGAAGAAGGTCCAGCCGAGAACTGTGCGAGCTGTACCAAGATGTGGATGTAGTCCAGAAGGCCAAGAAAAGACGACTACATTGGCTCGGCCACATTGAGCGAATGGATGACAACGCTTCATTCATGCTCATACCTGCCACCAGGCTCAAGACAGCAAGGAAGACCAAACCTACGGTACAAGGACCAAGTAGATGCGGATGCCAGAGCGCTTGGTTTCGGCGACTGGAGAGTGCATGCGAGGGACCGGTCACGATGGGAACCTGCAGTATCTTATGTTGAGATCCTTTATGGACTGTGAGCCGGATAAGTAAGTAAGTGCGTAAATTCATATCCCACACCACTAAGTATACGCCTAGCCCTCTAAAATTTGGACTGCATGTTCATGTCCCACACCACAGGGTGACTTCAAGCGAATGGATTGAATAGTATTGACTCAAAACTATGATTAATTAAAAAAGGAGTTTTAGAAACATTTTAATCAAAAAGACATAATTACTCTAATCAGTTTTCATACTTTTCCAATACTTCAATCGTCCACTTGTCAAATCATCTTTGCCTTGAGCATCTCAATCTGATAATAAACCCCGATGTCACATCCGTTTTCCAATGATTATTGTTCGGTCCAGTTGAGCGCATATACATATAAGTTGGTTGTTATTTGCATAGTCAACATCATTCCTTCCCACAAATCAAAAGAAGACGACCAGAAACCGTTTTACCAGTTGCGAACCTAAAAAAAAGAACAACAAAAAACGACAAAAAATGACAAAATTTATAATAAATCAACCACCAAGGTCTAGTTTAGCAAGGTTACCTCATTTTAAAATTCCCAGAAATTGTCTCGCTGTCATCGTATACGTATCTCCAGCCAAGCCGTGTGTCAGGGTCAGGCTGGCTTATAACTGTGTTCGAGATCGAGACACACCAAACTCCAGCGAATTGCCCGATATTTTGACCCCCATTCGTCTTCATGGTTATTCTTTTATCCCAATTTTTGCACTTTTCGCAAGAATATCTGGTAGATACACAAATAAAAACCATAATACTGTTGTGGTGGCTCTGTCGCCATCATTTGAGACTCTAATAAGGAAAGCCAATAAACATCAGATTAGAATTCGGACCTAAACTATCCCTGTTTCGTGGTTGCGAAGTATGACTGCGATCTGCGACTGTGTGGACTGACTTGACTTAATGCCTTACTGATCAACACAGCTTAAATTTGACACATTGACATCAGTTCACGAAATTAAGGGATCGCAAAAAAACCGGCTCGATAGGAGAGAGTGACGACAGATGAGGCATGAGGCAGAAAAAATCTGCCGTAGTGCCTTGAGAGAATAGCGAAAACCACAGTATGCCTCAAACCTTAGACTTAAAGTTAGGAAGCCAACATTCTAACCCCAAAAAATGTCAAAACAAGAGAATTAGCAACCCCTTTCTACCAAATGTCTGCAACATGTTAACTTCCCTAAACATATGGAAAATTGACATCCCTCTGAAAACAAACTTTCGCCACGAATCAAGAATTCTAAAACGATGACGTGACTATTTATTAGGCCCTTTCATCTTTTAACACGTAACCCCATTCGAAGGCGTCGCCGGTCGTCCGAAGTCGTCAGAAAAAAAAATCCTTCTTCGTTCGATATTACCAAAAAGTCTCAGCCAAAATTATTTCCCATCTCCTCTCGCCCCTGCCCTGAATATGCTAAAAAGACTGACACATACAGATGTTTATCCCCAAGGACTTGTTGGGATAGATTTAATGACAGCCGGGTTTTCCAATTATTCTCCCCCAAAGGAATGACAATTTATTTCCCTTTTCTGTAAGTCAAAAACACCCAAATCGAAATCACACCCATACACCAGTATGAGTCATTTTTTGGGTGTTCCGTTCCTGGTTTTGAAAATAGCAAAAAGCAAAGTCCTGCCTGAAAGAATAAAACATAGAAATAAGCATAGAACACGCAAGCAAACTGTCTAGACATGTAAATGTTTAACGTTTTCAATTATTATAGAGGAAAACGGGCGAGTGGTCGTCCAAAACGACGATGCCCCCACACTGATCCTACTGTGGTATCAACGTATTTTTGTTCCGTCATGTTTTTCAAATGGGTTTCTGTCTATGTTTGCAATTTATAGAATTCCACCTTGTGCCATTCCTCCCTCTCGCAACATCTCACAATCAAGAAGAATAAGAAAACGGAAAAAGCCAAACAAGTACATAAAGAAAATTATATCTAGAGTACACTCGGAGTACCAACAAAATCAAAAGTCACGGAAATCTAACATTAAATGCACATAATATGGAATAGGTACACCAAAACACCCTATTTACTGACGACAACGACACTGACGGAAAAGTAAAGAGCCGTATCCGTTTAGTACATAACCCTAACCTTCAGGGTCTGCGATTCCAAACAAAAGACTGTGCAAAAACCACTCTCATATTCGAATTGGGAATGGGGGGAAAAAGTGTAGTCCTGATATTAAATCTACAATGGACATAGAAACACAGTGATACGCTTCAATAAGGAAGACCGTGTTATATGTACATTTTGTCATTCCCATTCTGTGTAACCCCGAACCCGATGCTTCGTTGATAAATTCCGTTCCGTTCTATGGTTCTTATAGTTAAAATACGGAGTTTCTGAACAAACAGAAAATCATAACGATGACGGTTCTGTGGGATGAAAAGTTGCATAGCATTACACATATACAAAGAATTAGACTAGGCCGGTGGGAGGGGAAAAGCAGGATGAGTAGTGGCGACAAACTCAGTATACAGCAATGCCAGTGCCCTTGATGTTTATGATTTCTACTGGTTTGATGTTTGAATCCCCCCCCCATTAAAGCAGGCTCATTACGGATGGAGCAGGCGGAGTGCAGTTGGCAGTAATTACAGTGGAAGCATTCAGTGGTTTCGTTTTGTTGCTGTTTTGTTTCATCTTCTTGCCAAACGGCATCATTTCCGTTGAGCTTTGTTGATGTCGAAATTCCTTTTTCTTTTTGTTGTTTCCTTTTTTCTGCATATTCACCACCCTGTACCCTAACAATAAATGAACGCTTCAATGAACGAAATGAGAGCCAAAAAAAGGAAAATGGGTGCAGCAGCATTCTATCGTTAATGCAATGGAATATGTTCTGTTACAGCATTGCCAGGTACAACTAGTGTTTGAAGTTTTTGATTACGAACTGTATAAAGCTATTTCTAGTTTTGGCATCCCTGCCAAGCTCGTTCATTTGTGCAAAATGACGATGGAGAACTTACGCTCCTCCATCAAGGTTGGCAACGAGCTAACGGAATCTTTCGACGTCAAGTCAAAAAAGCATTCAGATAAGGCGATGCACTGTCATGCGATTTCTTTAACATCGTTCTTGAGAAGATAGTGCAGAACTCCAACGTCAACACCAGAGGGACTATCTTCCAAAAATCTGTTCAACTTCTTGCGTACGCCGATGATATTGATAAAATGGGAAGAACACAGCGTGATGTCAATAGCGCCTTTGTGAGGATTGAGACAGAAGCGGCAAAAATGGGTTTAGCGGTAAATGAGGGAAAAACGAAGTTTTGCTGTCTTCGAGGAAGGACACCAAACACCGACGGCTCGGACAGAACGTCACAATAGACGCAGACAACTTCGAGGTAGTAGAGGAGTTTGTCTACCTAGGCTCCGCTATAAACACGGGCAATAACACCAGCGGCGCCGAGATCAGACGAAGAATAACTATTGCTTATCGCTGTTTCTTTGGGCTAAGAAAGCAATTGAGCGGAAAAGCCCTCTCTCGAGCAACTAAGGTAAAATTGTACAACACTTTCATCATTCCATTCCTGCTGTATAATGCAGAAGCATGGACCTTGACAAAATGGGATGAAAGTGCTGTTTCGAGACGAAAGTTCTTCGGTCATCTTTGGCCCCGTGTGCATTGAAGGGGAATGGCGAGGAAGATATAACAGCGAACTTTACGGGTTGTACAACGACATGGACCTAGCCAGAAGGGTCAAGGTCTAGAGACGCAGATGGCTCGTTCATTTAGAGCGGATGGACACCAATGCTCCGGCCCGGAAAGCCTTCGACACTATTCCCGAGGGACGTTGGAGGAGAGAGAGTAAGACCGCGACTCAAGTGGCTCACTCAAGTGGAAGAGGTACTCAATCAACTTGGAGTGCAAAACTGGAGACAGCTAGCTAAAGACCGAACTGGCTGGCGGAGACTGTTGATTGAGGACCAAGTCCACAACTGACTGTAGCGCCACCTTAAGCAAATAAGTACCTATAACACATAACATTGACTGACACCACTGCGAAATTATCGACGCATTTCCGAAATTTCATCGTCCAAGAAAACAGTTCTTTTGACAGATAACCAGCGTTACCATTTTACTTAAGAAGAGTGATTCAAAGTACGGTTGAGTTCATGGTAGATAAACAAATAATAACAATTTTAAAGAACTCACCGGGCCCATGGGTTTGAATTTCAGGGAGCACAAGGTCCATTCACATGGCGCGATAACGGTTACCATATCACGAATAAAACCTACTTCGGTTTGTTCTTGGTTAAGTTTAACACTTCAAAAGAGTTATTTTAATTTAGAGCTAAATAAATAGCAGAAAGGACACGGATTTATTCGAATACATTACGTGTGGATCGATTATTGTTCCACCCACGGGCACACACTTTTTATGCCAAAGACACAGTGAGTGCATTACGAAGAAAGAAGGGGGTAGGAAAGGAGGTGTCGGTGTACATTGATCTTGCATTCTAGAACATTGTAACAATTGGGAAAGACAGTGTGTGGAAGAGAGTTCCACATTCGCGTAGTACGGCGAAAAATTAATTCTCAATACTTGAGAGTACGTCCAAAGTTGGGCTCGAGGGTAGCGTGGGTATAACGGTTAAATTGTTTAAGGGGAGGAATGCAACTGGCTATTTCTCTAGAGCACTTACCGTAGAAGTAAGGATAAAACAAAGAGAGGCACGAAACGTTACGACAGCGGTCTAAAGTAGTGAGTGAATCAGTGATGTCTCTATCACCGATCATTCTTACGGCTTTTCCTTGTATACCATCCAGGAGGCTTAAGTATGTAGCTGGAGCACCAGCCAAAAGATGGGAATTTAACTCAAGCTTTGGACGTATATAAGTGTAATATTATAGATAATAGCCAGATCAGACAGGGAGAACAATTTCTTGCACCGTCTTAAGAAACTCAAACTTAGAGAATGAATCTATTGAGAAAAAAACCAAAATTGAAATTTTGATATATTTGCTTTCTAAAAAATCCAATGCACTGGCAACGCTCTAATGAATTTGCCAAAATATATCCATTAAAAAAGCAAAACCCCAACCACACAAACAGAGCTAAATAGAAGAAGACTGTTCCAAAGGAAAAGAAAATCTCAATATCCCCACGATGATGGCATAATATCTAGAAACTACAATCTACTCCTTCGTATATAATTCTCGACTTCGTTTTTGTACACATTCATTCACCCCAAATATGTGCAAGCAAGGCGAAGGCAAACAGCACAAAAATCAGGCAACAACAACAAAATAACTCAAGTATATAGGCAAGACCATGGAGGAGGAGGTATTTTGGTAGCAATGACCTTCACCGACCTGTCTGGCTGGCTCTCTAGTGAAATTCTCTGGGTTGAGCCGAACTGACAGAATAGAACATTCGCTTGGCTCGTCACTTTGGTAGTATCGGGCTATCTCACTCTAACCCCCCCAATGCACGATTCACGCTATGTCTGCAGATAAAAAGGGCTGAATGCTTTTTTTTAAATGTTTCGTTGGGGATATAGCGATAAAGAAGGAAAAGCGCGTCTATGATGAGAAATGGGGGGATTGTCGCCTATTTTTGTGGAATGGAAACCATTTACCGTGATGTATATGAATGCGAATGCAGTTGGGCTATTTGCCTTGAAAAACAACATTTGGGATCCATGCCGTTTTATATGCAAACGGAGCGGAATGTCAGAGGGAGAAACGGAACTGGATGTGGTATGGTTATGGAAGAGGTGGCATAACGATAACAAGAGACACAGTGCCATGGAATAGCAAGCATGTGAAAAAGAGCTCAATTCCAACTCTGGGTAAAACGAGAGTGAGTTCGTGTCTATGTCAGTGAAAAGGGACAGCAGCCATGGATTTTGTTCGCTTTAGTTTGGTTTGGTTGTTCGTCGCACGGAACACGGTGCACTTCGGTTTGGGCTTTGGGGTTTTTGGGTGAATTTCTCTTTCCATGCAACGCAATATACAGACTTCTGGATCTGGAGTTCTATTTTTTGTTTGTCGTCGTACTTTATCCCGAACGGGTCCATGTAGGTACCTAGTGTTGGCTCACAATAGCAATAGAAGCAGCAACTACATTAGAGCCTGGTTATCATGTGGTTGTGTGTTTGTAATAAGCTGGCGCATTCTGCAATCGAGCAATTTGCAACAACACAGAAATGTCAAACAAAAGCAAAACCAACACGAAAAGGGCAAAATAATGTGAAGTGCGGAATGGTGCGGAATGAAGAGGTTGCTTTGGAGCTGTTCTTTTTTCTCTTTATTTCAGAAATGAATGTTGGAAACGTAATTGTAGAAGAAGGAGGCGTCTGCAGAGAATATAGAATAATTGGCAAATGCAAAGACGATTTGGTTGGTTGGACAGGGCGGAAAGGGGGAAGACTGTGTTTTCGGTCAATAGCCCCAAAGTTGTAGTTTCGGATCAATATTTTTTTTTTTTGATGTTTGTGTCATGGAATGGACGTGCGAAGAGTTTGGACAGTTGTGTTAGCAACTTGAACAGGGGCGAATTAATGAAAGTTCGTTTGCGTTCAACATTATGATGGTAGATGAATTGTGAGCTTGTAACGCCATCTAAACCGTTAGTTGTTATATGTCAGGTACCTCACAGTTGTGAGCATATTGACTCAAACATACCACACTCCAAACCTGACGAAAATTGTCAAAGACAACTTGGGCCCTGAATATTGGAACACTTCCAACACGGCTATGTCTTACATTACGAAGAGGGCGGAATGGATAATTTGTGAATGCATTATGTTGGTTCCTTCTAGATTCAAGCTGGCAGGTTCATTTATTAAAATTCTGTCTAGCATTAGTTTAGCCTTTGGTTTCCTTTGTTTAGATGGAGCGATTTTTATATTGCTGCATTCTCCAGAGGTGAAATGTCACTATACATACCTATCTGTCTATCTCCTTCAAGTGACAGTTGATAGAGGAGCCAATGTGCCTTCCAAGTTTGTTTTGTGCCAAGCGTGTCTGAGCGACAGTCATGACGTGGCATGGTGTATGCGTCCCCAACGGACTAAAGAAGTGTGTGATGCAGAAGAAAACATAATAGAAGACAATGACATTGACATGAGGTGTTTGCGCTTGGTTCTTATTTTGGTTTGAGTTTGTTGGCTTGTGGCGTTGGCAGAGACATCAGTGTGTTTCTTTCATTAATCATTCTGTATGAATAGAAGAGTAGGTGAACACGTTAACGCTGATGCTGACAATGAGGATTCATGTAGAGTATATTGCACTTATACATAATAGTACATGAAACATGATGCATAAGCAATATAAAGTACATAGAGTCGTTCAAGTTTTCATTAGTGGTTTCGACTGGGTTTTAATTTAGATCTTGAGGTTGCGGAAAAGCTAGGTAAGGTACTCAGAAGGTTGTCCCTACTAGATTTGTATTCCTTTGTTGGAATGGGATAACTAAAAGAACAGTTTGTTGTTTTTATTGGGTCTTTTTAGAGTTAGGACATATCGAAAATGTCATTGTGACATTTCAAAGGCTGTCACAAGACCATATACGTCAAAAAACCCCTCAATGTAACGGCCAGTTTCACTTCACATATTATCACATTGTAGGAGCCGGAGCAATATTTTCCATTCGCTCAACATGACCCAACCATCTAAGTCGTTGGACCTTAACTTTTCTGGCTGAATCTTTGCCTCCATTCTCCATTAAGGCAGACAGGACCAAAAATCATTCGAAGAATGTTTCTCTCAAAGCAGCCCAAAGCGTTTTCATCATATGTTATCATGGTCCATGTCTCTGCATCTTACATGACGACCGGGATGATGAGTGTTTTGTAAAGTGTCACTTTAGTTTCCCGGGAGAGGACTTTACTACTCAATTGCCTTCTAAGTCCAAAGAAGCAGCGATTGGCAAGAATGATTCTTCGTTTGATTTCAATGCTGGTGTTGTTGTCTGAGTTGATAGCGGACCCCAGGTAGACAAAGTCCTTAACTACATCGAAGTTAAATCTGTCTATGTTGACGTTTGCTCCAAGACGTCGATGTTGGTAGTCCTTTCTTGTCGACAGCATTAACTTGCTCTTGCCCTCGTTAACTGCTAGACCCATCTTCCTGGCCTCCGTCTCAAGACTCACAAACGCTCCACTGACATCACGCTGTGTTCTTCCAATTATTTCAATGTCGTCTGCGTATTCTAGTAGCTGGACGGTCTTTTGAAAGATTGTGCCCCTGGTGTTGACGTTGGAGCTATGCACAATCTTTTCAAGAATGATGTTGAAGAAATCGCATGACAACGCATCGCCTTGTATAAAACCTTTCTTGACATCAAAAGCATCCGTTAGGTTTTTTCCGACCATTATGGAACAGCGCGAGTTTTCCATTGTCATCTTACACAGACGGACGAGTTTCTCTCTCTGGGATGCCAAAACTAGACATTGCTCTATACCTATAATTGTAATTGGTCTCTCCTTTTCGTAGAACTTTCGAACCTCGTTCCTGTTGTGATATCCCTCTATCTCCTTGATCGCGCGCTTCTCATGCTCCCTTTTTTTTCTTTCGAATGAACGGACGAAAAATGCAATTAGTTAAACAGCTCAACCAGGTATATCCGTCTCACCCGGCACGCTCGTTAGTTATTGGTCGCGTTCCATAACATAACAACATCAAAATGTGTATTCAATTTAGCTGTCAGTTGCTAACGTTAACGTTTATGTGTTCTTTAGGATTCTGGATTATCAATCAAACATATTGATATTTTTGACTAATTTACAAGACAACGCTTTGGATTATGTCGTTTTCCATTGGTCGTCCAGAAGCATTCGGAAGAGTCCAGAAGTCTCCTGAAACCATTCCATTTGACAGACGGAATTCTTTTGAGAAGAGCAGAAATCTTCTGCTTTGAAAACAGAATCGTTCGAAGAATGACACATGCATCATAAACCGTTTCATTCGGGGTAGAAGAAGAAATGTCAAAGAAAGACCAATGTAAAACGACATTAAATTTTCTTTACAAAAACAAAGTTTTCACTGAACAGTTTTTTCAGTCCTCATGTGTCATAAATTTGGTAATTCCATCAAAAGATATGTCGACAAGATCATTGCTCTTGCGCCGAAACAAAGGTCAACATAATTCTAATAGGCTCCACTTCTTCGGAGATAAATACATATGTGTATGCACAATTCAAAGTTCATACCATCTCCTTCCAAGATAATTTTATGAACGCAAACACTCAGAAACAAACCACAGAATATAGCTGCTTTAAATGAGGAATGCACATTCACACATTGTTGTGAACCTATGTGGTGATGGTTCCAAGGCTAATGTACTATTAGAAAAGTCAAGGCTACGCGAAGATAGATGAAATAGAATAAAGATAGACGGAGATAACTTTAATTGAACAAAAAATAAAAAAAGGAATACGATCGTGGAACAAAACAGACAGTTTCTAGCGGAGGCTCCGATTGTGCATTGTGCATTGCAGAAAAATCAAAAGACATAACAGCAAAACCAAAAGGAAAAACGTTAACAAAAAACAAACACCATAGAAATAGATAGAAATAGATTCCTGAGCTCACAGCGAAATTCCTATCTAAGGCGTACCTTAGAGGTCGCATGGCAGTGATCGAATTTTCTTATTTGAATGACGGTGTTAACAATATCGATTCAACCGGACTCATTTTAACGTTAATTTGAATCCAGTTGAAGCGGGCTCACGTAAACACTTATTACAACTTATTCGTTATTTTATTTTTTTATAATTTGCACCGACTCAAGGGGTTTTTATTCCCTTTTTATGCCAGAGGCATATTGAGTGAGAGCTGCCGTCATATGAGTGTAGGAGGTTGGTAAAAACTGTCAGGAAAGACCCTTAGCAAAGATTTAAAAGACTGCAGTTCTTTGGTAATGCAGTTGGTAAGGTCGCCGTTAATTAATTAAAAAAAAAACTTAAAGTTAATCAACTTACAAAACTTTTTACACTGGAAAGAAACAATGACCATATTCCCCCACAGGATTTCACACAGGGTGTATTCAAATGAAAAAAAAAAACCACCATGGTACCCTTTTGACCCTCTGTAGCTACTAAAGTATACGGCCTTGCCCTCTACAATTTGGACAGAAGGTGCGTATGTTCATATCTCACACTTACTTACTTAAAGTGGCTCCTCAATCAATAGTCTCCGCTAGCCAGCTCAGTCTCTAGCTAGCTGTCTTCATGTTTTGCACTTCAAGTTGATTGAGGTCCTCTTCCACTTGAGTGCGCCACCTGAGTCGCGGTCTTCCTCTCCTCCTACGTTTCTCCGGCTTTCTGGGCCGGAGCATTGGTGTCCATCCGCTCTAAATGGCCGAGCCATCTAAGATTCTGCACCTTGACCCTTCTGGCTAGGTCCATGTCGTTGTAAAACCCGTAAAGTTCGCTGATATATCTTTTTCGCCAATCCCCTTGAATGCACACGAGGCCAACTATGACCCGATTTTGTCAAGGTCCATGCTTCTGCACCATACAGCAGGACTGGGATGATGAGGGTGTTGTACAATTTTATCTTAGTTGCTCAAGAGAGGGCTTTTCCACTCAATTGCTTTCTTAGCCTAAAGAAACAGCGATTAGCAAGAGTTATTCTTCGTTTGATCTCGGCGCTGGTAGACAAACTCCTCTACTACCTCGAAGTTATATGCGTCTATTGTGACGTTCTGTCCAAGCCGTTGGTGTTGGGTGTCCTTCCTCGAAGACAGCATATAATACGTTTTCCCCTCATTTACCGCTAAACCCATTTTTGCCGCTTCTGTCTCAATTCTCACAAAGGTGCCATTGACATCAAGCTGTGTTCTTCCCGCGTACGCGAGAATTTGAACAGATTTTTGGAAGATAGTGCCTCTGGTGTTGACGTCGGAGTTCTGCACTATTTTCTCAAGAACGATGTTAAAGAAATCGCATGACAGTGCATCGCCTTGTCTGAATCCATTTTTAACGTCGAAAGATTACGTAAGCTCGTTGCAAACTTGATGGAGCAGCTTGAGTTCTCCATCGTCATTTTGCACAAGCGAACGAGCTTGGCAGGGATGCCAAAACTAGACATAGCTTTATACAGTTGATAGAAGGTTTTTAGACAAGTTTAAGAGCGCATGCGCCCTTCTTGTGTCGAACTACAGTTACCGTGGAAACACTCTTAACTCTGTCTTCGCCGTTTTTACCCAAATCGCCATTTACTCCCCTTTTGCATAA
>CAKKXW010000004.1:28361935-28385467 GCA_920937365.1 Sphaerophoria rueppellii | reverse complement strand
GTCCATAGTTTTTATTTCATCTTTCACGAGCACTGCCTCTTGCGAAGAACTGACAAAACTTCCAAGAGTATCAATCTGTCATGAAAAAGTGCTTCTCAACTTTGCCGTTCGGAATCGGCGTTAAATTATTGTAGGTCCCCTCAATTCTTCACACGCACCCAGAGAATTGTTGATTAGAGTAAGTCACTTAGGCCTTGGCTCTTCAAGAGCTGCCGCTCTTATTTATAAATATGCAGATATATGTAAATCCACCATAAGCTTTATCTACAACTCACTCACACATATAATTGAACGTAAGACAGTGCCATTCCTTATCTGGCTCCCGTAAGTCTACTCAAGGCTTTCGACAAAGGCTCTGTTAAAAAAACTGTCGAGTTTTTAGTACTGTATGTTGTATTCGAGAAGAAGTGTGAACGATGCCGTTCTATCTATAGTGTGGTGTTTTGTTTCAAGACAGCTGGAACTAGAGTTCTGTGACTGAAAGAGAAAATCATGAATTTGTTATATTTCGCTTTGGAAAGTCATCTTAATTCGATAAATTGTTTACGGTCAGGTTTTTGTCATCATTATTTTCTAAGCTATAGGAAGGCGTTGGTTGATAATTCACGAAAATCAGCAAAAATCTGCTTCCCTGATGACTTCGGATCACATTTGTGGGATGGCTGTTCCAATACTACTTGCTTTTTTTCTAACCATCAGCTGTTAAACTGACGAACGTTCCTTTTACGCAGAACGTGTAAGCTATGAGTGAAGAATAGATTGATAATACGATTTAATCTTGTTTGGAATTTTAATAATTTAATGAGTACGTATCGTTTGAGGCCCAAGTCCACAACGGACAGTAGCGCCACCTTAAATAATTAAAGTAAGTAATGAGTACGTAACGAAATAATAACTTTTCGGGAAAAGATCTGCTTTGTTTTGGTCACTTAAAGCCATGAGAATTAAGGAGAACGAAGGTTTGTCTCTACACTTTTATTTAAACGCAGCAAACAGCTGTTTCTTCTATCAAAATTTGGTTGCGGTACTCAAAAGAATGAGCATCAAATCTGAAAAAGCTTTAGTCTGATGTTGCTAGCACATTATGTATTGTTTGATTCGGAAAAAGGTCAGTGGCGGACTTACAAATTTTCAAGTGTAGGCTATACAGTTTTAGAGTATATAGATTTTGATAGAATAGAATCTTTAGTGGTTAAGATATTGGTTTTACCAATCATCGTATGCCCGATCCTCAAAAAAGGAGATCCCCAGAACTGCACCAACTACAGAGGTATACGTCTCCTTAACATCGCGATCGCCTATAAGATCTTGTCTGCCGTGTTGTGTGAACGTTTGAAGCCCTTCGTCAACCACCTGATAGGTCCTTATCAATGTGGCTTCAGACCCGGAAAGTCCACCATCGACCCAGGAACTTCAAATCGATACCTACCACCTTTTCATCGATCTCAAGGCCGCGTATGACAGCATCTATAGAGACCATTAGAGTTCTGTCTAGTTTTGGCATCCCAGAAAAACTCGTCCATCTGTTTAAGATGGCAATTGAAAACTCACGCTGTTCCATCATGGTCGGGAAAAACTTAACGGACGCTTTTGATGTCAAAAAAGGTTTTAGACAAGGCGATGCGTTGTCATGCGGTTTCTTCAACATCATTCTTGAAAAGATTGTGCAAAGCTCCAATGTCAACACAAGAGGCACAATCTTTCAAAAGTCAGCTACTAGGATACGCAGACGACATTGACATAATTGGATGAACACAGCCTGATGTCAGTGGAGCGTTTGTGAGTCTTGAGACGGAGGCCAGGAAGATGGATCTAGCGGTTGACGAGGGCAAGACCAAGTTAATGCTGTCGACAAGAACAACATCGACGTCTTGGAGCAAACGTCAACGTAGACAGATTTAACTTCGAGGTAGTTAAGGACTTTGTCTACCTGGGATCCGCTGTCAATTCAGACAAAAACACCAGCGCTGAAATCAAAGGAAGAATCACTCTAGACAATCGCTGCTTCTTTGGACTTAGAAGGCAATTGAGTAGTAAAGTCCTCTCCCGAGCAACTAAAGTGACACTCTACAAAACCCTCATTAACCCGCTGCTCATGTATGGTGCAGAGACATGGACCATGACAACATCCGATGAAAACGCTTTGGGCTGCTTTGAGAGAAAAATTCTTCGAGTGATGTTTGGTCCTGTCTGCTTTAATGGAGAATGGAGACGAAGATTCAAGCAAGAACTGAAAAGTTAAGGTCCAACTACTTAGATGGTTGGGTCATGTTGAGCGAATGGAAAATAATGCTCCGGCTCGTAGATTCTTCGAATCCGACCCGGAAAGACGTCGCAGAAGAGGAAGACCGCGACTCCGGTGGAGCACACAGCTGGTAGAACACCTGAACCAACTAGGGACCAAGCTGGTTGGAGAAGTTTGTTGGGTGAGGCCCTGGTCCGACCTGGACTGTAGCGCCACCATAAGCAAGTAAGTAAGCAAAATACTTTTCGAACATATGTGGCCTCAAAAATGTTAGCACACTTGAACTAGCTCTGTCTCTAAATCATTGGAATACACCTGTTTTAAGCACAGAGCCTTTCCTTGCAAGGGTTTATGGTGACAACTCGCTCAGTTTTGTCAGATATGAAAATTTTTCATAGGAAATGTCGTACTTTTTCCTCTTTTCGATTTCCGATACTAGTCTGTTAATGATTGCGAGAAATGTATTGACCCTTAAAGTAACACTCGCGGGCCTACTCGTGTCTTTATTGGGTGTTTCGTCAGCAAATTGTTTTCGTTTTGATTGACTTTCAATTCTTCTGCGTATTCCAGCACTTAGTTCAATTGCTGTTTCTTCGAAATACTTAACATTTTCTCTTTGACCTGCAAAGTACTTCCAAAGAGATTCATAATGAACGGCTACCGTTATCTGGTCTATTGAAGAAGTCTGGATAAGAACATTCGGTTTGTTTCTTCATTCCAAAAAACATTCCATACGACAACCATTGATGCCGTTTCCAGTTGTATTTTTTTCGGTCAATCATTCCTGATTTTTCTCCAAAGCTTTGATAACTTCGTGCCAAGAACGTCTCAAACTACTACATGCATCCTCTCTAGCTGACCAACGTGTGAGTTTCACTCTCGTGCCTGATTTGCATTCTCCGACTTCAGTCATCAATATCTTCCAGCGTAATGTCGAACTTGAACGTAAATACCAGACAAATTTGCCGCGTTGTCATTCAACTGTCCACGGTAGCCTTCAATATTCAAACCCAACGTTTTTAGTTCCGAAGTAATGGCAGCAAACATTTCTTCAACTTTATGTTCCTTTAAGGCAAGTCGTTGAAAAATCATTCACAGGGTTCTCCTGTTTCTTAAACATACCGAATTACGTGAGTTTGTCCACATGTGCTTTATCTGGTGTCGAATCGATGATTGCAAACAAATTTATTCCCAAAATTTACCGCCCCCAAATCACAGCGTACTGGTAAATCCGCCACTGAGCAGACTCATAATCGAAAAGGCTTGCAGCCAGCAGCTGTCTTCAGATACGCAGGACAAGTTGCTTGTTAATTTACCATCGGAGTGTTCCACGTCCGTTTCCGATATCGTTTTGATTGTGTTCGAAAATTTTCTGGGAATTGTCCTTCATTACGCATACAACATACATGACGATGACATCTTGTTCATAATTTTACAATTTGAAGTTCCTTTGATGTTTTTTTTTGTTTTGTTTTAGAACGAACTGCTGTTGAGTGAAGTTGTGATCGATGGTGGATTTTCGTAGTTGAAGCTTAATTAATAAGAGGCGAATGAGCGAATAGTCTTAGGTACGTTGATTCGTTTTTACTTTAAACTAACTTGAAAGAAACTTTACCTCGCTCTAGTCCCTTTCATTCCTCGATCGCTCTTTTTCTTTCTGAGATGTCTCTTCTCTTGTGCTGGCAAGCTCGTAATCACCTTAAGTAATTTTTTTAGCAGAAGCAATACCTCTGACGACTTATTTTTCTAGCATTTGTTTCTGTTGGTCTTGGTCTTGATATATCAGCTGTAATACAACAAAGCACAGGTGCATGGGAATCAGGAAACATCTTTCCTCGTTATCGGATGCAGGCAACTGTTTTAGTCACCCAAATTCATGAGAATTAAGGAGAACGAACATTTCTTTCACTTTTGATTTTGAGAACTATTCTGCTCATATCAAAATTGTGTACTCAAAATGATGACATTAACAAGTGACGAAGACTATGAACCTACTAAAATTCTTCGTTCAATTTGTTTTGATAATTTTGCTTTTCTTGGTAAACTTCAATACTTCGTTGATCGCTATCGTAATTCATTGATGAAGAAGAAATTAAACTATGAATCGTAGTACACTTTGAAGTGTGTAGAATACTGACCAACTACGTGTTAAGTCCGTAGTAGTGTCCGTAGCTTAGTGATTAGGTGCAGGTACAGGTGCTGCTTGGCAGAACGTCGTGGGTTCGGGTCCTACTCGTGCCCATAGTTTTTAGTTCATCTTACACTGGCGCTGCCTCTTGCGAAGAACTGACAAAACTTCTAAGACTATCTTCTGTCATGAAAAAGTTCTTCTCAACTTTGCCGTTCGGAATCGGCGTTAAATTGTAGGTCCCCTCAGTTCTTCACACGCACATAGAGAATTGTTGATGAGAGTAAGCCACTTAAGCCTTGGCTCTTCAAGAGCTGTAGCGCCACTCTATTTTATTTTTACGTTTTAAGTCACTGGTTTATTCGTCTTTACATAATAATTACTGATAATATTCATGATGATGCTCAGAAAAGCAATCGTCAAAAATTCATTCGTTCATGTAAAATATGTACTGCGGGATGCAGTTTAAAAAACCATCAGGTACAACGCTCCATAAAACAAATGGAAAACTTCGTTCTCCTTAATTCTCATGCAGTTGAGTGACCAAATACAAAACTTCTCTGTGGGCCAACACAATGATCATAGACCTAAATGTTCAAAACTCCTTAACAACATGTTCGACGTCTTATTACAATAAGCTGTCAATGCTTTTCTCGACAGTTTGTCAGCAATCAACTCTTAAACTTGAACGATTGAAACCGTTTTAGAATCATTTGTTCCTCAAGCTTATGGCCGACAGCTTGTGATATTTCTTCAGCTTCAAAAAAAAAAAAACATCAACTTCAAATGGAAATATACTAACAAATATGTTTCTGCTGATAACAGGCAAAACGAAAACAACAAAAGCATCTGGCTGACCAAAAAATGTCAAAGATGATTAAAAACTTAAAGGTGACAAAATTCAGAGATAACAGAACAAAGAGAGGAAAGTCTAAAAAACAATATCACCAACAATATTTTAAAACAAACAAAAGATGTTTTTCAATGCTAAAAATAATTGCATCAAAGTCAAAAATCTTATCATCTAAAAAGCGACTTCAGGTATGTTGGGATGATGTTTGCGGACTATAAGTAGCCCCAACCTGCTAAGCTAGGAAGGTAGTTGTCTCCGAGGGTTTCCTAGAAGCACATCTAAACTTGAGAATTCGTTGCAATGAAATTAGCTATTGTTATTATTGCCTGTATGGCCATGGTGGCTGTTCAATCAGCTAGCATTTCGGTTGATGGAAAAATCGGTAAGTAATCTTAGAGGAACATCTTAAGGGAATATTCTTGATTCAAATTTTGTTTTTATTGATAGCTGACCAATCGTTGTTGGAAAAACAAAGGTTCATCCTTGAAATCCTGCTTCGTGTTGATCATGATCTCTTGATTGAAGAGTGGATTAAACTTGGTGGAAAATTGGTCAATGACAAGACTCATTACGAGGTAAGGACTTTTGTTTTTTATCAGCCAAAAGAATCCAACTCACTATGTGATTATAATAATTCTAGAAATACGACAAATATATGGCCAAGTACTACCAATCTTACCAACTGGATGCAATTTTGCCCAGAGGAGAATTCTTCAGTGTAATGCAGCCAGTTCATTTGCTCCAGGCTCAGGGACTCTTCAACTTCTTCTACTACGCTAAGGACTTTAGCACATTCGTACAGAATGTCGCTTGGGCCCGAATGAATGTCAACGAAGGAATGTTTGTCTACTGCTTGACCATGGCTGTTATTCATCGCGACGATATGCAAGGAATCATTTTGCCCCAAATCTACGAAATCCTGCCAAACCAATTCTTCAATGGCAAATACATCATGACTGCCGAGAAATTCGATTTTGATGCATTCAACAGGAAGATAATGCTTGAAAAAGAAATGGCTTCAATATACAACCACGACGAGATGTCCGAGTACTTGTCACAAAGGTTCGACAAGCAATTCTACATGAGGGATTGGAAGTCCTACCAATGGTGGAACTTGATGGGTCTTGGTGAGGTTATCCAAATTGAAGACAAATGCTTGCTGCATGATGGTAATCCCAATTTGAAAGACAACAAGTTGTTGGCTGCTGTCAATGAAAATTTGAAGAAGTTGTACATACCAGTTGATTACACTCGTGACATTGATGCTGTAAACAAACACTCCGTGATCAGCTATTTCACCGAAGATGTTGGCTTAAATGCTTATTTCTACTATTTGAACTTGGATTACTCGAAAATGCTACCTGGCAAGGAATTCAATTTGGACAAGGATCGTCGAGGTGAATGGTTCCTCTACAATATTCAACAGCTTTTGGCCCGTTACTATGCTGTGCGTTTGTCTCATGGACTTGGTGACATCGACACTCTGTCTTACTATGGAATTGTCAAGACTGGTTACAACCCACAACTGATCTACTACAATGGAAACGGTTTTACTGTCAGAAAGAACTACTTCGAATTGGAATCTTATCATAACATCAATCTGTTGAAGAAGATAATGAACATCGAACGTAGAATCGATAACATCATTGACTCAGGTAAATACGTGTTGCAAGATGGTTCTATTGTAGATTTAAGCAAACCAGAAGCAATCGAACAGATCGGTAACTTGTTGCAAGGAAACGTTGATGTTCTGGACAGACATGTCTTGGGACACTGGTGGATGCTGTCCAGCATATACCTCAGCGGTGAAGACCTCGACAGTTTGATGATCCATCCAAATGTACTCTTGAACTACGAAACCATGCTTCGTGATCCAATTTCATTCAAACTGTTGAAGATCATGGTGAACAAGTTCTACATGTTCAAAAATAAATTCCCTGCATACACCCGTGAAGAATTGCTACTTCCTGGAACTGAAATCCGTGATGTGGATGTTAGTCGATTGACCACTTACTTCGATATTACCGATTTGGATGTAACAACCTTATTGAATGAAAAAATGATCTTCCAAGATGGCAAATATGTTTGGGACAAGGCTTTGTTGGCCCGTCAAATGCGTTTGAACCATGAAACCTTTGACATCAAATTGAAGATCAACTCAGACAAGATCCAAAAGGTTGTTGCCCGAATCTTCCTTGCACCTGAATTCGACCAATACGACAGGAAGATGATCATGAGTGATAACCGTGAAAATTACATGCAACTCGATGAATTCCTTATCGAACTGACCGTTGGCGAAAACTTGGTCATACGTCATTCCAATGATTTAGAATGGACCGCCAGTGATCCACTGTCGTATTCGGAAATCTACAACTATCTGATGATGTGCTACGATGGCAAACATCAATTCAACTTTAACATTTCTGAATCACACTCAATGTTCCCAGATCGTTTGCTCTTGCCTCGTGGATGGTACAATGGTATGCCAATGGAGTTGTTCGTCGTGATCAGTCCATACAATGCTGACTATCAACAATACTCGAAATACGATCCGTCGTATTTGTCTGGAGTTGGTTCGGGAGTACGTTATCTTGACAGGATGCCATTTGGTTATCCATTGGATAGGAAAATCGAAAACTTTGAAGAGTTCTTTGTACCCAACATGTTCATTAAGAATGTCAGGATCTATCACGTGGACAAATTGGAGAAATACTACCCAAAGAAGTACGAGAACTTTGGCAAATTCGATTATGAGTACAATAATTTGAACTAAATAAACTTGACTGCATAATTGTAAGATAGAAATGTTGACGGACAATGATTTGAATAAATATTGTTAAATAACAAGCAAATCTGCAATATATTTTTTTTCGCTCTTTATATTCACAGACAGACATTTATGTATGAGTGCTTTGTGCGGACACCTAGCATACCACTCAATCGTCAAAGTATTTTTCATATTTTTCAACTGTCAAGTCTGACATTTAGATTTGTGCAACTTCTTATCTCAAATATTCTGTGAATCACTATTCAATTGATCTATGAACTTAGTAGTGTGAGTCGTCTTTGCCTAAGAAAAATATTTGTTGATAAGGAAGCCGAGCCCTCGGCGTCGTGCTATAATTTTATTATAAAGCATAGCAATCATAACTATTGTTACAAACTAAATAAGAATACTATCTCTTGTTACGAACTTTATTATCTTTGCTCAGCGAGAAAAAAGACAGCACAGTACAGCACAGCTTCATGAGAAATGTCAGAACAGTTTAGAACACTTAAGATGTTTGACAGATGATCCATTTCAAGGAATATACCTTAGCTACCTTCTTAAATGTGGAAGGAGCTTTCAATAACGTCCTAACTGAATCCATCGCCAAATCACTTGCAGACTTTGGGGCTGAGGACTACGTCAAAAGGAGGATAATATCCATGCTAAGTAACAGGAGGATTCAATCAAAGTTAGGATATTCAATGTGTACCACATATGCCAGCAGAGGAACACCCCAAGAAGGTGTACTGTCTCCTCTTTTATGGCTTCTGGTTATGAACAACATTCTTTTGAAACTCGAGAGTAGTGGAGTGAAAGCGTTGCGTACGCCGATGATTTGGTCATTTTAGTTTTAGGAAAATTTCCAAACGTGGTTACAGAAATTCCTAATATGGCTTTGAAGAAAGGAAGCACCTGGGCCGCGAGCAGTGGACTAGGTGTTAACAAGAACAAAACCGAGTTGATACTTTTCACCACTAAAATCAAAGTACAACCCTTCACTCTACCTTGGTTAAACGGTCAATCATTGACACTGTCTTCCAGTGCCAAATATCTGGGCGTTATACTAGACACCAAATTAAACTGGAAGCTCAACATCGAAGAACGGGTGAGGAAGGCGTGCATGGCCTTCTACGTCTGCAACAAAACCTTCGGTAAAAAGTGGGGCCTCCAGGCAAAAATGATCAAGTGGACGTACACAGCGGTTGTTAGGCCGATACTTGTTTATGGATCCATTGTGTGGTGGCCCGCTCTCTGCAAAGCTTACATAGTAAACAAGCTTACAGCAATCAAGTCCTGCCCAGCAGATGAACTTAACGTCATCCTGGACCCTCTTCCGATTGACCTCTTTATTAAATATCAGGTGTCCTGCAGTATCTTGACTCAAAGAAATAGACTGCTGGAAAATCAGATCCTACGAGCACTGCAACCAAACCAGCCTGATACCATCAGACATCCTACCTACAATCACCGATTACTGCATCCCACCCGTTAACAACTCAAAGAAGTTAAGAGTCTCGTTCCCGTCAAGAATCGACTGGGAGGAAGGCGATGTGACGGAAGACTTCGACACAACTATGTTCACGGATGGTTTAAATATGGAACGCGTTGTAGGTGCAGGTGTCTTCTGTGAATCTCTTAAGATTTCAAAACCCTATAGACTTCCTGATTTTGCCAGATGTATTCCAAGCAGAATTGTTAGCGATAAGGGAAGCTAGTATATAGCCCGTAAAAATATCCGACAGAGCCAAAATAAAGCTTTTTGTCCTAAAGAAGGATAAGATACCTTAAAAAGAGCAATCAAAAAAGAATCAATCCTTCTCCAGTCATACAGCCCTATTACAACCTTCCTCTAGATTAACATCCTGTGCAAATGTTGATGGTGGCATTGGGGCAAAACCTTCTTCGTCTTCATGGCTGGCATAAAAAATACTCCTGCGATATTCTTGATCTGAAGGATTCAATTTTGTTTTTGAATCAACTCAAAATAAACATTTATTTTGGCCATTTATTCCCTTGTCTCAATAGTTATCCTTGTAATGGGTGAACAAGTGTTAGTAACTGATTAACCATATTCGGAAATTTGATCCATTTTTGTGTTTTTGTTTTCTTTCTTTTCTACACAATGCACATGCACAAGCGACAAATTTAAAATGAAAATAAAATTTGACAGTTCTTACTTAATCTATTAGCTTTGTTCAGCGAGAAAAAAGACAGGACAGTACAGCACAGCACAGCTTCATGAGAAATGTCAGAACAGTTTGGAACAGTTTAGAACACAAAAAGTGTCCTACCTAAAAAGATGGAACAGAAAATCCTGTCCTTAACTGTTCTAGACAGACTCAATGAACACCAAAGCAGAACAGTTTCAAACATAAAATGTCTCAATGAACACCAAAAACCGCTACTTTACTGATCCAAACTGTGCACAACAGTGTCACTGAACATACCTACTGACAAACGAACTACACAGCCGACATATACAGAAATCAAAATGGAGTGCACTGTTTATTTCAAAATTCTTAGCAATGATTTCGAATTTCGGTTTAAAAATTTACTTTGAATATTTTGACAGCTTTAACAAAAGAACCTAAAAACCATTGTATTTCTATCTAGCTAGTACCTGCGACCTGGCAATCGATTGTGGTGCCATCCTGAGAGCTGGCACAGTGCTAATTTTGTACATAAGTTTTCTATAGGGATTTTTTTTTGTTTTGGGTTTGATGTAGCACAAAATATCGAAAACACCATTCTTGATACTACTACCTGAGTCCATACACAATGTTAAAAACTAATCGAACGTCAAAGGTCAAAAGAGACTGGTTTTTCCCCTTACTTTTTCCAAACAAATGATCTGATAATTAAAAATAAGAGACAAGGACTTTTTCAACCATTTCTTTTTTGTTTCAATTGACATGGAAAAATTGCTCCCGAAGTGAAATCCAGAAGTTAGGGCTAAGACTGAAAAACAAACACACTTTTTCTGCGTTACGCGATACACACGCTTGGAGTTTGCTTTGACTTTGAATGTGATTTCTTCCTCCATCATCATTACCTCACCGATAACAAATTAATGTTAGCGTTTTGTTTGCTGATTTTTGGGATATCAGACAAACTGTAAAGCTGTCCGAAAAGCAAATGTTCAGCATATTTGATGGCCGAAGCACAAACACGCTTTAGCTTCGGCATCGCCTAAAGTTTTTGACGTTAAAGGCTGAATCACAAAGACGCTTCAGCTTCGCCTGACGTTTACGAGTTCAGCTATAGGAATTCAATATGGTTGCTATCACAATGAAGCTTCGACCTCACGCTTCGTTTGACAACCGTAAGTAAAAGAACATAATTCTACGTAATGTGACTCCAAACGGAAGCTCTAGTTAGAATTTGCTGAACTTTTGCTGCTTTTGCTAATGTCTGACAGCACAACAGCTGTTTAAAAAAACAGTAAACAAAAAAAAAATTCATTTATTTTAAGCAGCGTTACCACTTGACAGAAAAAAAAATGGAAACGAAGTATATTAGGGAACAAAGTGAAGTAGATTTTAAAATAGTGTATATTATACTGGCCATGGATACATTTGACGCAAAGGGGGACGACAGAAAGTTATTATCAAAAGTTTATATAGACAGATCTACATTTGGGCCGTGCCCGAATTGTGTTAAAATGTTAGACACAATTTGTACACTACATAGTGGAAAAAATGTGTTAACTACAAGGCTTAAATTTGCAAATTTGTCCGCTTATTGTTTGCATAATAACGATAGAAACTTTATGGCAGATGTCACTTATCTATTTTCCTGCTGAAAATAGGAGAAGTATGATGAAGACATGCCATTTTTCACTATAAACTGTAGGCATAAAACTATGTTTTAATGAGTTAATCGAAGTGGATTTTGGAAATATCAAGTAAATCGAATTTAATTCGAATTCTGAATGAAGTAGATTTAAAAAAAAATTCTTGATGGTGCGAAGTAGGTTGTAAGTTTTCAAAGTTTTTTCAAAAATCGAAAAGAGTAAGGTGGCAAAGCTGTTTTGGAGAGATGATAATGTGATGGAGGGAGAACTGTCACCCAAAGCAAACTCAAAGCGGGTGCATCGTAATGCAGGCTAAGCTGAAGTAGAAGCGTCTTTGTGATTCAGTCTTAATGTGACTCCAAACGGAAACTCTACTTCAGCTTGTCTGACATCTCACAAATCAGCAAACAAAAAGCAAAAATTAATTTGTTTTTGGAGGAATAATGATGATGGAAGGAGAAGTGTCATTCAAAGAAAGCGGGTTTATCGTAACTCAGACGAAGACAAAGCTGAAGCGTGTTTGTGTTTCAGCCATGAACTAGAGCTTCCGTTTAGAATTACGTTACGTACGAAACGTGAGGTTGAAGCTTCATTGAAGTCGTAAACGTCAGGCGAACAAAGCTATTAGGACGTCTGCCTTATTATTGTTACATACATTTTGGCGTTTGATTTAATTTTGAAACTATCGTGGTGAATGAAGTGGTTTAATTTTGATCCTCATCAGCTTTGAATATTTGTTTGACAGGTATGAAAAATCAAGATGGAATTAAGTACTAAATTTGATGTCTTTTCACAATTTTAATGCTGAAAATACTTGGACCCTCAAAGCTTCAGTTAATAATTTTTCACACTACCAAATAATACTGAAGAGAGCTCATAGCAATCTTAATCTTATGACAAATGTCTCATCACATAGTGCAGTGTTAGTTGTTAGAAGACTAATCTCAAACAAACAAGCATACAATAGCAATTATAACAATTCCATAAGTTTTGTGAAACACATAGGCTAAAAAGACACCGAAGCGGACAAAACGTCTTTTTGTCTTTCGATATTTGTCTTTCGACAAAAATTCGTGTCGTATTCTACCCTACACCGAGCCGACGAAGACAAAATGTCTTTTCTTTGTCCGCTTCGGTGTGTGTTGCTTGTTTTTTTTGTCGATTTCTGTTTGTGTGTCTTGTTCATTCTAGTGTGTGTGTGTTACTTCATAAGACGGTGTACAGTTTAAGGTGCTAACATTTTGTCACGGACTTTTTGTCTTCTTCATGTGTTTTGCTCCTATACAACCCCATGTACTTACTGCAACCGACGAGCGCACAAGACTTTTTGTCGTGTCGTGTCTTTTTCGATGTGTGTTGCCTCATAAGAGAAATGGACACAAGGACACGATTTCTTGTCGTAAGACAAAAAGACGTTTTGTCCGCTTCGGTGTGTTTTTAGCCATAAATGTAGGTACTTTTTTATGTTGATCTATCGTTTGTTTTCAAATCAATGTTTCCAACCTGTTATAATTATTTTGCTAGATCTTTTGGCTTTGAATGAGTGCGCATCACTTTAGTCGAAGGTAATGCAGCAACAGAAAATACCGATAGAACATAGAATATAATCCATTAAGGAAATAAAAAACAGAAATAAATTTGTTTCAAATTGTTCATGACAATTTATTGCATTTTTAGTTCTTATACAAAAAAAAAAATTAAAGAAAATAGCACCAACACAAAAAATACAAAATAAAAATTAGAACACAACAAACCTATTCTCTACACTACAAGAATTACATTTGTCACATCACATTTTCCAGAGCAGTTTTTGTTAAGAAAAATTTACAAAATACCAAAACCAAATCCTCTCTTAATAGTTGTAATCAAAGTGTCCGTAGTTATCGTACTTCATGGGGTAGTATTTGTCGAGTTTCTCTTGATGGTAGATCTTAACATGCTTCATGAATATGTTTGGTACAACAAATTCCCTGTAACTGTTCACCTTCCTGTCGAATGGATAACCCAATGGGCGGTTTTCCATACCCTCAGCTGGATAAATCACGGTGGCAAATCTCACAGGCATACCCTTAACCCAACCACGTGGCAACACTAACCTCTCTGGGAACATGTTGGCGGACTTCAATTGCATGTCTTTCTTGTGCTCGTATGACAACATCAGTTTCTTGTACATTTCAGTGTATGATTCAGAGTCCTTGGCATAGAAGGTGAAATCGCTTGAACTACGCTTAATCATGCTCTTGCCAGCTGGCAAGTCGTATTCGAAGGAATCAATTTCGACAAAGTTCTCACGACGACTGATCAGTTCGAGTTTCCTTTCGTATTGATCGAATTCTGGTGCAATGAAAGTACGAATAATAACTTTCTCTGGCTTTTCAGATTGTACCTTGATGTTGTAGTTGAATGGCATGTGGTTCAAACGTAATTGACGGGCCAACAAAACCTTGTCCCAGACGAATTTACCATCAACAAACCTCATTTTAGAGTTCAACAATGTGGTAATATCGTGGTCGTACAAGTCGAAGAATGTCTTCAATTCGCTGACAACAACATCATCGATCTTGACACCAGGAACAATGAGTTCTTCGCGGGTGTATGGAGGCAGTTGGTTCTTGAATTTGTAGTATACTTGCATGATTCTCTTGAAAATAGAGTAGGTAATTGGATCACGTAGCATGGTTTCGTAGTTCTGGAGGGCATGGGGTTGTTGCTGGCCACCGCCGAAGTACAAGTTAGCAAGAGCATAGAATTGACCGAAGAAGTTCTTGTCCATGACATCCATGTTACCTTGCATCAGGCTTCCAATTTGATCAACTGATTCAGGCTTGGATAGATCAATCTCAACACCATCAGTGGTGATGTATTTTCCAGAGTCAATGACATCGGTAACACGGCGATAGAAAGCCACAAAGCGGATAGCTTCGTTAACGCGATTGAAGTTTTCGAGACTGAAGTCGTTCCTTCTGAAGGCGAATCCATTTCCATTGTAGGCAATCAATTTTGGATCGTAACCGGCCTTGACAACTCCATACATGGAAAGATCCTCGTTTTCGGCAAGACCATGTGAAAGACGTTCCATGTTGTAACGGGCCAACAACTGTTGAACACCATAGATCCAAGTTTCTCCACGACGGCTGTTGTTCCTGTTCAATTCTCCTCCATTGATCATCTCAGAGTAGCCCAAGTTGAATTTGTACCAGAAGTTGTTCAAACCAACATCTTCGGTGAAATAGCTCATTTTTGATTCAGCGTTGAACATTTCAATGTCACGAGTGTAATCAACTGGCAGGTAGTAAGCGTCGAGGTCCTTCAAAATTTCTGGATCATCCATTGTCTTCATGTTATTGCGGAGGAAGCATTTGTCAGCGACTTGGAATCTTTCTTCCAAACCCATCAATTTCCACCATTGCCATGTCTTCCAGTCCTTCATGTAGAACAAGCTTTCTAGTTTTTCATCGCCAGATTGAATGGCGAGTTCCTTCTCCAACATCATTTGTCTGTTGTAAATGTCCGAATCGAATTTCTCGGCTTGGTAGACAGCCTTTGAGGGCAGGAACATTTGGGGGAAGATTTCGAAGATTGAAGGCATTTTAAGTTGCTGCATGTCGGGACGGTGTAAGGCGGCAAGATTCAATGCATAAACGAACATGCCGGGATTAACATTCATACGAGCCCATGCGATGTTTTGTACCAATGTTGCGCTGTCCTTAGCATAGAAGAAGAAGTTGTAGAGTCCTGCGGCCTGAACGGCATGTTCCTTTTTGATAGCACTGAAATATTGTCCCTTGGGAAGGAGATAACCAGCCTTGTAGGAACTGTAGAACTTGGTCATGTAGTTGTCGTATTTCTGCAAATCAAAAGGAGGTTAAAATTGTCTTTTGAAAGTTTAACGGTGTTTTCGTACCTCATATTTTGAGTCATCAATGACCAAACTTGATCCAAGCTTGATGTATTCTTCAAACTGAAGAGGGTCTTCAACACGGTACAAAATTTCATACACAAACTTTTGCATCTCCATACGAACTTTGTGCTCTGCGATCGAAAGGATACAAATTTAAATTTTATGATTTTGTTCGACTGCCTTGCAATGACTTACCAACATCAGTTGAGTCCTTAGGAACGTATGCCGCTTGTAGACCAACGATGGCCACACAGGCCAAAATTGCTAGAGTAAATTTCATTGTTATGCCAGATTCAATTGCCAAATGCCAACTGTCAATCTAAAAGATTCCTCAGCCTTATATACGATGGATTAATCCAAAACGGCACCTTATTCCCAAGGTGTGATAAGAACTATTTTTTTGTTGTCGTGCCAGCTATCTTCATTGCAGAGACAAAATAAGCGCACTTAGCTAATTGAACGGGAGTATAATGTTATCAAATCTGACACTTGAACTTTTGTTCTTTCACGCATCTGTTTTTTATGGTTCATGCAAAAATCTTCATTTATGATGGGACTGATGATAGTCTAATTCATGTGTCACCGACCATTATGACTTAGGAGTATGTTATATAGATTTTGTTATCATTTTGGCATTTGTCTATGATGCTAGAATTTCGCAACATCTCTTAATTTCTTGAAAATAATTAAGGCATTTTTAGTTGCAGAGGATGATAAGGTGTAACCTTGCGTTCGTTTGAAGGACATCAGGAGCATAAACTAGACTGCGAAAATATTGATAACGATTTTCTTGTTTTAAAATCATAATTTATGGTTCAGGTTTAACATCTGCATCTGCGACATTGACGTAGGCAAAAGTTCTATAAGCAAGCAAAATTGGAGTATTCGAGTTTGTGCATAAAAGCATCCTTTTTAATTTTAGTAAAAATCAATGATAGTTGGTAGTTTCCTTCAAAACAAGGTTAAAAGGTAGGACAATGGGACGGCACTATCGGAAACAAAGTTTTATTCAAAAACTTACTTACTTACTTAACGTGGCGCTGCAGTCCGTTGTGGACTTGGGCCTCAATCAACAGTCTTCGCCATCTAGCTCGGTCCTTAGCTAGTCGTCTCCAGTTTTGCAGTTGTTTGAGGTCCTCTTCCACTCGAGTGCGCCATCTGAGTTGCGGTCTTCCGCGGAGCATTGGTGTCCATTCGCTCTAAATGACCGAGTCATCTGAGTCTCTGGACCTTGACCCTTCTGGCAAGGTCCATGTCGTTGTACAATCCGTAAAGTTATCTGTTGTATCTTCTTCGCCATTCTCCTTCAATGCACACGGGGCCAAAGATGACCCGAAGAACTTTAATCTCGAAACCGCCTAAGGCACTTTCATCCATTTTGTCAGGGTCCATGCTTCCGCACCATATAGCAGGACTCGGGTGATGAGTGTGTTGTACAGTTTTACCTTAGTTGCTCGAAAGAAGGCTTTTCCACTCAATTGCTTTCTTAGCCCAAAGAAACAGCGATTAGCAAGAGTAATTATTCTTCTGATCTCGGCGCTTGTGTTATTGCCCGTGTTTATATTCAAAAACACCGGTGCTTATTTATTTTTCACTAGCTGTACCCTGCACGCGTTGCTCCGTCACCAACCAACATTAAACACTGAGCAGGTCACTTAGAGCTACCCATTTAAGTTTAATGTTTGCTGGATCACCTTGTAAGAAAATAAAACCTATATTACTATTGAATTTTGAAGTTTTCAGAAGAATCTTTCTAGTCGGATTAGTATTTCCCAAGATTAACAATTATATAGCAAAACAACGTTTTATTGGTCAGCTAGTAAGGTCGTACCAACTGAGGCTCTGGTAAAACAACTTTGCTAAAGGAACTCGGAAAATAGGATGTCTGCATTTTTGGCCATATCTCATGGACAGCTTGGTCGGTTTTGTACAAACTTCTGGAAAACCATATTATTATATTATGTACCTGGTGAACTTTGTACCGCCTAACAGTCGGTTCCTTAATTACTGTTTTTTTTTATTTATTTATTTTTATCCTGATTCTGCTATTTGGAGCACCGGGTCAGCTAGTATAGCTGGAAAACCTTTGCCGTTGCAGAATTCTTGAAAATTCAATGGATATTTTAGAGCTGAATGGGCTGTTCGACCGCCTTCGAAGTTGCTGCAATTGCTGACGAAATAAGAGCAGGCAACTTACATTTCACCATAGACAATTTGTTTTAGAGTATTGAATGAGAAATCAAAGCTATCTCTACCTTGCTATTAAGTATCTTTTGTATGGGAGTATAGAATAGTGTTATTTTTAGACTTTTTCAGACAATTTTTATGATTTCCTTCTTCGTTAGAACCATTCTCGTACTTCGTATGGAATTATTGAAATCGGTCCAATCGTTCTCGAGCTTTGCGCTTAGCTACACAATCAGCGACTCATTTGTCGGTCGAAGGTATAAGTACTTACTTATAAGAATGTGGAACAATTTCTTTTAGTTTTTAACTTTATCACTACAAAAGTTTACAAAAAAGAGAATTTTAGGGCCTATTTTGGACCTGGAAGCGGTTGTGTAAATTAGTTTTGAATTTCTGAACACTGGGGAAGACAGAGTATTGTAAAGTGTTCCACACATTAGTGCTACGAATATCCCGACAACGGCCAAAACAAGGAAATGCTGCAAGAAAATTCGACGTCGGATGGCTATAATCGCAAGAGATCGCCAGATCCTTCTCTGATTAAGTGTCAAGTAACCTCTTAAGGAGTCCTATGCCGCCAACATCAAGTATCGAAGACCAGTGTCAACATTGCCAGCAAGCAGTTCGAGATGCCGATTCTAATGTACTGCATTTCACACAGCCACCAAAACGACACCCCTGGTTTGACGAAGAATGCAGGCAGGCCCATGCAGCCATGCAGGAGGCATACAAAGCGGCGCTGCTTAGAAGGACAAGAGCTGCTCGTGAGGTCTACGAGCGAAAGAGCAGAGAGGAACGCCGGCTTCTCAGGAGAAAAAAAAGAGAGAATAAGAAGCGTCAGATCGAGGATTTTGAGAGAGCCAACAGCAGGAATGAAATTTATCGAAAGGTTAAACAGCTGGCTCAAGGTCATCGAGCAAGAACCGATGCCTGCAGAGATAAACAAGGGAATATCATAGTAGTCAATGCTAGGGATATGGAACCCGTGAACACGACCTAGAAGAAGTGAAAACCGCAATATCATGGCGGAAATCCAACAAAGCCGCTGGAGCCGATGGTCTAGCTGCTGAAATTGTCCAAAACAGCAGGCGACGAGCTAGATAGGAGCATGCACCAAATCATCTTTAAGATATGGTCAGAGGAATACATGCCCAACGAATGGTACCTCAGCATTGTTTGCCTGATCCTGAAAAAGGGTGATTCTCTAAACTGCGCCAACTATAGAGGAATAAGTCAACTTAACATCGCCTACAAGATCCTCACTGCCATAATATGTGAACGTCTGAAGCCTTTCGTCAACAATCTGATTGGTCCTTATCAATGTCGCTTCAGGCCAGGAAAGTCAACCATCGACTAAATTTTCACGTTGCGGCAGATCCTGGAAAAGACCTATGAACTTCAAATCGATTCCCACCACCTCTTCATCGATTTTAAGGCCGCGTATGACAGCATCTACAGAGACGAACTGTATAAAACTTTGTGTAGTTTTTGCATCCCTGCCATGCTCGTTCGCTTGTTCAAAATGACGATGGAGAACTCACGCTGCTCCATCAAGGTTGGCAACGGGCTAACGGAATCTTTCGACGTCAAAAAACGTCTTTAACATCGTTCAGAATAGTGCAGAACTCCGTGAACCGTGAACACAGGAGGTACTATCTTCCAAAAATTTGTTCAACTTCTCGCGTACGCCGATGATATGATATAATGGGAAGAACACAGCGTGATGTCAATGGCGCTTTTGTGAGAATTGAGACAGAAGCGGCAAGAATGGGCTTAGCTGTAAGTGAGGGAAAAATGAAATATATGCTGTCCTCGAGGAAGGACACCCAACACCGATGGCTCGAGCAGAACGTCACAATAGACGCATACAACTTCAAGGTAGTAGAGGAGTTTGTCTACCTAGGCTCCGCTATAAGCACGGGCAATAACAATAGCGCTGAGATCAGATGAAGAATAAATCTTGCTAATCGCTGTTTCTTTGGGCTAAGAAAGCAATTGAGTGGAAAACCGTCTCTCGAGCAACTAAGGTAAAATTATACAACACCCTCATCATCCCAGTCCTGCTACGGAGAAGCATCTACCTTGACAAAATCGGATAAAAGTGCCTTAGGCTGTTTCGAGAGAAAAGTTCTTCGGGTCATCTTTGGTCCCGTGTGCATTGAAGGGGAATGGCGAAGAAGATATAACAGCGAACTTTACGGGTTGTACCACGACATAGACCTAGCCAAAAGGGTCAAGGTCCAGAGACTCAGATGGCTCGGTCATTTAGAGCGGATGGATACCAATGATCCGGCCCGGAAAGCCTTCGACACTTTTCCCGATGGACGTAGGAGGAGAGGAAGACCGCGAATCAGGTGGCTCACTCAAATGGAAGAGGACATGAATCAACTTAGAGTGCAAAACAGGAGACAACTAGCTAGGGATCGAGTTTGCTGACGGAGACTGTTAATTGAGGCCCAAGTCCACAACGGAATGTAGCACCACCTTAAGTAAGTAAGTAAGTAAGTAAGTACAAGCTAGACTAAATCTCAAAAATTTAACAGAAATGTTCATTAAATTCTAGCTTTCACCTGCCCTCAAACTTTCTGTCTCGCAAAGAATTAGAATTAGAAATGTCTCACCGATAAGGAAACTTGCAACGTTTTGCGACAATCTCGAAAACGATTAAACATATTTTGTTTAGACTGGCGTTCTTTTTTCGACGTGCATCCTTATCCGCTCGAACACCTGGCATTATTGTTTCTATAGATCGTGCATTGTTATATCACAAGTCCGAGTTTAGAACGGCCAAAGTCCAGAGGCATTGTACTCAAAAATAATCTTCCTGGGGTCGAAAAAAACACAATATCACCAAGGAGCTACAGCAGATGGTCAGTTTTTGAACAAAACAAATCCCTACCTACGATTTCAATGTAAAAATGGAATCATTGAAAGTTATTCCTTCAAATTGATAACACGCAAAAGACCTTACTTCAATTTACTATAAAATAAAAAATTAAAAAGCAAAAAAACATTGAAGATAGTAGAAAAAAATAACAAAACCTTATCACATCTTCCAGAGGTATGCAATAACCTCGAAAGACCTCTATATAAGCCGAAAAATGTTCCTTAAAACGCCAGTTGGCATTTGGCAACGAAACTGGCTTTACTATGAAATTAACTCTCGCTATATTGGCGTGTGTGGCCGTGGTCGGTCTTCACGCTGCCAGCACTCAAAAGGAAACTTCATATGTCGGTAAGAATTAGATCTTCTAGAATTTCAATCCAAGCGAAGTGTTTCATTGATTTATTCTCTGTATTCAGTGGACAAGGCTTATTTGGAGAAGCAAAAGTTCTTGTTCGAGATCTTGCATCGTATCGATGATCCTCTTCAGTTTGAGGAGTACATCAAACTTGGCGAAAAATTGATCGTTGATACTTCAAAATATCAGGTATGCGCACTCGTAATTCAATTTCTTGGTTTCGATAGTAACTTAATTTTCTAATCAAATAGAAATACGATGAAGTAATGAAGCAATTCTACGATTCATACATGAATAATGGTCTCCTGCCGAAGGGAGAATTCTTCAGCGCCGTGCAGAAGGTGCATCAACGTCAAGCTCTTGGACTCTTCAAATTCTTCTACTACGCCAAGGACTACGAGACACTAGTAAAGAACGTAGCATGGGCCCGAATGAATGTTAACGAAGGCATGTTTGTTTATGCTTTGACTCTTGCCGTCATCCATCGTACTGACATGGAGGGTCTAATGCTTCCATCAATTCAAGAAATCTTTCCACAAATGTTCCTCAACGCTAAGTCTGTCTATCAAGCTGAGAAATTCGATTCGGATGTGTTCAATCGTCAAATGTTGCTCGAGAAGGAATTGAAATCCGACTTTGAAAAATCGGAGGCCGATGAAAAACTCTTCTACATGAGAGGCTGGAAGGCATGGCAATGGTGGAACTTGATGGGCTTGGACGAACAATTCTACCCCGAAAAGAAGCATTTCCTCCGCAGTAATATCAGTGAACTAGTGAATGATCCCAAATACCAGGAAATGATGAAAGATCTTAAGGCTTACTACATTCCGGTTGATTACACACGTGACATTGCATTCTTCAACGAAGAAACCAAAATGAGCTATTTCACCGAAGATGTTGGCCTAAACGCCTACTGGTACTACTTGAACATGGACTACCCTGACATCCTCAGTGGAGAAGAATTCGGTTTGAACAAAGATCGTCGTGGTGAACTGTGGATCTACAATGTTCAACAATTGTTGGCTCGTTACTATATGGAACGTCTTTCGAACGGTTTGGGTGATATTGATGAGCTTCTGATGTTAGGTAATGTCAGGAATGGCTATGATCCACAATTGATTGATTACAACGGCAATGGCTTCACCTTCAGAAGAAACTACTATCACATTGAATCATACAAGAGATTCAATATGGGCAGACGTCTAATTGATGTTAATCGCAGAACCACCGACTTGATTGATTCAGGCAAATACATAACCAGCAATGGTGTTGAGATCGATATGACCAAGCCCGAGTCTATTGAGTACATTGGAAGTTTGCTGCAAGGAAACGTTGACATTCTTGACAAGCACTATTTCGAGCAATGGTATGCTATGGCTAATTTCTACCTGAGTGGTCATATGGATGATGCATTCATTGTACAACCTCATTCACTCTTGAACTACGAGACTATGCTACGTGATCCTCTCTCATATGTTCTCTTCAAGAAAATGATGAACGTTTACTACCGATTCAAGAACCAACTGCCCGCATACAAGCGCGACGAACTTGTTGTTCCTGGTGTCAAAATCGAAGATGTTGTTGTGAGCGAGTTGAGGACATACTTTGACTTGGTCGATAATGATATTACCAACTTGTTGAACGAGAAGATGGTCTTTGACGATGGTAAATTCGTTTGGGACAAGACTCTGCTGGGTCGCCAAATGCGTTTGAATCACATTCCATTCAGCTATGACATCAAGGTTCAGTCCGAGAAGCCTCAGAGGGTTGTTGTTCGTACCTACATCGCTCCTGAGTTCGATCAATACGACCAGAAGATCGATATTCTGAGCCATCGTGAAAACTTGATGGAACTCGATATTTTCACCTATGACTTGCCAGCTGGCGAGAGCATCATTAAACGCAACTCAAATGACGCCTACTACTTAACCAACGATCGCACAACCTACACCGAATTGTACAAGTTTGTGATGTCAGCCTACGAGGGCAAACAAGAGTTCCCATATGGAATCAGTGAGGCTCATTGCGGTTTTCCAAAGAGATTGTCTCTGCCTCGCGGTTGGGTTAAGGGTATGCCAATGAAATTAGTTGTTGTCATCAGTGAATACCAGGACAACGAAGAACAGAACCTATCATACGACTACACAACATGCGGTATTAGTTCAGGAGCTCGTTACATTGATAGCCGTCCGTTGGGCTATCCGTTCGATAGGGAGATCGACAGTGTTATGGACTTTGTTGTGCCAAACATGTAGGGTTGGCGCTCCGTCTCTGTTAGAGAAACCTTTTGGCGTTACTCGGAGTGACTAAGGTATACCCTTGAGAACAAACGGGAGCATCCGACTGTAGTGTTTGAACATGTTAAGCCACATCCAACACGCTAGCAACCAATTCATCATCCGCAGTAAACTCA
>CAKKXW010000004.1:28332142-28350350 GCA_920937365.1 Sphaerophoria rueppellii | reverse complement strand
TGTTCACCAAGTAGTTCGGCCTAACTGGAACTGGAGACGCCACCGTTGATTCCAAAGAAGAAATTCATTCGCTGCCGTCCCTCGGTGGGAGTGCCTTGGTGGGAACACTCCTTCGTTGTGTGTGCGGCACACTTACTTAAAAAGTCTTGAATTTTCCCAAGATTCGAAATGATGTTTTCCGCAAAATTCGCTGGAGTTTCCTTGTAACCTTTCATCAGACAATTTATACCACTTTGTCGCTCCGTTTCGTTCAAATTTAAACCAATGTATTGAGCGTAGTTGTAAAATACCTCAATACAGGGATGGTCTTGAGTGTAATAGTCTTTTATGATTTGTTGGAATTTCTTGAAATTATCTTCTGATTTTCGGGATATTTCATATTGGCACTCACCAATAAGAGAATTTTTCGACAACTAAAATTAACCAGTGTTAGTTTATCTTGGCCACAATATGAAAACATGTAGAAATGGAAATATAGTTCTACCAAACTGTCAACAGAACACTTCCAATTCATATTTTATTAATTTTCTCATATCGTTTTCCATTGGCAGTCCAGAAGCATTCGGAAGAATCCAGAATCCATCTAAAACCATTCCATTGGACTCACTTTGACAGACGGAATGCTTCTGAGAAGAGCAGAACTCTTCCGTTTTGAAAAGAGAAGCGTCCGAAGAATGACACTTTCATCATAACCCGTTATATTGGAGGTAGAAGAAGAAACGTCAAAAAAAGACCATTGGAAAACGACATCAGTTTAAGAAAGCAATAGGGAAAAGATGTTTTTTTTGACATGTGATAACATGAGGTAAATAAAAGTTCAATTCCAATTTGCAACGTTTCCCCCATGTCAAAAAGGAAATCCTTACCTGTCTGTAAATACACATCCGTATATTAAGGTTTTTGGTAACCTCTCTGCAGGTTTTGAATATTTCTTGAACATTTTTCAGTTTGCGAATCAATTGCATATCATTTTCTACGTTTTCTTCTGCCTCTGCACTCGAATTTTTACCAAGCCTCAAGCACTTTTCCAAATCAAATCTAAATTCTGGAACTATATTCTTGATAAAATACTGCCTTAAACAAGAATTTTCAGCTTCGTCGATTTTAGTCATTGCCTTAAAGGCTGCAACAGAGTTTTGTGTCAAGTAATTTTCAAGGTACACAGTCAGATTTCTGGATTTAAATTTCTAGACAATTTAAATTTAAATTTAAGTTGAAGCAACATTAAAACAAGGAAAAAGTGATTACTCACAGCTTCACTCCAACATTTCTCGTAATCCGAACCGCTTAACGTACACGCTCTCAAGCCATCATATTTTGCTTTAATAGTAGCGAGTATGTCAACGAACTCATCTTTGGTGTCATTAATCTCTGTTGGACGGGTTATTGTTGTAACTGGAAAACTGGAAGATATATTCTTCAAGCAAAGATCTAGATCAACACGAGCATAACTGGTTTTGTATAGAGCTTTTTCAAACGTTTCATTGAGACAATCAAAGGGTTGAGACAAGTGTTTCGTGATAGAAGCAATTCCTTCCAATATCTTCTTGTTTTCAGCTGACTGAAAAATGAAGAAAGAAGTTAAAAACATATATTTCTTGGTTTTAAGAGCACTTACTCACAATACTTTTCATGCAAGTAACAACGTCGCTGGAGCTTATGTTTGAGGCACATTTCGACATCGATTCCTGCATTTGTTCGACATTCTCGATTATCTTGCTGTACAAACTTGAATCGTTATCATTTCTAAGGCAGAGTTTTGAACTATTTTTGATATCCTCAGTAATCAAATGCAATCGAGATGTAAACGTATCCAAGCAAGTTCGTCGAGCTGTTGATAAAATTGAAGAATTCGCTTCAGCGCTGTGAGGATAGCCTGATATAGGCGAAACCTGTAAGAAGTCTGTTGAATAAAAGCCAATCAATAAATAAAATGAACATATTTCGATTACATAAAACCAGACAAAAATAGAAGCGACGACAAAACCGAAATTCTTCATTGTTTCAGACTTTTCCTTTCAACTACCAACTGTGAAATAAGAATGAAGATTGATAATTTGAAATTTTCGGATTTATAATTTTTTGCGGCTGATAACCTTAACAATTTAATCTCTTTTTTTTTATAGTTACAATGATACTCGTAGATGATCCCAACCCATGGATTTAAAGTGGGTAATATGACATCGACTGAGAGCAGTGGCGTATTATCCTAAAGGCAAACTAAGCATGTGCCTAGGGCAGCTGGCAACAAAGGGGCGTGCGAGGCAGCGAGTTCGTATATATGTGCTTGGGTTTCAAAAAGCCACCAAAACGAAACCCCTGGTTTAACGAAGAATGCTTGCAGATCCATGCAGGCAAGCAGGAGGCATACAAAACAGCGCTGCATAGAAGGACAAGAGCTGCTCGTGAGGTGTACGAGCGAAAGAGGAGCGAGGAACGCCAGCTTCTCAGAAGATAAAAGAGAAAGCATGAGAAGCGTCAGATCGACGATGTTGAGAGAGCCAACAGCAGGAATGAAGTTCGGAGGTTTTATCGAAAAGTTAAACAGCTGGCTCAGGGTCATCGGGCAAGAACTGATGCCTGCAGAGTTAAACAAGGAAAAATCATAGTAGAATCGCAGTCAATGCTGGGGATTTGGAAAGACCACTTCTGTAGACTCGATAACGGCGACGACGACTGCTGTCAGACAGGAGCCTTTCATCGGACACAATGATAGCCAACAATTCCGTGAACCCGACCTATAAGAAGTGAAAACCGCAATATCACGGCTGAAATCCAACAAAGCCGCTTGGGCAGATGGACTAGCTGCTGAGTTGTTCAAAGCAGTAGAGCATGCAGCAAATCATCTGTAAGATATGGTCAGAGGAATACATGCCCATTGAATGGAACCTCAGCATTGTTTGCCCGATCCTGATAAAGGGAGATCCTCTTAACTGCGCCACCTACAGAGGAATCAGTCTACTTATCATCGCCTACAAGATGTGAACGTCTGAAGCCTTTCCTCAACAACCTGATTGGTCCTTATCAATGTGGCTTCGGGCCAGGAAAGTCAACCATCGACCAAATTTCACCCTACGACAGATCCTGGAAAAGACCTATGAACTCCAAATCGATACCCACCACCTTTTCATCGATTTTAAGGCCGCGTATGACAGCATCTACAGAGGCGAACTGTATAATGCTATGTCTAGTTTTGGCATCCCGCCAAGCTCGTTCAGTTTTGCAAAATGACGATGAAGAACTCACGCTGCTACATCAAGGTTGGCAACGATCTTACGGAATCTTTCGACGTTAAAAAAGGATTTAGACAAGGCGATGCACTGTCGTGCGATTTCTTTAACATCGCTCTTGAGAGATTGGGAAATCAGAACTCCACCGTCAACACCAGAGGCACAATCTTCTAAAAATTTGTTCAACTGCTCGCGTATGCCAGTGATATTGATATTATGGGAAGAACACAGCGTGATGTCAAAATCGCATTTGTGAGAATTGAGACAGAAGCTGCAAAAATGCGTTCCCTGAACGCAAGAAAAACGAAGTATATGCTGTCTTCGAGGAAGGACACCCAACATCGACCGACGGCTCGGACAGAACGTCACAATAGACGCAGACAACTTCGAGGTAGTAGAGGAGTTTGTCTACCTAGGCTTCGCTATAAACACGGGCAATAACACCAGCGCCGAGATCAGACGAAGAATAAATAAAAATAGAATTAGGCTGTTTTAAGAGAAAAGTTCTTCGAGTCACCTTTGGCCCTGTGTGCATTGAAGGGGAATTGCGAAGAAGATATAACAGCGAACTTTACGTGTTGTACAACGACATGGACCTAGCCAGAAGTGTCAAGGTCCATTTACTGAGATGGCTCGGTCATTTAGAGCGGATGGACACCAATAATCTGGCCCGGAAAGACTTCGACACTATTCCCGAGGGACGTAGGAGGAGAGGAAGACCGCGCTCAAGTGGAAGAGGACCTCAATCAACTTGGAGTGCAAAACTGGAGACAGCTTGCTAGGGACCGAGTTGGCTGCCGGAGACTGGGCCCAAGTCCACAACGAACTGTAGCACCAACTGAAGTAAGTAAGAAGAAAGATTTATACAACTGTAACTATACTAGGGAGGTAAGATCATGGACCTGGAAATTTAGAAAGGAAACATTTTTTCCGAGTACATATTCCCCAGTAAGTGAACGTTTTGACCTATACACCTTCTTGCGGTGCCTCTGAGAGGTTCTTGTCAATTTATTGGAATGAACCTGCGGACGTAGGCAGCTTTAGTCTAATGGAATTGACGGATTGAAGCAGAACGTATGATGAAGATTAATCCGATCCTTTAAAGATAATATGTCTAAGTATATATTACTTACTTACGAATGTGGATAAGCGTTAATGAAATTAGACGCCCTGTTGGGTGTGTCCCATGATTGGCTGGTTCATCCCTTCGATCATTGTCGATATACTCTCAAGAGGGTGAGCGGTGTCCCTCATCCGCCAGCTAGATAAAAGCTTCAAAAACAAAACAAAAGATCACAAAAAACAATGTATGTATAACTAATAGTTATACAAAAATAAAATGTGACACCACCCTTCACCCAGGGGCAATTGGGTACCGCGGGTAGTGAGGTTTCGCCACCTCACTAGTGGGATGGACCTTCGCGGGATTTGTGGTTGTCTGAGTTTGGCCTCAGCTGCTATTCGTAAATCGGTTTACGGCTCTTCTTTCGGTGACTGAAAGTTGAGTGCGGTTCCGTGTGTTGCATGAATAGTAGTCCAGAATCAAACCAAGATGAATAAGGGCTGGCACTAATTCCATTGGTACTGGTGTGAATCCAGATGCAGGGTACCCGCTTCTTTCTTTAGAAAGTTGAGGTGTGCTTTTGTACTCTGGTGGATCATGGGGAAGAGGTTTAGTGTCCTCTTAAATAAAACATAGTGACATTGCTGACTTCGGTGGGAAATTGTCACGCCGACAGTGTGGATAGGTCCACCGTCAGATAAAGCTTAATTGATTGGTGCTGATGTTAAATCTTTCTTACTTCTGGAACTATAGTAGTTCAATAGTTCCACTTCCACCCAGAAAACATCTTAGACTAATTTATAAGTAATTAAAACAAACTAAAACTTTTGTTGGAATTTGTTTTATTTTAACTCATTTAAAATTTACGGAAATAAGCATCGTTTTGATAGGGCAAAAACATCCAAAAAATTTTGAATAGTTCCAGTCCAGTCCTGGACAATATCTTCAAAGCAAGTTTCATGAAGCATATCATAATCAGCAACAATTTCACTGTAGTTTGAATTTTTATCTTGAAGATACTTCCTAGTTGTGTGATAAACATTGATCTATAAAGAAATAGGCTTAGATATTAAAACAGAACTAAAACAAACTTCATTAGCTTACAATATTTCTGAAACAACGGTTGTAACCCGGGCTCTTGGAATGTTCGGTGCAAATTTTCAAAAACTGTTGAATTTCTCTTAAATCCTTGATTAGTTGTTTATCAAAAGGCAATGGCGCCGTAGGCTGGTAGCCTTTTTCGAGACAGCTAAACAACATATTTTTCTCAAATGGTCTTATATTATAGCCATCGAATTGCAGAACATCATACAAGTTCTCAATGCAAGGGTATTCGTTGGTATAAGAGCTGAGTAAGGTTTCTTTAAAACTCTTGAAATTTGTTTCAGACTTTCTTGAAATGGCTTCTTGGACTTCTCGCAGCAAAAAACTTTCCTGAAACTTTAGAAGAAATCAAACATATCTTTACGTTTCTTGGGTATCGAGCACAACCACAAATAGAATTAGTTGATTTACCTTATTGTGAACACAGTTGTGAGTATCTAAGTCCCTGGTTATATCTCTGCATTCATTGAACTTTCTGTATGCTTCTATTAGGTTTCCAATCAAATCGTTGTCCTTTTCGAAATTTTCTTCAGATTCTTGACTCAGTCTAGAGCCATGCATCAAACAGTTTCTCAAGTCAAATTTGAAATTTGCATTTAGATTCATCACAATATATGCTCTCAGGCAAGAGTCATCGGCCTTATCGATTTCAGTGATTTTGGAGAAATATTCGGATGAATTACTGGCAAAACGATCGATTAGATAATTTTTCATACTCTGCTGTTCGTCATACAGGTATTCATCTATGTTCTTTGAAATGAAAGCAATATGAAAATTAGAAGAGAACATTCAAGCAACTCAAACCTACAGCCTCTCTGAAACAGTATTCATAATTTTCATCCGAACTGCAAGCCTTCAATTGGTTATACTTTTCTTTGATCACGTAAAGTATGTTTAAAAACTTGTTCATATCTTTTGAAGGAGGTGGATCTATCTGATCCTTCGCGGAATTCATCTCTGGTTGAGGAATGCCTTGCAAGCAACGATTTAGGTAGAGCACAGCGTTAGTGCTCTTATAATTTCCCTTACTCGATGCCTTACTTAAACAGGCTGTCTTGTTTTGTTCGATTTTGTCAATATTTTGCAAGAAGAATTCGTTAGCCGAAGTGATTTTCTTTAACTCTTTCTGAGTTTCGGGGACCTATAAGACCAACAAATAAAGGTTTTATAATCTCATTTGTTATACATTAGCTGTGGTCTATTTACAATATTATCCATACACTTGAAGTAATCCTTGATTCCTGATTCTGGAAAAGAACACTTCGTCATGGGCGCCTGTATCATTTTGAACTTCTTATTGCTTTGAAATCGAATATCAGCCGCCATTAAACAGGCTTGGGAATCAGCTTTGACCTCTTGTTTTATTGAAGCAATCCATGAAGTATATTGATGTAGACATTTCTGTTCAGCTGTAAAATAGTTATCAACAACATGCTCTATCAGAATTCTACCTTGACCACAGGAGATCTGCAGTGAAATTATATTTTATAGACGTTTAATGAAAAACATTCAATGAAAATATTTTGTTACATTGAAAATAATGAAAAATATAACTGGAGGGACAAAAATCTTCATGATTTAAACTGAAGTTCGATGTATGAAGGCAAAAGTATGACTGATAACAGAGAATGTATTCTGTTTTGAATTATTTCAACTCAACTGATAACCTTTGATCTTTATTTTATTTCAAACTATCTGACCCAGGAGACGTTGTTTTGCATTCAATTATCAATTTTTTTTTAAATTTAATCCGTATCAGGGCTAAATTCACCAACATCAGCCTAATTTGCGCTTACGCCCTTACTGAGGAAAAGGATGAAGACACCAAAGACAGGTTCTACGAGCTCCTCGACAAGACCTATGAGCAATGTCCTAGCTATGACATTAAAATCATCCTTGGAGATTTTGATACTAAGTTGGTTAGAGAAGAAATCTTTGGTGGAATAACCGGACGACATAGCCTACATGACACCACCTCCGATAATGGATTTAGGCTAATCGACTTCGCTGCGGGACGAGACGTTATGGTAGAAAGTACGCGATTCCCATATCTCGATATCCACAAGGGAACATGGAAATCTACTGACCAATCAACCGTTAACCATTGCGATCGACGCATGACTCTTCTCTAGCATGCAAAATGTCCGAACATTCCGAGGTGCCAACATCGACAGGGACCACTACCTTGTTGTAGCCAAGGTACGAATGTGGATATGCCGATCAAGGCCAACACGCGAAAATGCTAGGAGGAAATTCGACGTCAAACGGCTACAATCGCAAGAGAATGCTAGATTCTTTTCCGATCATGTCTCCGAAAATCTCCTCAGAAGTCTTTTGCTGCAAGCACAAAATATAGAGAACCAGTGGCAGCACTGCCAAGCACCCATCAAAGATGGCGCTTCTGAAGTGATAGGGTTTACACGGCCATTACAGTGAAACACCTGGTTTGACAATGAGTGCCGGCGAGCACATGCAGCTAAACAAAGGCACACAAAGCGGCACTGCAAAGGAGGCCACGAGCAGCTCGTGCGCTCTAGGAGCAGAAAAGGAGAGAGGAGCATAAATTTCTCAGAAAGAAAATAAGAGAGCATGAGAAGCGCACGATCGAGATCGAGATAGAGGGATGTCACAACAGGAACGAGGTTCCAAAGTTCTACAAAAAGATGAAACAAACCTCCAGGGCTTATACACCCCGAACTGAAGCCTGTAGACATCATCATGGGAACATCGTAGTGGAACCGCAGTCAGTGCTGAGGATATGGCCAATACCACTTTTCTAAGCTTTATAATGGCGATGACGAGCAAACTCCGTCAGCAATACAGAACCATTCAATTCGGGTGCAGAAGGCCAACAATTCCACCCACCCGACATGGACGAAGTGAAGATAGCGATAAATAAACTTAAGTCGAACAAAGCGGCTGGAGCAGACGGGCTTGCTGCCGAACTGTACAACGCAGCTGGAGATGATTCGGTTAGGAGCAGGAACCAGCTCACCTGCAAAATTTTGTCGGAGGAAAGCATGCCCGATGAATGGAACCTCAGCATCGTATGCCTGATCCTCAAAAAAGGAGATCCCCTGAACTGCACCAACTGCAGAGGTATAAGTTTCCTTAACATCGCCTAAAAGATCTTGTTTGCCAGGCTGTGTGAACGTTTGAAGCCCTTCGTCAACAACCTGATAAAGGACCTATCAGTGTGGCTTCAGACCCGGAAAGTCCACCATCGATCAAATATTCACCCTACGGCAGATCTTGGAGAAGACCCAGGAACTTTAAATCGATACCTACCACCTTTTCATCGATTTCAAGGCCGCGTATGACAGCGTCTATAGAGACCAACTATATAGAGCAATGTCTAGTTTTGGCATCCCAGAAGAACTCATCCGTCTGTGTAAGATGACAATGGAAAATTCACGCTACTCCTTAATGGTCGGAAAAAACCTAACGGTCGCTTTTGATGTGAAAAAAGGGTTTAAGACAAGGCGATGCGTTGTCATTCGATTTCTTCAACATCATTCTTGAAAAGATTGTGCAAAACTCCAACGTCAACACCAGAGGCACAATCTTTCAAAAGTCCGTCCAGCTGCTAGGATGCGCAGACGACATTGACATAATTGGAAGAACACAGCGTGATGTCAATGGAGCTTTTGTGAGTCTTGGGACGGAGGCCAGGAAGATGGGTCTAGCGGTAAACGAGGGCAAGACCAAGTTAAAGCTGTCGACAAGAGAGGACTACCAACATCGACATCTTGGAGCAAACGTCAACATAGACAGATTTAACTTCGAGATAGTTAAGCACTTTGTCTACCTGGGATCCGCTATCAACTCAGACAACAACACCAGCGCTGAAATCAAACAAAGAATCATTCCTGCCAATCGCTTTTTCTTTGGACTTAGAAGGCAAATTGAGTAGTAAAGTGTACGCGCTGTACAGCGACACTGACCTGGCCAGAAAAGTTAAGGTCCAACGAAGAAGAGGAAGACCGCGACTCAGGTCGAGCCTGTGTAGAGGACCTGAACCAACTTGGCGTGCAAAACTGAAGACAGCTAGCTAGGGACCGAGCTGGCTGGAGAAGTTTGTTGGATGAGGCCCTGGTCCGACCTGGACTGTAGCGCCACCATAAGTAAGTAAGTAAGTAAATTGAAGGTTGCTCAAGTAGAAATATAGGTGCGCCTTATGAATCAAATTCAAGTGCGACGACCCTGGTTGCATAGTTTCCCTATGGCAAATGATGACACTGGAATGGAACCAAATCTCTATCTATATGTATATAACCAACTCTATGAGATGAGACCAAGCCATGGAACAGAACAAACAAACGAACCATTTGTGCACAGTCGTACTGCACTCAACCTCATCCATAGTCTGTGCTGTACATAGACGATGAGTAAACGAGTTGCAAGGTCGACGAACGCTCGACGCGCTACAATGGAGCACACCATTATCATACATTTTGGTATTGGTATGGTATACATTATAAAGAACCACATAGCACAAAGTTGAGTGAATGAAATGACTGGGACTGGGGCAGGGACTGGGAGTGGGATTATGGGTTGGCTAGGAACTGCTTTCATGCGATGCGCATAAATTTTCATGTTCAATTGTACTCGTTTTATATATAGTAGTTACCTCTATACGTATGAATATCTGTTGTGTATGAGTGTGAGGTGGGATGTTTCGTCATTTATTGTTGGGATGGGTCGGGGATTTTGCGCGCCAGAATATAATTTTCCAGCTTAAGGCTGACATTGGGTTGTTTTGCTTTCGTTGTTGGCTCCCTGCCGCACTTTTCTGGTGCTGCCAGCACCCAGAGGCTGCAACTGGAATTTGGACTGGGACTGCGATGATGATGGTGAAACTGAAGAAATGACGTTGTGGCAATGGCAATGTGTGTCTGGCCTTAAAATGTAGGAAATGTGGTGCTCTCGATGCTTTTGCTGGGCGAGAGTGAGTGAAGCTTACATATTTATTTATATTTGGTTCAATGCGACGACAATGTTCATTGTGGGTGATAGAAACACAAGCGGGGAAACTGACGAAGGCAAAAATGCAGACAAGGGGTGCGATTATAAAGAAGGTACTGTGTTGAATTGGAGTATGTGCTCTTCGGCTTTGTAGGTAGCTAGAGACGGATGACGAAGTTGCACGATGGCGATGGAATTGGATGGATTATGTTTTTAGAGTTCAATGTTAGAATCGGGGAGTAGTTTTTTTTTTTTGTATTCAAGCAAACAATGCCATGGAGATATACCTATACGCATACATTTGTTTTAGAAAAAATCTCATCTACTAGCTTTAGATCACAGCCCTTTTTTTCCTTGGAAATTTAGGGAACTGTGTATTAACAACATTACGATGTGTCATCAACCAAGGCGAGTAAATTTTTGGTCCACAAGTGGAGCTGTCAATCACTCTGAGAAACTTAATCCAACAGAAAATGGTCAAGGATAGGTTAGGTTAGGTTAGGCTGGAGTGGCTGTCTAGATGTTACTGACTCACTTAGACCTCAAGAATCCCTTGTGATACCACTAAAGAAGTTACTCATGGGAGAATAATGAACTTAAACAGACCATTTTATACTTTTAATGAAGTTAGAGAGACATTTTGTGTCTTTCGTTGCCAGTTCACTGGTATTATGGAAGAAGGGTTTACCGAGATAGTTATTCCTTCTGTTGGAGAGCGCCGGACATGTACACAGAAGGTGTTTCCTCTTCCTCCTCATCCATGCAGCATCTACAGAAGTCGTTTGCGTAGACCCATAGTCTCAAACCTATGAGGCAGTGCCCTGTTTTGACTCCAATTGCAGAGCTTATATTTAGTCTGCTCAGGGAAATCAAGCCTTTTGACCGTTTCAGGTCTATGCTTGGGCCGTATTTGTTTGGTTGCTAGGCAGGTGGTACCCTGTGACCATCTCGCATATGTTGATTTGAGAAAATATTTCCATGTATAGCAAGTGGTGTTCCTATGTTATGTCTGAAGTGTTCCCTCGAGCTCATCGGCCTTGCAGTTTCCCGCGAAGTCTGGTCAAGGATAAGTATTAAGCAAACTTATCTTAACATAAAAGTCAAATCAAGCCAAAAGATCTCTCTCTCTCTCTCTCTTTCTCTTTCTCTCTTTCAATGTGTGTTTACGGTTGCAACCGAAATGAGCATGACACCTTGTTGAAAGCTTTGTTGCACCCGAAATCACAAAAATATGTTTTCAAAAAAAAATTCGTTTAAATTATCTAGACTTCACTGTAGCTTGGCTTCCATTATTTTCTTTCAGAATAAAAAAAAAAAAATCCACAAGCATAATGTGTGTAGCATCATCTTCACCATCTATTTATACCTTCTATGATAGCAAACTGTGCTTAAAATTAGACGAGTACACTTCTTCTCTTATGCGATGGAGACCGACGCGATGGGAATGTACTCAAGGTTTCTGAACTTCGTACTGCAAAATTCTACAAAAAGGAAAACATAAAGCAGCAGAAATAGAGAAAAACGACAAGAACCAAAAATAAAAAAAAAACCCAAACTGCTACTGCAACATAAAACAGGGTAAGAAGGATGCGGACGGGCGTTCAGTTTTGTTGTGTGAAGTCTTGGAAACCCTTAAGGATTACCCCACTGATATGCGATTGTCGCGACAACGACACCCATTTATTGTGGATTTGGCAACGTCGACGAACGCTATGAACACATTAATGCCTAACACACAAACACTTATGCATAACAATCCATGACTGTGCTGTTAAGGTCCCTTGCGAGCCCGGATAAAAGCCCTTATATCTATAGAAGCAGAGACGACAGACTAGGGCGCAGCAAAAAGGACTTGCAACACACATTGGTTACCATAAGATGGTAGAGTCACAACCCAGAGGGTGGTTGAATGAAGAAAGAGGAAGAATGAGGCGCATACAATTTGTACATAAGCAGAGTCAATGCATACATAAGAGCCATGCTGCCACTCTTTGGGGGCTGCCAACTGAAGACGTAAGAAAATGCCACTGCAAGGGATGAAATATAAGCAACTATACAACAGGACAGAAGCCCCTCTTTTAAGTTTGAACAGTCAGTTTTTCATACAATTTTTTGGTTTGCTGTAAATACATTTTTGGAGGGCTGCAGGGTTGATTGGGTTCTTGAAATTCTGTTTGGACTTAAAAACCTTCGTTGGGCTTGTTTGGGTTTTTTTTGCAAGCATGAATAATTGCTGCAGAATGGGAAAGCATAATTCCTCAACAACGAACCACTGAAGAAGGGTGTTGTCTGCCAACTCAAACCATAATTTTGACTCAAAGCCGACAGAAAAGAGTTGGTTCGTGAATGTTTTTTGTTGGAACATAGGGAAGAGAAGAATATTTTCATCCTTTTTTGGCCAAATATTGGCGACATGCAACTTCTTGCAACATATTGCTTAAAGCTATGTCCTCAAAACTCAGCCATGCTCAGTCAAATTTTATGAGTTCGGTGTATTGGGAAGAGAGTGGGTCGCATGTTCTTACTCTTGGTATATGCTACTGTGTTTCCACCTTCTAAACACACAATTTTCTTTATGAGAGAAAAAATATGTTCACAATTTGTCTTAATCTAGTCAAAATATTTGTAATAGATACTGTAACGAAGCGTCACAAATTTCAGCTTCCAATCACCAAAACCGACAATAAAATAAGCAAACCATGCAACCAACCGTTAAGAAAATTAAATTTAAATTTAAATTCAAATTTCAAATGATCACCCGACCCGCCCATGCATTCCTCAACCAGAAGCTCACGTCATCGCTCATGCGTTGATTCCATATGTTCGTACTATACGTACATGCACACCATGCATGCATTTCATTATTTCGAAGACATACTCCATGCTAACCGACCGATCATTAAGGAATGCATACATATAGTTTATTTGCTTCCTTACGATTCACGTTAGGTTTTTACACCAAAATCCATAAGGGGAAGTAAAATTGCAAAGCAAAAACATGTTTTTCTCTTCTTGGGGTTTGTATTTGTAGTTTGTACCAATCTTGTGTGCAGAGAAGTGGAAAACGCCGGGAAGCAAGCAACCTACACTTTGTGTATGACCGCTTCGCCTTCTTAACCGGAAACTTTCTGTCCAAAAAATTTATATTTCTTTTGGACTTCGAAAATCCACTTCTTCCAAGTGTATCTCCGACTAGGAAAGGCTTCTCCTGTCGTGTTTTTTTTTATTTGCCGGACCGATTCCACCTGTTTATTCTGTGGCTGCCCTTCTTCTAAGCCAAGCGCACCATAGACAGAGAGCTGTCAAGTCGGGGCCAGTTTGACCGTTTAGTCTCTAGTTTGGTGCTGGGGACAGTAGCAGCATTTTGAGTTCTACCGTTTATTCTTCGATCCACTTCCTCTGAGTGTATCGGAGACAGAAAATCCGCGCATGCATTCCTCTGACCATATCTTACAGATGATTTGGTGCATGCTCCTATCTAGCTCGTCACCTGCTGCTTTGAACAACTCAGCATCTAGTCCATCTGCTCCAGCGGCTTTGTTGGATTTCAGCCGTGAATATCATAACTCAACATTTCCTAAAAATGAAAAGTACTTTTAAAGATTCTGGGTTTTCGACGCAAAAGATCTCCGTGAAGGTAGATTATAGCTTAAATTGACAAACATGTTCGCCGAACATGCTTTATCTCGCTATGAATTCGTCGTGTAGGGATGGTTTGTGCACTGTCCGATGTTTGCAAAAGTTTTCGATTTTCTCGTGTTCGTCGATTTCGTTGTTCCCCATGTAGGGTAGGGATATAGCACTTAGGGAGACGTCCACTAGCAGATCTCACTTTCCTATGAAACAAACGTAAGCGCAAAGACTTGCTTCTCTTTTTGACTCGTCCTCACACTTTGAAGAATCAACAAAAAATGATATTCGCCAATTCTGTGTACCTGCTAACTGCGATGGCCGTGTAGGGAATAATAAAATCGAGCATGTTCGTCATTAAGGGCTACCTTGAGCTTAGCCGGAAATTTGTGATGGTTGATAAGTTGACTAAAATCTGTAAGGCTCAAAACCTTCCCAAATAAGATTGGTTAAAAAAAATACAAATCAACTCCACTACAGAAGGAAGTCTGGACTGGACTGTGGTCCTAAAATGTCTCCATTGATTATGAAGAAATTATGTTCACATTTTACATTACATTACATGAACACACATAATCTCCGTTTGGCCTTTTTGACAAACAAGTCGCCTGTTCAGACAGTCCTATTTAAGTCCTTAACAATGTATTTTAACAAACGACGCAATTTCAATACACGGTGCGGCCGGCGCATGGTGTTTACTTCACTCCCTCAGTCCTATTTTAATATTTCACCCTCTCTAATTCGAGTGTAATTTTGCACTTACATAGCAAAAATTCGTCCACAAAGTACACAGAACTTACAGCGATTAGTCCTTTCCTCTATAGTCCCACAAAAAATAACGAAAAATCGATAAGTCTAGCCTAGACAAACAGAAACGGTAATTATACATAAAACTCGTAATATATGCTACCTATCTATCTTTCAGTCGCTAAGCTGGATTTTCATGCGAATTTCCTTTTCCTGTTTTGCTCTTATTGTCTGTCCACCACAACCACCCTCTGGAGTTCTGCAGCAAGTGAACAGTGAAGTTGCAAAAAAACGTTTCACCCTTCATACCTAGTTTGATGGAAAGCATGTCTTTATTTTGGGAATTTGGATTGATTTCGTTGTTTTGTTGTTTTCCCAATTCGTTTCTTCTTTTTTTTTTTTGTGTAGAAAATGCAAACACAAAAAATTGCAACCCCAAAAACTTCACTCGGTCTTCCTGTTACTTGTTTCTTGCGCAACTCCCCCATATGTTTCATTGAACTTGAAGCTCTTCAAACACGACACACAACACACTTGCTTCGGGGTTTGCTTTGCCCTTTGTTGAGTGTGTTTGTGTGTTGTGCTAGGGCATGAGCTATGCGAACTGTTTCGAGTGAGGGTGCAATTCAGGCTAACACCAGAGACAAGAAAGAATCCGAATCACGTTCGAATTTGCTTGTCTGTCTGTCTGTCGTTTGTTCAAGGGTGGATTTTAAATTTTGCGACGTCTGCGAATTGAAATTACTCACTGTCCTGAATTTCATTTTTCATGACAAATAACAACAACGACGTAATAAAATTCCTTATCGAACAGAAAATCGTACACAATTCGTGCATAAGTTTGCAGGGATTTTTAATAAAGAAGCTGAGTTCCTTGGCCACATTTACCCAATGAACAAAAAGTAATAACAACCTTAAAGTAAACCATCCAAAGTGACTGCAAGCGAGCAAAAGCAAACAACCAAACCCAAGAAGACCTTTTCTTATTTCTAATCTGTCTATAGACAATTCTAGAAGAAGGAGGAGGAATTATAAAAAAAAAAATAGTGAAGACACAAAGAAGAGAATTGGAAAAAAATGCCGGTGGCCCCCCGTCCATATAGTCCATTGACTCTACTTACACTTCTTCTGTGTGTGATGGTGTTACCCAGTCCCTGAGTTCTTGTCCCCAAAAGAAAACTCGATTTGTCTTCATATTTTCTATTGCAAAAGAGGTGGTTGGCATTGGCCATGGCAATGGCATCATCAAACTTGTATTATGTACTAACGTAATGTGTTATGCTGCGGAAGGCAGAAAGTAAAACAAAAATAGGGGACATGTTGGAAGAGATAAACGAAATAGAAACAACAACAATCAAGTGAAGATTTTCTATTCTTGGTTTTCTTTAGATTTTGAAGGCATAAGAATTACTTTATTTGATGTTCAGTTTTGCGGGTAGGGTATGAGTTCCATAGAAAAAATCATGAACAGTGTTTTGAGGGGAATGTATCCACAAAATGATTCCTCTCTTACTCTCTTAAAAAGTAGGCTTAGAGATAATCAATCGAAATCTTTGTAGACTCATTTAACAAGGACTTGCAGCATACGATTCCTTAAATGAGTGATCACCAGAGCCTACAGTACCATATCCATAGGGAGTACCAGTACCAGTCAGTACCATTTAACTTGCAGTCAATTGACTTAAAGTTAATTAACCGCTTTTTTTTACTTTTAAACTGGCTTAAGTCAGTCAAACGTCATTTTTCTTAAGCAAGTTTGGTTTAAATCAATGTCTTTTAACCGCAGTCTATTAACTTTAAGTCAATTCACTTTTTTAAGTCTTTTTGACTCAAATGTATTGAGTAAATACTATTGAATTAATGCTTCACTTTTATTTTAGTCAACAGTGTTTTTTTTTTCGTTTGAATTTATCCTGCGCAAAATCCTGTGGGGAAATTTGTCCAATAATTTACCCCAGTGTGGGATGTGAACATACGCACCTTCTATCGAAATTTTAGAGGACAGGGTCGTAGGAGGAGGAGACGCTCCAGAGGGTCATAGAAGTACCATGATGTTTTTTTCATTTTAATGCACCCTGTGCAAGATCCTGAAGGGGATTTGTCCAATATCTTACCCTAGTGTGCTCGTGAGGTCTACGAGCGAAAGAGAAGAGAGGAACGCCGGCTTTTCTCAGGAGAAAAAAGAGAGAGCATGAGAAGCGTCAGATCGAGGATGTTGAGAGAGCCAAAAGCAGGAATGAAGTTCGGAGGTTTTATCGAAAGTTTAAACAGCTGGCTCAAGGTCATCGAGCAAGAACCGATACCTGCAGAGATAAACAAGGGAACATCATAGTAGAATCGCAGTCAATGCTGAGGATTTGGAAAGACCACTTCTGTAGATTGTATAACTGCGACGACGAACAAAACACCGCCGTCAGACAGGAGCCTTTAATCGGTCACGATGATAGCAAACAATTCCGTGAACCCGACCTAGAAGAAGTGAAAACCGCAAATATCACGGCTGAAATCCAACAAAACCACTGGAGCAGATGGACTATCTGCTGAGTTGTTCAAAGCAGCAGGCGACGAGCTAGATAGGAGCATGCACCAAATCATCTGTAAGATATGGTCAGAGGAATGCATGCCCAATGCCCAATGAATAGAACCTCAGCATTGTTTGCTCGATCCTGAAAAAGGGAGATCTTCTAAACTGCGCCAACTACAGAGGAATCAACATCTGAAGCCTTTCGTCAACAATCTGATTGGTCCTTATCAATGTGGTTTCAGGCCAGGAAAGTCAACCATCGACCAAATTTTCACATTGCAGCAGATCCTGGAAAAGAACTATGAGCTCCAAATCGATTTTAAGGCCGCGTTCTACAGAGACGAACTGTATAAAGCTATGTCTAGTTTTGGCATCCCTGCCAAGCTCGTTCGCTTGTGCAAAATGACGATGGAGAACTCAAGCTGCTCCATCAAGTTTGCAACGAGCTTACGTAATCTTTCGACGTCAAAAATGGATTCAGACAAGGCGATGCACTGTCATGCGATTTCTTTAACATCGTTCTTGAGAAGATAGTGCAGAACTCCAACGTCAACACCAGAGGCACTATCTTCCAAAAATCTGTTCAAATTCTTGCGTACGCGGGAAGAACACAGCTTGATGTCAATGGCACCTTTGTGGGAATTGAGACAGAAGCGGCAAAAATGGGTTTAGCGGTAAATGAGGGGAAAACGTAGTATATGCTGTCTTCGAGGAAGGACACCCAACACCAACGGCTCGAACAGAACGTCACAATAGACGCATATAACTTCGAGGTAGTAGAGGAGTTTGTCTACCAGCGCCGAGATCAAACGAAGAATAACCCTTGCTAATCGCTGTTTCTTTAGGCTAAGAAAGCAATTGAGTGGAAAAGCCCTCTCTTGAGCAACTAAGATAAAATTGTACAACACCCTCATCATCCCAGTCCTGCTGTATGGTGCAGAAGCA
>CAKKXW010000004.1:28205117-28331642 GCA_920937365.1 Sphaerophoria rueppellii | reverse complement strand
TAACATCGTTCTTGAGAAGATAGTGCAGAACTCCACCGTCAACACCAGAGGCACTATCTTCCAAAAATCTGTTCAACTTCTCGCGTACGCCGATGATATTGATATAATGGGAAGAACACAACGTGATGTCAATGGCGCCTTTGTGAGAATTGAGACAGAAGCGGCAAAAATGGGTTTAGCGGTAAATGAGGGAAAAACTAAGTATATGCTGTCTTCAAGGAAGGACACCCAACACCGACGGCTCGGACAGAACGTCACAGTAGACGCATACAACTTCGAGGTAGTAGAGGAGTTTGTCTACCTAGGTTCCGCAATAACACCAGCGCCGAGATCAGGCGAAGAATAACTCGTGCTAATCGCTGTTTTTTTGGGCTAAGAAAGCAATTGAGTGGAAAAGCTTTCTCTCGAGCAACTAAGGTAAAATTGTTCAAAACCCTCATCAGACCAGTCCTGCTGTATGGTGCAGGAGCATGGACCCTGACAAAATCGGATGAAAGTGCCTTAAGCTGGTTTGAGATGAAAGTTCTTCGGGTCATCTTTGGCCCCGTGTGCATTGAAGGGGAATGGCGTGAAAGATAAAACAGCGAACTTTACGGGTTGTACAACGACATGGACCTAGCCAGAAGGTTCAAGGTCCAGAAACTCAGATGGCTCGGTCATTTAGAGCGGATGGACACCAATGCTCCGGCCCGAAAAGCTTTCGACACTATTCCCGAGGGACATAGGAGGAGAGGAAGACCGCGACTCAGGTGGCGCAATCAAGTGGAAGAGGACCTCAATCATCTGGAGACAGCTAGCTAAGGACCGAGCTAGCTGGCGGAAACTGTTGATTGAGGCCTAAGTCCACAACGGAATGTAGCGCCTCCTTAAGTAAAGTAACAAATTCCTTCACCGTGTTTGTTTATTCTGTAGCAAGTTTTTCTCTTGAGGAGAGAATATTATTCTCGTTTGTGAATTTGACAGATTTGAAACAAACTGCTACAAAATGTTCCCAAAGAGACGTATTATGAATTACGTAAATGCAAACTGTTATTTATGTATCTTTTAACTTTGACAACATTCGAATAATTATAACTCTGCCAATAAACTTTTTGAGTTAAGAGTTAAGTTGCGATTTTTGGGAGAAAATCGGTTAATGCCCAAAAATGCTACTTCACAAAAGATTTTGTTTTGGAAAAGTAGAAGTGGGAATTTCTTCCGATTCTGATTTCTGGCACTGACAGTCAGTCTCTTTTTTCCCAAACCATCACGGAAATAGATAGCTTCTAACAACACGTGATTTTTTCGAGTAACGTTCTGCGTTCTTCACCTGTTATAGGGTACTACCCATTTCTTGGTGCTATGTACTCAAATAAAACCATTGAATTTTGAATTTGAACGATGTTGATGTCATCAGTGCCAAAAGAAAGTGCTGTATGATGATCATTACCAATTTTTGTTGGCCTACATCAATAACATGACACCAGGTAGTGTCCGTAACTTAATGGTTAGGTGCGTTGACTGTTAAGCAGAACGTTGTGGTGTCGAGTCCTACTCGTGCCCATAGTTTTTATATCATCTTTCACGGACACTGCCTCTTGCGAAGAACTGACAAAACTTCCATGAGTATCATCTGTCATGAAAAAGTGCTCCTCAACTTTGCCGTGCAGAATCGGCGTTACATTGTAGGTCCCGTCAATTCTTCGCACGCACCTATAGAATTGTTGATGAGAGTAAGCCACTTAAATCTTGGCTCTTCAAGAACGGTCGCGCCACTCTATTTTTTTTTTTTAAACATGACACATTTGACATAAGTTTTGTTCAGCGAGAAAAAAACAACAGTACATCACAGCTCAATGACAAATGTCAGAACACTTTGGAACAAGTGAGAACACTCAAGTTTTTGATAAATGAAATTTGTCTCACTTGATCTATTTTCATCACGAAAGACCCTGTACTCAGATTTAAATAACTTGCAAAAGATGGATGGACCTAAATGCCAGGAAGCTATACCAAAGGCAAATTTTAATATATGCCGAATAGAACTATTGTCCACTTAATCCTATTCAAGCATACAAATTTCGATTTCACCAGTTTTCGACATTCGGAGAACTGACTGTAAAAACTAAAGATGCCTCTTGCCTTTTTATCGCAAACCATAAGAACATAGAATTAAATTGTTGATCGCTTTAGTTTTAAACAACCAATTGCGAAGAAAGGTGTTTCAAGCAACGGAAAACGAATTCGCTTCACCTTATACAAACCATTATTGTATCGGATGTGTTAAAAATCAAATGAAACGTTTGTGCGTGAGTTTCGACTGCGGATAGATCAGTTGTTTAAAGTTGTGATTCGTCAGTCCGTCAATTGTTTTTGCTTTTAAGACAACTATCAAGATTTTCATTATCAATCTAGTGATAAGAAATTTGTTTAATAATCTTATGACTTTGTTGCTCATAAGAATCCCTGTGATTCAAAAATTTATATTTCTTACATAATTTTGCGTTGAGATAACTAAAAACAAGTGACTAAAAGTTCTATCATGTGGATTGTAAACGTCAATTATTTTTGGTTGCATTGAATTTATTTGCAAAATTGTTCTTAAAATAAAATAAACCTACATGCGTGTTGCTGTTGCTGTTGTTTCACTGCAATGTCACTTAACCGGTAGTGCATCGTGCTCGTTGTTTATTTGTAAATAAAAGAAAACTTGTGAATTCAAAAAAACAAAAATTTAAACTTAATACAAAAATGGATTATTTTTTGGGTGGCGTTGCTGCTACATGCGCTGGATTCTTTAGCAACCCGTTTGATGTATGTACATTTTAACTTTACTTTAAATCACTCAGGGCTCTTTTAACAAAAAGAAAATAAAAAGAGCGAAGTAGACGTAAGTTAAGGTACAAATTTATATGAGTACTAGCTGACCCTGCGAACGTTGCCTCCTTTTAGATAACTCGCGATTGTATCAAACTTCAATGATATTTACTCACATTTGAACCCAATTGATAATTATGATGATGACGACACACTGTGGCGTATGATTTCTTTCTTTTAATTTGTTTGTTTATCATTGGTATTGTGAGTTTCAAAATTTCATGTACTATATTCGACTTGGATAAATGTTTAATTAATTGAATGATTTTCAGTTTCATATCATACACTTTTTTTGCAAATATAACTTGTCCTCAACTTCTGGGTTAAGACTCGAAATAAAGGCTTTACCTGGATTGTAAAAATGGCTCGGTAACAGTGTCAATCGATTTAAACAATATCTGTTTGTGGGGCAATGACAGTTGTAGTGAAGTTTAAAGGATCTCAACATAGGTACATAAATCCGCTGGTCCTAATGGTATTCCCGCTATTGTTCTGAAGGGGTGTTCTTCCAAGCTGATAAAACCCTTGCGTAAGCTTTTCCATCTATCCTACTCTTCTGGGCTCGTTCCGAGTAGTTGGAAAACAGCATTTGTCCCAGCCTATTCCAAAAAAGGCGAATCCTCCTCTCCATCCAATTATCGTCCGATTGTACTTACGCCCCTTCTTTATAAAGTCATGGAAACGCTGATAAACTATCTGCTCAAGAAATATCTCGAAGACCGAAAGCTTCTTAATGACCGTCAGTACGGCTTTCGCAGCAACAGGTCCACTGGTGATCTGATGGTTTATCTCACCGAACAGTGGAACAAATCTTTACATCGTTTTGGAGAGAGTAAGATTGTTGCACTTGATATTTCAAAGGCATTTGATAAAGTGTGGCATCTTGCTCTTATATCGAAAATGCATGTTTTCGGTATCGATGAATCCCGCCTTCGTTGGATTAGAAACTTTCTTTCGAACCGTTCAATACAAGTTGTATTGGACGGTTTCAAGTCTGAAACCCACAATATAAATGCTGGTGTGCCCCAGGGCTCTGTTTTGTCTCCGACCCTCTTTCTCATTTTCATTAATGATCTCTTGTCTGTTACTTCTAATCCAATAAATTGTTTCGCTGACGATAGTACCCTTAGCTTAGCGGATGTGGAACTGCAACGGCAAAATATGATAAGCTTATTAAACTCTGACTTAAACAGCATTGTACAATGGGGAATTAAAAACCGTATAGAGTTTAATGATTCGAAAACTCAATGCTGTCTTGTATCGTTGAAGCGAGATATATCCCTCTTGCCACTGTCCATGAGTGGCACTTGCATCAATGAGATAGAACATCTCGAGATTCTCGGTATGTGCATCACTGACCACCTATTGTGGACCGAGCACATACGAAATGACGACAGAAATGCCGCAAGATGTTTGGGTTTCTTAAGATGGTGCAAGAAATTTTTCTCCCCGTCTGATCTGCCCATTATCTACAAAACCTTTATCCGTCCAAAGCTTGAGTACAATTCACATCTCTGGGCTTGGTGCTCCAACTACTTTCTTAAGCCTCTGGGATGGAATAAAAAAAAAAAAAAAAAAACTGTAAGAATGGTTGGTGATAGAGAGATCACTGACTCATTCACCCAATTAGACCACCTTCGTAACATAGCGTGTCTCTCCCTGTTCTATCGCTATTTTTACGGTAATTATTCTAGTGAAATAGCCAGTTGCATTCCTCCATTCAAACAATTTGCCCGTAATACTCCAGCTTCTAGGAATGCCCATCAGTTTACCCTCGAACCCAAATTCGGACGTACTCTTAAGTATAGAGAATCGTTCCTTAGTCGTACTACGCGAATGTAGAACTTCCTTCCACATTCTGTCTTTCCCAGTTATTACAATGTTCAAGAATTTGAGACCAATGTACACCGACACCTCCTTTCCAACCCCTTCTCTTCTTCATAATGCGCTCACTGTGTCTCTGGCATAAAAAGGGTCTACAAATCCCTTGAGTGGGTGCAAATTATAAAAAAAAAAAACAAAAAATAGCGTCAACATCGATATTTTTTGCAGCTAAGATAACTCAATGAAATTATTAATTGGATAAAACAAAGCATATCGCGTCAGCTAGTAGGATAAACAGCAGCTAGTACCTGTCTACTGCTTCCTATCAATTTTGAGCAAAACCAGTTCAGCTATTCGTAGAAATTATTTATATGATAAAACAACGCTTAAGGTGTAAGCTTGTGGGATAAATAGTATTATATGGATGGCTCTCCTGGTTCTAAGCTACAAACCTACACACACAAACTGAGCCAAATCGGTTCAGCTGTTCTTAGATATTACGTATGTATATAAAGCAACGTTTATCAGGTCGGCTTGTACGATAAAAAGAATATTATAGATGTCTCCAGTTTCTAAGCTAAATATCCACCAAGTTTGACCAAAAGCGGTACATTCGCTCTTATAATGTGGCTAATTTAAGATTCTAAACCATCTAGGGCACTATCCGAACGCGTACGAAAAAAAAATCATTTAAATCGGTCCAATCGTTAAGGAGGAGTTTAGTGACATTCAGTCGTTCTTATAAATTACTTATATGTGGAAGAATAATGTTTACTGAGTCAGTTAGTACAAAATGTATTCTGTAGTTGTCTCGTGGGTCCAAGCTGCCTCCTCACCAATATTGAGCAAAATCGGTTCATCCGTTCTTAGAAATAATTTGTTTGGCAAAACAACGTAAACCGGGTCAGCAAGTAGAATAAAAAAATATCATGCATACACATAATGATTGAAATGTATTTGTGATGTTTAATTTACTCAGGCTGGGGTATACTCGTCGGAGTCCGGAAAAACTCAGAAATACAAAATTCTCTCCAATTAGTCTTTAATTCTTCTTTAGTAAAATAATTTAAATTAAATCAAAATGTACATATCAATTCGTATGCATACTCTTAAAATTAGCCTTATAAATACGATAGTGCCACGGCCTCGAAGGGATGGGAAATCTCGGAAGGAAAAAAAGATAACCTGTCGCCTCGACCTCGAGGTGAGGGGGATTCTCAGAAGGAGGGAAAATAAACTCAATTATCAAAAATAATATTTTATACCAAAAAATAGGAACAATATTAATTGCCCTATACACCATAACCTGTTGCTAGACAACTAGTAACGGTGGGATAGCAACTAAAGGGCTTTTCAATAGGGACGCTACAAAATAAAATAAATAAAGCAAAAACGGTTTTGGATATCAATGAAATTCTTTATTCCTGTGGAACTACATTTGATGCCATTATGTATGGAACTCGATTTCTTTGGCATGGCCACCACGGGCACGCTTGCAGAAGTCCAGACGCTGAACCCAATTTTCGACGGTTTTCAAGCATAAATCGGCCGATACTGCTGCAATTTCACGTTCGATATTCGTACGAAGTTCATCAATCGTCGCTGGCTTGTTGGCATAAACCGTAGATTTGACGTAGCCCCACAGGAAATAGTCTAACGGCGTTAAATCGCATGAACGAGGCGGCAAATTCACAGGGCCATTTCTGAGAATAATGCGCTCATCGAACTTCGTTCTCAATAATTCGATTGTTTGGCCCGCTGTGTGACATGTGGCACCGTCCTGTTGAAACCACATATCGTCCAAGTCCATATCATCCAATTCATTCCAAAAATAATCGGTTAGCATTGAGCGGTAGCGATTCCCATTCACAGTAAAGTACGGCCCAATGACACCACCAGCATGTAAACCTTAACCGCACCAAACAGTGATTTTTTCGGGATGTAATGGTGCCTCGTGAAGCAATGTGGATTACTGCCTGACCAATAACGCATATTTTGCTTATTGACGAAGCCATCCAACCAGAAATGTGCCTCATCGCTGAAGATGAGTAGCGCTCTTAAAGTGTTGACCACTGACTCCGAATTTTGGTAGTAAATTTTAATAATTTCGACTCGTTGGTGGATCGTATACCTTTCCATGATGAAATGGCAAACCTTACTGAAGAGAAATGTCAAAAGAGCGGGAAAAAAAATATGGAGTCGTTTGCTGTCCCTATCGGTCTACTTGTAGCGTCCTTATTGAAAAACCCTTTTTTATTTATGCTTCTCCAATTACCTACTAATCGTACCTCCTACTTAATAACTATTCGGTAAAAACTGGTTGTGAATCGTAAAATTAAAAATGAACTTAAATTTTAAGAATATTTAGTACTTCTATGATGTTGTTTATGTTGATGGACGTCAAGGTTATTTATAGTCTGAGCGGTACGGTTGCTTGTTGTTGTTGTTGTATATAGTCCGGGTGGTACGGTTGAATATTTTGTTTTAGTAGTCCGGTTGCACAGAGTTGCATTTATTGATTGTTGCTTGTTGTATAGTCCGGGTGGTAGTAAATAAAATAGAGTGGCGCAACAGCTCCTGAAGAGCCAAGGCCTAAGTGGCTTCCTCTCATCAACAATTCTCTAGGTGCGTGTGAAGAATTGAGGGGACCTACAATTTAACGCCGATTCCTAACGGCAAAGTTGAGAAGCACTTTTTCATGACAGATGATACTCTTGGAAGTTTTGTCAGTTCTTCGCAAGAGACAGTGTCCGTGAAAGACGACGCACGCCAACGCACCTAACCACTAAGCTACGGACACTACCGGGCGATACGGCTGATTATTTCGTTTTAATAGTCCGGGTGCTTTTTTTATTTCTATAGTTGGTTGGTCGGAGTAGGGGGTGTGAAGTGTGATGCTTCGTTACAAATGAATGAATGAATGCATACAGAAATAATTCAATTTCGTCAACCCAGCCCTGTAGTTGCAATAGAGATGTGGCCACCTACCTAAGTCTTATATCAAGACACTTGTTCATTTTATACTTTAAACGATTTTAAAACATCCTTTCTTGTTTTTGACATAATGTTTTTGAGTTTCAATAATATTTTTAGTTACATTTTTTTTTTTTAATAAATTCACTTAAAATAGTAATATTCCAGAAGTTTTTTTTAAGAAATATTTTTAATTTGAAAGAATGAATAAAGGAACCTAAATAGGAATCTAAATTGGTGACCCCGAAGTGATGGATGATGAAGGTTTTGCGACTCCTCCTGCGGGAAACAACGACGAAAAAAAAAATACATATGCCCGTTTACAGATGCCTCCGTTTATCGAATCAAATGTTGATAACTGGTTCTACTTGCTTTAATTTTTACTTTCGAGCATTAGGAATTCTGCAGGACGAAAGACGATTCGATACAGTTTGCAACTCAACAGTTTTCAACTACCAGTTTCTAGATTAACTGAGTTACGTCCAATCATCAATGCTGCACCACAACAGAGAAAATATGAGTACATTCAAGAAAAACTTACACATTATTTTGCAGATAGTTAACAAAAACGTCTTCACCGAATACTTCACGAAATGCCTCTTGGAGATAAGAAGCTAAGCCTATTATTTAATGAAATGGTACATGTTCTAAGGTTCTAAGCGAAGAAGTACTCTTAGATTTGTGGGCTGCACTTCTTTCAGGATCTGTTCAAGGTGCAGTTATAATGTTGAAAGGTTCACCAGCTGATAAAATACAAATGGCTGATAAGGTTATGGAGAATGCTGAATTACGCCAAATGAACGCCCTTACACTTCCGAATCAGCCTGATATAGATGCTTCTTGCTCTTCACCGGAAAATACAAATCTTGATTCAGAATTTTCAAGATTCCTTTCCAATCGCAGATATTCTCGCCAATCAAGACCAACTCGCTACCAAACAACTGCTCGCCAAGGTCAATCTTTTCAGAGTACAGGGCAATGCGAACGCAGGAGAGATGACTCCATTGAACTTTTTGATAGCTGTTATTTTCATCGAACTTTTGGCAAAAGGGCAATTAAATGTCGTCCTCCATGTAAATTTCGTCAGTCTTCAACAAGGACTTCCCAGTTACAACAGCAATGACTAAACGACAACACCGTTTAAGAAGTAGTTCAAACCCCATTATCCGCCCATATTAATCGACGGTTGTTGTTGTTATTTGTGAATCTAAACCATCCAGGGTGGTGCAAGCACCTATATACAAAAAAAAAAAAAACCATTCGAATCGGTCCATTCGCTTACAAGTACAGTAGAATTGTATATATAAAGATGAGCACTGAAAAGGCCAACTCTTTTCGATCACACATTAATTATTTTCGCTGTCAAGACACATTTTTAAAAGTTAATTTTGTTAATCAGGATATTTTTCTATTGGATGACTATTTTTTTCCGGACAATGTAATGAACAACCAAATCTTCCATTAACGCATAAGTAAAACCAAAATGGAACGAAGCATGACATTCGATCTCCTTGATTCTCATCGTTTCGAAAAACTTTCTTAAACAAAGAATAGCAATTCAATATGCAATTACACTGTCAGAGACAATAAAAAAGGGCACAATAGTTCCAAACTGTTTTTCAAGAAATCTTAATGCAGAAAATAGGTAGCGATTCAATTTCATAATTTTATTAAGAAACGAGAGAAATTCAATTTTTAAGAACACATTCTTCTAGTTCTGGGATTTTAAGATTATCCTCGTATAGTTCTTCAGCCGCCTTCACCATTTTTTCAAAGCAAGAGTGGTTAGTTTTGTCAGATTTCTCAATGGCTTCCTTATAATCCTCATAATTAATTCCGAAAAAGTATAGCGACCCTTCATTAATCTCGTACTAAAAAAAAAAATAAACAATTTATAAATGTTATAAGGAACACAAAATAATTTAATTCCTACAGCATTTTTAAAACACTTTGCAAAACCGGGAGTCTTTGGGTGCAAAGCGCAGTTTTTTGTATAGTCTTGAATATCTTGTAGGTGTACAAGGGCTTCGTCCATATTTTGCAAAGAATGTTTTTTATTTTTTAGACCCTTCAAAAAACATTCTTGCGCAACACTGTCTTCTACACCAGTTAAATCCAATCCACTGAATCTTAACATGGCATACAAGTCATCAATGCAAGGGTAATCTTCACTGTACATGAATCGTATATATTCCCTCTGTTTATTGAACAATTTATCAGATTTAATTGCGATTTTCTGTTGTAATTCCTTAGTCGACATATTTTGCTTTAGCTGTAATACAAGAAAAATTGAAAATCAATTTTCAATAAGTTGAAAAAACTTTTACGATTCGGTGAACACAATTCAAAGTATCGAGATCCTTTGTGATTTGTCGGCATTTTTTGAGCTCTTCCTCGATTTCTATTAGATTTTCAATCAATTCTTTATTTTTTCGAATTTTCGTCCGACACTTCAATAGCACTACGACCGAGTTTCAAACAACTTTTCAGGTCAAAATTGTATTCAGAGTCGAATTGCATTGTAATGTATTGCCTGATGCAAGTGTTCATTGATTGATCCAGTTCAGTAATTTCCGAGAAATAATCTGATGAATTGTCCCTAAAATATCTTACGATAATCCTTCCGATGTTCATTTTTTCATCGTTATAGTTGATGGTAGACGAATGCTTTGAAAAACAAATGAACACTATTTAAACGAAAAACCATTGAAACATTTCGTCCTACCGACTTCGCCCAACAGGAATCATAATCTCCAGCTAAAGTGCAGTATCTCAATGACTCGTACTTATCTTTGACCATATCGAGTTTCTGCAAGAAACTTTGCATATCTTCTGGTGGAGAACTTTTCACTGGAACAGTTTCTTTTGTGTTGTCTGAATGCGGTTGAGGTATGTCTTCCAGGCAAACATTTAGATCGTTTCGAGCCTTAGCTATTTCAAATCTACTCTCATCAGAAAATCTAGCTAGACATTTTTGCTTCTTTTGTTGAACATTTTCGACGTTTTTTGAGTGGAAATCAGTGATCAAATCAATTTCGTTCAATATTTTTCTGCTCTCATCAGCCTGAGAAATTGTTATATAATTGATGAAGTCACTACTAAAGGAGTCATACTCACGATGTTCTTAACACACTCAAAATAATCCTTGGCATTCGGTTCCAAAGAGCACTTTTTCGACAGTGCTTGTATCAGTTTTACTTTTTCAAATACTTGAAATCGGAAATCGGCAGACTTCAAACACGAATCGTAAATGTTTTTGATCTTATCAGTTATTGAACTAACTTTGGCTGAAAAACTATTCAAACAGCCGAATTGGGCTTTAAATAAGTCTTGAGCATCATTGGTTTGATCTAACGGTAAGCTCCATGCGAAAGAAACCTAAAGAAAGTTTGAATTTAGAAAAAAAAGTCGACTGAATAAAACAAAATAACTCTTGCAAGAAAGTAACAAAGGACAACTGCGTAGCGAAGAGCTTTCATGATTAATTCTTGAGGACTGTTAAAACCAAACTGATTGCCAAGAACCTGTGTTTCGCTTAGGAAGCAAATAATCTGAAGATTTTTGATAAGCTTTATGTGACCTCAAAGTTCAGAGATACGTTAGTTTGTTCCTGTGTTATTCAACAAGATAATATTCTAAGAATAAATTCTTGCAAATTCAAAAAATCTTCAAAATAGAAAGGAACTTCATTACAATTATTTAAGTGCTGTCAACATTTTGTACTCGGCATTGTTATGCTATTAGGAATCTCACTCGCAATTGAGTCACTATGTTACCTAAACTAAACCTCTTCCTGAATGATCCTCCAGAATACAAAGCAGTCAACTTTCTGAAAAGAAAGAAGCAAGAGTGCCCGTATCCAAATTCATACCAGTTCCAATTGAATTAGTGCCAGCTCTTATTTATCTTGGTTTGATTCTAGACTAACATCACGGAAAACCGCACTCAACTTTCAGTCACCGAATGAAGAGCCGTTGTCCGTTCACGGAAACTGCACTCAACTTTCAGTCACCGAAAGAAGAGCCGTCAACCGTGTTTTACGAATAGCAGCTGAGGCCAAACTCAGACAACCACAACCCCCACGAAGGTCCATCCCACTAGTGAGGTGGCGAATCCTCACTACCCGCGGTACCCAAAGCCTGGGAGAGGTATCACTTTTGTATACTCTTTAAGTTATACTTTCTGTAATATTTGAATAACACTAATTTATTGCATACTTTATAATGTTATGCTTTTATTAGTTCTCGCAGCTTTTGCAGTATATCCACATTGATCGAAGGGATGCACCAGCCAATCAAAAACACACCCAACAGGGCGTCTAATTTCATTTACGTTTATCCACATTCGGTACTCGTTGATCGTATTTCCTCATTTAATATATACTTAGATATATTATCTTTTAAGGATCGCATTAATCTTCATCATACGTCCTGCTTCAATCCGTTAATTCCATTAGACTAAAGCTGCCTACGTCCGCAGGTTCATGCCAATAAATTGACAAGAACCTCTCAGAGGCACCGCAAGAGGTGTAGGTCAGCACGTTCACTTACTGGGGAATATGTACTCGGAAACATGTTTCCTTTCCAGCGAGTTCATACATATGTGGTTGTTAAAGAAGCAAACTTATGAATTCGAACCTCAGTTCTAACTTATGTTATACAAAAAATCGGTTCTAAGCAATTCCACTTACAGTGTCACCTCGGTTTGCCTATTCGGTTTACCAATTCTTCTTATTCCTTCTAATTTTTTAAACTGTTTTGGAAATTTGATTTAACTTATAGTACAGGAAGCGGTGTTAGCTACATGTACAGTGTACGTGAGTGAAGCAACAAAAATGTCTGATGATGTCCATTTTTAGAGTATGTGCTGTCAATTTTTAGGGTATGTGCTGTCAAACTTTGACTGTGTTGTCAGTCGAGTTCAGGGTGTATTATTTCTGTTCGTGATGGTAAGGCGCTGCAATTCGTTGAGTTCCCGTAGTGTGCACGGTTGCTTTGAATAGTTCTTCCATCGTGTTTCGAAACGTTTTTATTTGTTGGTTGTATAACAATAGGCGTAATAAACGTGATGAATTACGGATGAAAAATCAAGAAAATGTACTGGAAAATAAAAAAATTAAACATTAAAAACCGTGCAGTGCATCTTAAGTGTTAAAACACCATGCTTCCTAAAAAAGAATTGAGATTGAAAAAAATAAGTTGAAGCAAAATCGATGAAATCTTGATTTAATCAAATTTTGCTTGGCGCCCCTGAGATTAACTATTCAACTGCAGACCAGCCCTGTTGTAATGCGTTTGTGTTTGTGAAACTCACACTACTTAGAAAATTGTACTTCTTATTCAATGCTTTGACCAAACGATGCTGTTGACGTTGCTGGTGCTGGTTTTATCTGTGTCGAAAGATTAAAATACATGGGCTCTAAAACAATGGCCGCCGCTGTTGCTGGCGCTATTGCTGTTGCTGGTTCAATCTGTTTCTCGCTTTAACGTAGTCAATCATCAGCGGATGGCAAGAATTTTGATGGATTAAAAACCTCATTTTTCTGCTCTTTAAGCAATGAATGTCTGCCACGAAGTCACTTTGTTTGTTTATAATTTTTGATTAAATGAAAGAGAATGGATCTTATATTGATAAATTACTTACTTACTTACTTAAGGTGGCGCTACAGCCCGTTGTGGACTTGGGCCTCAATCAACAGTCTCCGCCAGCCAACTCGGTCCACAGCCAGCTTTCTCCAGCTTGCACGCCAAGTTTACTGTGGTGGGAATAGTGTCGAAGGCTTTCCGGGCCGGAGCATTGGTGTCCATCCGCTCTAAATGACCGAGCCATCTGAGTCTCTGGACCTTGACCCTTCTGGCTAGGTCCATGTCGTTGTACAACCCGTAAAATTCGCTGTTATATCTTCTTTAGCCATTCCCCTTCAATGCACACGGGGCCAAAGATGACCCGAAGAACTTTCCTCTCGAAACAGCCTAAGGCACTTTCATCCGATTTTGTCAAGGTCCATGCTTCTGCACCATACAGCCAGGGCTGGGATGATGAGGGCTTTTCCACTCTAATGCTTTCTTCGCCCAAAGAAACAGCGATTAGCAAGAGTTATTCATCGTCTAATATCGGCGCTGGTGTTATTGCCTGTGTTTATAGCGGAACCTGTCTGTCTGTCCGAGCTGTCGGTGTTGGGTGTCCTTCCTCGAAGACAGCATATACTTCGTTTTTCCCTCATTACCGCTAAACCCATTTTGCCGCTTCTGTCTCAATTCTCACAAAGGCGCCATTGACATCACGCTGTGTTCTTCCCATTATATCAATATCATCGGCGTGCGCGAGAAGTTGATCAGATTTTTGGAAGATAGTGCCTCTGGTGTTGACAGTGGAGTTCTGCACTATCTCCTCAAGAACGATGTTAAAGAAATCGCACGACAGTGCATCGCCTTGTCTGAATCTTTTGTTTCTATTCTGTTTATTCACATATCCTTTCAAATGAAAATATGCCTCGTCATTCATTATGAGTATGACAGTAATTTTCACAGTAATCGATGACTGATTTTTATAAAATGTTTAAACGATTAAAACACGTTGGCTTCCCGAATATTTTTATAATAAATTTACCACGTGTCTACTTCACGACTGTCAAAAATATGAACTGTCAAGAGTATTGTTTACCAAAATGGCGGCAAAACAAAGAAGTATAGTTTCTTCCCGGCGCACACCCGTGGAATGCCTTTTGGTGAACCGAGTTGCAATTCGGTTTGCATAAAAACAACTCGAGTGAACTTGGTTTACAAAATTTACGATTCGGTACATCATTAATTAAAATATCATAAACCGAAATCGTAGAAACTTTGGGACGATATCTATCGATCTCAAGTTCACTTTTTCCATGTCCCCCATTTCAACGCGATTTTGAAAGGCGCGGTACATCGGTTTCGGTTAACCTATGCTACGAGTTATTGCTAATATAGGGGCGCTGATGAGATGCTCGCTTATAGCGCCCTCGTAGCATGTCTAGCTCGTCGCCTGCTGCTTTGAACAACTCAGCAGCTAGTCCATTAGAAGGAAGCTAAACCGATTACCGAATTTGCAAACCGAAGAGGCAAACCAAGTTGACACTGTACGTGAAATGGCTCAGGACCGATTTTTATTTCAACATAAGTTGGAACTGAGGTTCAAGTTCATAAGTTTGCTTCTTTAACAAGCACATATGTATGAACTCGCTGCAACTGCGCGCCCCTTTGTTGCCAGCGCCCCTAGGCACATGCCTAGTTTGCCTTTAGGATAATACGCCACTGAGCATAGGTATTGATTAGAGCTTTAGAGCCCTCAAGCTGTAACACAAAAAAGTTTTTGGCATCTTATAAGTGCGTTCTATCAAACAATCAAAACAACTGGGTAGTTTATAGCTATCATTGAACAAAATCCGTTAGCGAAAGAACGACCACTAAGTAGTTGAGAAAGAGGTTTGTCATATGATAGCAATGTTCTCGTCCGCAGATTCAAAAGATATTCATCTGATTCATGGTCAATTTAGTCATATGGTCGAACCAATTGGATATTCATCCAGATGACCAGCTCATCCGAAGTCATTTGTCTGTCGTTACTGCATCGAAGCTGTGCCTCCCAAATTATTAGTCAAAGCTGTTCAAACTGTATTGGTATTTGAGGTGCAATAAGAAAAAAAGGATTAACCATATGAATTCCAGAATTCAAAAGCTTGTATATGTATGTATTGTATTTGCCTACAAAAAATCAATTATTCTCAAGAATACATTTTTCTAAATTCTCCAATTCGGAAAAACTTCTACTCGCTTTCAAAATTCCTCCAAAGCACGTGTGATTGCTAGTATCCGACTGCTCAACGATTTCGTTTAAGTTTTCAAAACGAACATGGATATAAAAAAAAGCGCCACGGTTAGTCCAAAACTGTATACAAAACATTTAAATAAAACTCAATACTCTTCAGCTTTTTAGTAATTTCAAACTTACAGCATTTGCAAAACACTTGCCAAAACCAGGGCTCTCTGGGTGCAGGGAACAATCCTTTATATAAGCTTGAATTGCTTGCAAATCGGCAAGGAGTTCGTCCTTAGTAGATGGCGGATGGTCTCTACCTTTGTGACCCTTCAAAAAACATTCAAACACAACACTTCTTCCTACACCAGTAAAATCCAATCCGTTGAATCTTAACATGGCATACAAGTCATCAATGCAAGGGTAATCTTCACTGTACAGGAACCGTATCAATTCCCTCTGTTTACTGAATGAACTATCAGATTTAATTGCGATTTTCTGTTGTAATTCTTTAACCAGCATATTTTTCATTAGCTGTAATACAAAAAGAATATGGGAAACCTATCGTTAAATAAGTTCTTAAACTCTTACGGTTCGCTGAACACATCTTGGAGTATCTAGTTCCTTGGTGATTTGTCGGCAGTTTTTGAACTCTTCCTCGATTTCTATTAGATTTTCGATTAATTTCTTATTATTTTCGAAATTTTCTTCCGACACTTCAGTCGCACTACGACCGAGTTTCAAACAACTTTCCAGATCAAAATTGTACTCAGGATTGAGTTGCATAGTAATGTATTGCCTGATGCATGTATCCATTGCTTGATCCAGTTCAGTAATTTCCGAGAAATAATCTGATGAATTGCCATTAAGGTAACTTATGAGATTCCCTCGGATGCTCATTTTTTCATCGTTGTAGTAGGTGGTTGACAAGTCCTTTGGAAAACAAATGAACAATATTTAAAAGAAAAACCATTGAAGAATTTCGGCCTACCGCCTCCGCCCAACAGGAACCATAATCTCCAGCTAAGGTGCAGTCTCTCAACGACTCGTATTTATCTTTGACCATATCGAGTTTCTGCAAGAAACTATGCATATCTTCTGGTGGAGAACTTTTCACTGGAACAGTTTCTTTTGTGTTGTCTGAATGCGGTTGAGGTATGTCTTCCAGGCAAACATTTAGTTCGTTTCGAGCCTTAGCTATTTCAAATCTACTCTCATCGGAAAATCTAGCTAGACAATTTTGCTTTTTTTGTTGAACGTTTTCGACGTTTTTTGAGTGGAAATCAGTAATCAAATCAATTTCGTTCAATATTTTTCTGCTCTCATCAGCCTGAGAAATTGTTGCATAATTGATGAAGTCACTATTAAAAGAGTCATACTCACGATGTTCTTAACACACTCAAAATAATCCTTGGCATTCGGTTCCAAAGAGCACTTCTTCGACAGTGCTTGTATCAGTTTTACTTTTTCAAATACTTGAAATCGCAGATCGGCAGCCTTCAAACACGATTCCGAACTGATTTTGATCTTATCAGTTATTGAACTAACCTTGGCTGAGAACCCATTTAAACAACCGAATTGGGCATTAAATAAGTCGTGAGCATGATTGCTTTCATCTAACGGCAAGCTCCATGCGAAAGAAACCTAAAGAAAGTTTGAAATTAGAAAAAGAATAGTTTTCGACTGAATAAAACAAAATTACTGTCGCAAGGAAGTACAAAATGAAGACTGTGAAACCGAGGTACCTCATGATTGATTTTTGAGGACTGAACGCTAAAACCAAACTGATTGCCAAGAATCTATGTTTCGCTGAAGCAACACACAATTTTTTTGATTTTTGATAAGCCTAATGTGACCTCAAGGGTCAGAATTAGAAAATTTGTACGTAATTTGTATTTTTGTACAACAAGATAATTTCATAAGAATAAATTCTTGTAAATTCAAAAAGTCTTCAAGTCAAAATACAAACTATTAACTACAACACAATTTATGTTCTATCAGCTTTTGTACTCAGGCCTAGTCAGCATTGCTTGGTTATAGGTTATCAGGTTGTAAATCAATTAAGAACTCTTTGGAGTTAAGAGATCAAAGAGTCATACATGCAAATATTGTAGTTTTTAGGATTCATAAAAGCTTGGAAGGGGAATTAACACTGTCTGGGTTGTTTAACACTTTACTTTTGGGCTATCCAGATTAAAGGTCCGCCGTAGTAAACCACATATTGGTAATGCCAAAATATATTCCAAAACTTGTTTTTCCTTTTAAGATACTTGAAACACGTGTTATCATTTTCCAATGAAATTGATTTAAATCGATATTTCTGACAGAATTTGATAAATTTTACTTTATCTTGGCTAATAATAGTCATCCTCTACGAAAATTCCAAGAATGAATGATTTGTCTTTTTTCTTAAATATGCAAGCATCATCGATTCATATCTTTCAGTTGTAGTCTTTTCAGGGTTTGAGTAAATGTTGCATTTCACTGTTTTGGAGCTTGTTTCATACATACTTTTGTTAAGTCGACAAACTCGTCAAGGCTCATCATTGAATCCTTCAGGTTGTAGCATATACATTTCTTTGTTCAACTTTCGACTAAGAAAAAGCCTGAACTTCTAATCCTTTGATAACAGCATTACTAAAGAGAAAACGAATAATTGTATACCTTTTGCTACTGGAGCAAATGTTAACTTGGATGTTAATGGTTAATGATTCATAGTAAAACATGATGAATCATGCACGATTCATGGCTGCAAATTACTTCTTAACATGAATCATATTGAATCATCATTTTATATTATGAATCATATATGAATCATATATTTTTTCTGATTCATATCATTTCATCACTCTTTACCATGATTCATAAAGGATTCGTAAATTTGTTCATGATTCCTAGTTGCAATGGATGCAACGGATCATTATTTTTGAGACGTAGAATGAATCATATATGACTCATGGTTACAAATGACAAATCATGAATGATTTATGGTTACCAATGACAAGCCATATATAAGGTGCAGGTATATGATTCATGTTAAAAATTGATGAATAGTAGAATTATGAATCAAATATGTTTCATGGTAAGTAATGATGAATCATGTATGATTCATTACTTCAAATGATTCATGACTCGAAATGCTGAATCATAAATAAATCAAGGCTACAAATGATGAATCACATGAAATAAGATCATGAATCATATACGTAGGTAAAAATGATAAATTATGCAAGACAAGTGGCTGCAAATGATGAAAAATGTACGATTTACGGTGATAATTCATGAAAAAAATATGAATCGTATGCGATTCATGAAATTAAATGATGAATCAAATATGATTTACTGTTTCAAATGATAAATCATGCATGATTCATGGATGGCTGCAAAGTATGAATAATTTATGATTATTTTCTTATCGTGAATCATATTTTTCCTGACTCATAATTTTAAATCATGAATCATAAATGATTCGCATATTGTTTCATGATTTATAGTTGCAATAGATAAATCATTATTGTCTGGTACATTAGATGAATCATGTATCGTAAGTCCTTACATACGGCGAGCCATATATGAGTTATGGTTTTATTTGACAATATTTACGAATCATATTTGATTCATAATTAAAATCAATGAATTATTTGAAAAAATTAATCCAATATGAATAAAATTTGATTCATGGCAGAAAATGATGAATAATGCATGATTTATGGTTGCAAATGATGAACCATATATGATTCATGGTTATACATCATGAATCATATATGATTCATATATAAAAATTAATCGAATATGATTCATAGTACAGAGTAATGAATCACAAAGAATTCAAATCACAAAAAGTAATGAATTACTCCATTTGTTACCATGAATCGTATTGATTCATCATTTTATATGATGTATCAAATGTGATTCATATAATTCTTCTGATTCGTATCATTTATTCGTTTTTATGATGTCATATCATACTTGATTTATCATTATAAATTGTGAATCACAAATGATTCAAATATTTCTTTATGAAGTTGCAAATAATGAATCATAGAATGAATCAAATGTGATGCATAGAAAAAATAATATATGATTCACCATGAATCATAACAATGGCGAGTCATATATGATGCAGGCTAAAAAATGGGGAATCATAAATGATTCATGTTTACAAATGATGATCCTTATCGTTTTACATCATTATTGCTGTTATGTGAATCATATCTGATTCACCGTACTTTAAAGGTGTAATGTGGAATTGAAGACAAAAGGTGGGCATTGTTGTTTTTAACAAAAACACTACCAAGTTATTGGACTTGACTTTGCTTAAGTATAGTACTGGCTGATCCCACGAACCTTGTCTCGCCTGCCTTCAGATCAACTCCAAAATATAAAGTATGCACAGATTTTTCAAAATGCTCGAAGAATTTTTCTCTCGTAGCAGCCTCATGCGTTTTCATCCGATGTGTTCATGGTCCATGCTTCTGCACCATACACGAGGGTCGGGATGATGAAGGTTTTGTACAGTGAGACTTTAGTTGTTCGAGACAGGACTTTACTACTCAATTGCCACCTAAGTACAAAGATGCAGCGATTGGCAAGAGTGATCCTTCGTTTGATTTCAGCACTGGCTGGTGTTGTTGTCTGAGTTTATAGCGGATCCTAGGTAGACGAAGTCGTTAACTATCTCGAAGTTAAATCTGTCTATGCTGACATTTGATCCAAGACGTCGATGTTGGTCGTCCTTTCTTGTTGACAACATTTACTTGTTCTTGTCTTCGTTAAGCGCTAGATTCATCTTCCTGGCCTCCGTCTCAAGGCTTATACTAACGCTCCACTGACATCACGCTGTGTTATTCCAATTATGTCAATGTCGTCTACGGATTTTTGAAAAATTGTGCCTCTGGTGTTGACGTTAGAGTTTTGCGCAATCTTTTCAAGAATGATGTCGAAGTAATTGCATGACAGCGCATCACCTTGTCTTTAACCATTTTTAAAAATCATCATTTGAGTGATAAGCTCTGGTCAATTTATCACAGGTCAACATTTTTTTGAGTCTGTTATTTAAACTATATTTTCTGATGAGGTGCATCGAAAAATAAATAGAAACGCCAATAATGATTAATAAAGTTTGCTTTTGTGGTAAATATCATGAAAAGTTGACATTTCGTACTTCGGTCGTGCTCATGTGAATAATGCTTTAGATTTTTCAAGAGCCTTAGCAATTATGATGTAAGAGAGAGATGTGGGGGCCTCTAGGTGTGAAGAGGCGACTAGTGTAATGTCAAGGCAGTATAAGCGTGCACGTTGTGCACGTTGGAAGCTAAAATCAAAGCTGGTATTTTCGTAGGTCCTCAAATAAGGAAAATAATGGCATGAAAAACAAGCGTGGCTCAGTCTTAAAGAAGTAATACATGGCTTCCTTGGCAACAAAAAGGCTGACAATTATAAAGAGCTGATTTCAAATATGCTTGTAAGCTTCAAAGCCATGGGTTGCAGAATGTCACTTAAAGTGCACATGCTTCATGCGCACTTAGACAAATTTAAAGATAACTTGGGTGAATATTCAGAAGAGCAGGGGGAACGCTTCCACCAAGATATAATGAATTTTGAACAACGTTATCAAGGACAATATAATGAAAATATGATGGGTGATTACATTTGGGGCCTCATACGAGAAAGTTCTTACTTTCACAAGAGAAATCCAAAAAATATTCATTTTTAGACTTTTTTTTTCTTTTTTTTTGAATTTTTCTTTTTATTTTCATTGTTCTATAATAAAAGTTGAAAAAATATATATATTTCAAAACTTGTTTTACTTTAAAATATAAATCAAACTGAAAATAGGGGTTTTCCAGCCAAATTTGAAATTTCGTTCTGGTAGCTACAAAAGCAAACTTTATAATGTAAAAATATTTTTATATTTTTAAGTTAGGCATAAGTAATCAAAATCCGCGGTACAGAACTCAGACTCAAAATTCATTCGTGAATCTCCCTGCGATTTAAAAGTGCCATTACTCTCATTTTCCAACAAATCATACAGAAAAACAAAGACCTGAAAACATATACCTAACCTCAAAACAATTTTTAACCCTTCATTTGATCCAATTTTAAACGTTCTCAATTCCAGGTGATAAAAACTCGCCAGCAATTACAAGGTGAACTCCAAAAAACTAAAGGTTCCTCACAGCCATACAGAGGTGTTTATCAATCGATTCGTTCCATAATAAAAGCCGAAGGCCTCTGGGGTCTACAAAAAGGTCTCGGACCAGCATTAACCTTCCAATTCGTCCTGAATAGCTCACGTCTGGGATTCTATCAAACAGTAGAAGACTTACAATGGACGAAATTCGACAACGACAAAGCTCATCATTCGCCAGTACTTTGTGTCTTTTGGGGTGGAGTGTCCGGTGTTCTGGGATCATCGCTAGGCTGTCCACTTTATATGATCAAAACTCAAATACAAGCACAATCAGTGGGGAAGTATGCAGTCGGTTTTCAACATAACCACCAAAACACTGCACACGCATTGGTCAATATTGTCAAAAAACAAGGTTACTTGGCATTGTGGCGCGGTTATAGTGGTATTGTTCCTCGGACGGCTGTGGCATCATCAGCGCAGCTTGGAACATTTTCTGCATGCAAGGATGTCCTGGTGCAATATGAGGTAAATTAAAACAGTTTTGCTGACAGTTGTTTGTTGAAAATCAGTTTTGAATTCTAGATTTTCCAAAAATCATTTCTTTTGACGGCATTTGGAGCGAGTATGGTGAGCGGTTTCTTCGCTGTGGTCTGTATGACACCGTTTGATGTGGTGGCAACGAGGTTGTTCAATCAAGGTAGGATCATTATAAGTCCAGTTGTTCTCGGAGTTTCTAACATTTTTGTGTTATTTTTTCATAGGAGTTGATAGTAACGGAAAAGGGCTGCTATATACAAATTTATTCGACTGCTTCATAAAAACTTTCCGTTGCGAAGGTCTGAAAGGACTTTATAAAGGATTTGTGCCGAATTATTGGCGTATGGCACCTCATACGATATTGAATTTGACATTTTGGGAACAATTGAAAAAGTGGAAAAATGTTTATTTGGCTGAAGAAGGAACTGTTTATTTTGAGTAATAATTGAGTGTCTATTGAAAATAAACTGTGCGGGTACAAAGTATTGAAAAAAAAAACTCACTAGTAATTAGTCAATTTTTTGTTTATGATTTTTCTTCTTTAAGAATAATTTTTAATGCGGTCGCAAAAAATCTCTTTTGCTATCGTGTTGGGCCGGTTTGATACAAAGATTTTGGATTTCAACTCGGAAATCGATATAGAAGGACAGTAACCAAGATAAATGGTTTTGGGATCACAAATCGTTGACCGGCCATGGCAAATATTTTTTGATTTCATTGAATGGTAGGAGGCCCTTTTGTATCATATATTTGAGGCTTCCTGTGAAAATTTGGAGGGGTGCTAATTTGAAATACGGAGAACATTTCTGAACACAGAAATCGGTAGAGAAACATTTTTAAAGGAACATTTGGGCTACCTTTGCGACTATCAACAAGATTGTTGCCCATGAAGAAGAATAGGTTTCATGAATAACTTTTCTTTGAAGGACCATTCGATGGGTTTTGTACTGATGCATTGGCTGCATACATTACAAATTCTTAAATAGCATGAATTATATCAACTAAATATAATTTTCATATCGTATCAGAAAGACTTTTGTATGAAATTGTATAACTTAGCAGAATTTAATTCACACCCAGTTTTTGTAAGAAATGGGCATAAGGTAGTGAACCGTCGACCACAAAATGAGGTAGAGGTTGAAGAGTGGTAACATTCCATGTCTCCTAAGATATGGAAACTGATCAGTCGGTCAAAGTATAAGTCTCGGACCTGTACGTTGAAACACCGGTTAACCGCCGTTGATAGCCGGAGGAAACTCCGTTGATAAACCGGTTCAACTCCGTTAATGAGCCATGGGAAGCCTTGTTGATAGCCGATTGAAAGATCGTTGATAGCCAAAGGAAACTCCGTTGATAGGCCAAAGGAAACCTTGTTGATACACCGGTTAATCGCGGTAGAAGGTTGGAGGATATTCAGTTGATAAACCGGTTTAAAGGAGTTGATGAGCTTAAGGTAACTTTGTTGACAGCAGATCGAAAGGTCGTTGTTAGCCAGAGGAAACTCCGTCGATAAGCTGAGGGAAACACAGCGGTTGAAAGTCGAAGGAAACTCAGTTGATAAACCGGTTCAAAGCAGTTGATGAGGTAAGGGAAACCTTGTTGATAGCCGATAGAAAGGCCGTTGATAGCCAAAGGAAACTCCGTTGATGAGCCAAGGGAAACATTGTTGATTTACCGGTTAATGGCCGTTAAAAGCCGGAGGAAACTCCGTTGATAGCCAAGGGAAACCTTGTTGATACACCGGTTGGTCACCGTTGAAAACCGGAAGAAACTCCTTTGATACACTAGGGACTTAGGGAAATTCTGAAGGAAATTCTGCTTCGTGTTCATCTTTCATTCATCACAAATCTGAGAAGTACGAGGGGTGTTCAATAAAGACTGAGAGTGATGTCATAAAACTTTTTCTATACAAAATTATTAATCGGCGGACTGATCACGTTCAAGATACTCTCCATTAAAACCTATACACCTGTTCATGCACCTCTGCCACTCTTCGAAGACATGTTCAAAGCCATTTGAATTAAGGCGCTTTAAAATCGCATTAAGGCTTTAACAAAAGCTGCAGCGGATGAAAAACGCCTCCCTTTGAGTTCCTTTTTGGCTGTGGGGTACAAGAAGAAGTCGTTTGGAGCCAGGTCGGGGCTATAGGGCGGGTGCGGTACCGTTTCGATATTTTTTCTGGTCATGAAGTCTTGAACCTTAACCGCGACGTGTGGCCTGGCGTTGTCTTGGTGCAGTTTCCAATTTCCAACGAGCTCTGAACGCTTCTTAGGGATGTGGTCTTTCATCATTTGCTTTAAAACGGATATGTAGTAGTCGGCATTAACTGTCCGGCCTTCTGGAACCGTGTGAGTGTACACCATACTTGCCGGGACCACCTTTCAGCTCGCAGCTCTCACGGCCTTCCAAATACTCCTTGTGCCATCGGAAACACGTGCTTTCACCCATAACACTATTGCCATATGCTTTTTTCAAGTCGACGTAGGTTTCTTTCGCGGTTTTTTTTTCAATAAAATGCAAAACTTTATGGCGTAACGTTATTCGCGAAATTCAGGCATCAAGCTTCGCGCGAATCCGCATAGAAACCGAAAAAAAAACACGCTATCCACTTCGGGTTTGCACTAATCGACTGAGAATTGGACAGGCTTTCGAATAGGGAATTTATTGACAGGCGAGCCCGATAGTTCCAGTAGTTCCCAAACTACAGCGCTACTCTCAGTCTTTATTGAACACCCCTCGTACATAAAGTTCCGAGCCGTGAAAGAAGAAAGTCATCAAAAGGGGCCTGATTATGGGATTCGCGGCGGATCGTTTTCAATTCGGCTCGCGCCGTATTTCTTTATTAACGAATTCGTGGCGGAGCGAATCAAATTCTTCCATATTCCAGTGATTTGACACTTTTGGTTTGACTATTTCTTTCAATATCCCAGTCAATAATAACAAACACTCTTTCGTCTGTGAATCCGCAGAAAAAAGTTGTCGGATTTCAACTCGCCTGCAAACATTATGACATTTCAAACTCGCTGTAGAGCTCGTTAATTGATCGAATTCAAAACGGAGAAGTCGAAGGCGAAAGCAATAATTGAAAAAATTCAAACTCGCTAGCAAAACGATTCGCCCATAATCAGGCCCCAGGAAGAACTCTATAGTCAACTTTGTCTGATACTGCAAATGAAACTATATATAATATGAAGCAATTTATCTTGCTTTCTATTGGACCAAACTAAGGCTTACTCTTCCTAACCTTAGTAAACCCTGGATCCCCTGAAGTTACCACAGCCTTTGATAACAAGGAACATCACAGTTTCAAAAGAGTTTGTTGCTAAATGTCTATTTTATTAGAAGCAAGACCAGTCAATGAAGACCCAGTCCCAGCCCCCAGCACAGAAGAGGTAGAAAGAGCCATCCAAAAGCTAAAAAATAACGAGTCCTCCGGGTCGGATGACATACCGGAGCTCTTTAAATATGGAGGAGGTGTTTTGATGAACCGCATGCACCAGGTAATCAACAAAGTGTTGGAGGAAGAATGAATGCCCACTGACTGGTCGATAAGCTCCATATTTCGCATCTACAAAAAAGTCGATCCTCTGTCATTCAAAAACTACCGAGGCATATCCCTGCTTAATGTTGCATACAAAACCCTATCCAAGTACTGTGTGGGCGTCTTAAACCGTTCTGCAACAAATAATCGGCACGTACCAGTGTGGCTTTAAGCCAGAACAACGCTAGACCAAATATGCACACTGAGGCAGATCCTGGAAAAGACCAACGAATTTCAAGTCGAAACCCACCATCTTTTCATCGACTTCAAAGCTGTTTGTGATAGCATTCACCGCAAAGAGCTTATGATGGCGATGTCTGAATTCGGGATCCCGAAAAAACTGATCCAGCTGTGCCGCATGCCGCAGCTCATCCCAGTTGTTTCAAACATGTGCAGGGTTTAGACAAGGAGATGCGCTGTCATGTGACTTCTTCAACATAGTCCTGGAGCAGATAGTACGCAAGGCAGTTGTGAGCACGGAAAACACTATCTTCAACAAGTCCACCAAGCTCCTAGGTTATGCAGACGACATTGACCTCATCGAGAACTGTGCTTGAGGCCTTCACAGCGATTGAAGAACATCAATCCCAAACGACAACTTAGTGGAGATTCGACGAAGAATTACCCTAGCGAACCGCTGCTACTTCGGTTTTGCCAAACAACCGGATTCAAAACTCCTCACTCCGAAGACAAAGTGTCTGCTGTACAAGACTTTGATTTTACCAGTCCTACTCTACGGCGCCGAGTGCTGGACGATTAAGAAAAAAGGAAAATTGATACTGGGCACTTTCGAAAGAAAAATTCTTCGACAGATTTTCGGTCTCGTATGCGACGGTGGCGAATGGAGAAGAAGGTTCAACCGAGAACTATACAAGTTGTACAAAGATATGGATGCAGTCCAGGAAGCCAAGAAAAAACGACTACATTGGCTCGGCCACATCAAGCGAATGGACGACAACGCTTCAGCCAAGAAAGTCTTCTTATCGTAGCCTCCAGGTTCGAGACGACAAGGATGACCGAACTTACAGTTCAAGGACGAAAGTGATTGTGGATGTCAAATCCCTTGGTTTCGGCGACTGGAGAGTGGATGCGAGGGACCGATCACGCTGGAAGGCTGCAATATCTCAGGCTGAGACCCTTCATGGATTATGAGCCGGATAAGTAAGTAAGTAGTATTTTTAACCACGATGGCAACACTTTTTCCTCACATGTTCAAACGAAAACACAGGAAAACGTAAACAACTTAATTTTACAGAGAGACACGAACGACTTCTAAGAGTTTCTGAAGTAGTGTACCTAAACAGTGTTCAAAGTTGTTTGAATCGAGATGAATCAAGTTGTGTAAAGCTTACACGAGGGTCATTTAGTTTGATTTGCCTATCATTCATATTGAATATAATGACGTATTGACATTGATAACAAACCGAATTAAGAACAACTTTATTGTTCACAAACTCTTCTACTGTCTGCGTGATAAGAACTGCTGATAATTTAATAACCAGCTGAGTTAAATAGATTGCTTGCGTGATTATAAATATTTGTTTCATTTGTTACATAATTTCCGCCTGATACTAAAAACAAGTGATCACACATTTTGATGAAGACGTTCTTTGAGAGGCCAGTACATTTAAAACAACCACGTCTCGAGTGTAGGTTTGTGCTTTATCATTGCGGATATTTGTTTTAAGTATACATTTCTTGAGGTGTGACGCACATAGTTCGCAATGTTAATAATAAAAAATTCCTTTTTTTTTTGGCGGTTTGAATGTTTGTAAATAAAAGAAGCTTTTACTACTAGCCAAGAAAAGCTCTTAAAATGGATTATCTGCTGGGCGGCACAGCGGCTGTGTGTGCTGGATTCTTCAGTAATCCGTTGGATGTGAGTATTTTACTATCACAGAAATTAAGCAAGATTAAGAGCAAAAATCAATTCATTGGTGCGGTCACTACGTCGTATGTGGAACAAAAATATGTTCATCCAATTGTTTTTGTCCTTGACGGTGGCATTAAAGATATCTAAGGGATTCTCCAATAAGAGGTGTTATGTTGATATTCAGAGAAAAATTGCATTTTTTGAGATAAATGATCGGATGTTTATTTCATTATAAAGAAGAAGGTATGCCGTTAATAATGGAACACAACATCAGCAAAACGGCCACGCTTACTCGACCATATACTTTATATGAAATTTTCCATAACCAAATCGCAGAGTGGCTGCCCTATGTCCTCGATAGCCTCACGAATTCCATCTTTGAGGTCTTGAATCGACGCGTGGCTGTTGGCGTAGACCTTATCTTTCACGTGGCCTCAAAGAAAGAAGTCGCAAGGTGTTAAATCACAAGATCTCGGTGGCCAATTGTGATCACCTCTTCGAGAGCCCGTGTTGGTCCGGAAACTTTTCCTGTAAAACATCGATGGTTTCATTGCTTGTGTGGCACGTAGCGCGTGCCGTCTTGTTGAAAGTAAACGCTGTCCAGATCAATACCATCCAATTCGGCAATAAAAAATCATTAATCATCTCTTGATAGCGCAATCCATTGACCGTAACTGTTGATCCAGCCTCATTTTCGAAAAGATAAGGTCCAATGACACCGCCGGACCATAAACCGCACCAAACAGTCACGCGTTAAGGATGGAGAGGCTATTCAACAATAACTCTTGGGTTTTCCGTGCCCCAAATGCGACATACAGTTTTGATCGTTGACGTAGCCTCCGAGGTGGAAATGGGCCTCATCAGTCAAGATGATTTTTCGATGAAATTCCGGATCATTTTCATGCATTTCAAACACCCAATTAGCAAAGACACGACGTTGTTGATGATCAGCCGGCTTGAGTTCTTGTGTTAACTGAACTTTATAAGCCTTAAGACCCAAGTCTTTATGAAAAATACGGTGAAATGACGTTTGTGGAATGCCTAATTGCAAAAAACGACGAGGAATGGATAAACCTTGGTTTTCTTCAACACTTTGGGCTACAACAGCAATATTCTCAGTTGTTCTTGAGCGACGTGCACGGGTTTTATTCTTTACATCACTAACTTGTCCGAACAGTTCGAATTTGTCCACCAATTTCTGTATTGCGGTCCGACAAGGTTCTTCACGGCGACCCAAAAATGTGTCCAATGGAATAGTTTCAGAAGGCTTCTGGACTTTTCCGAATGCTTCTGGACTGCCAATGGAAAACGACAGTAGTTTCTACTTGTCAAATGTCAAAAAAATGACAGTTTCAAGAGTGACAGCTACCGAAATAGCTGGCTGTTCAAAATAACACCTCTTATTGGAAATCCCTTTATAACCCCTTTGTCCCAGTGTCTAATAGATGAAGTGCTATTCGGAAACACATTCAATTTAATACCCTATCTATTCAAGGTAATAAAAACCCGTCAGCAATTGCAAGGTGAACTTCAAACCACCAAAGGCTCCGCACAACCCTACAAGGGTCTATATCAATCATTTCGTTCCATTATCAAAGCTGAAGGTGTGAGAGGCCTCCAGAAGGGTCTTAGTTCAGCCTTGACATTTCAATTTGTTATGAATAGCTCTCGACTCGGGCTATATCAAACGGTCGACGACTGGAATTGGACAAAACTAAACAGCGAAAATTCACAACGTTCACCATCATTGTGCCTCTTTTGGGGTGGAGTCTCCGGTGTTCTAGGATCAGTACTAGGCTGTCCATTTTACATGATCAAAACCCAAGTTCAAGCACAGTCAAAAGGCAAATATGCAGTTGGCTATCAACATCAGCACAAAAGTACTATGAGTGCTCTAATCAATACAATTAAACAACAGGGAGTCTTCGGCTTGTGGCGTGGTGTCACTGGAATTGTGCCACGAACTGCTGTTGCCTCTGCGGCACAACTTGGCACTTTTTCAACCACTAAGGATTTTCTAGTGCAGTATGAAGTAGGAATGAAACAAATCGATTTGATGAGAAGAAATTCAAATTATGGACATTTCAGATTTTTAAAAATTCAGTTCTTTTAACGGCAATTGGTTCAAGTATGGCAAGTAGTTTCTGTGCTGTGGTTTGTATGACACCGTTTGATGTGGTTGCAACAAGAATGTTCAATCAAGGTATGGATTCATTGTCACTTTTTTTGTTACTTTCAGCGCTATTCTGCTACCCACGTGAATCGTAAATTCGATTAACCCATTCGATTGCCGCGAACACTGCCTTTACATTCTGCTATTCATCGGGTGAACTGCATTATCCAAACCAATTTGACATTTCAAGTCAACAGCTGAAGCTTTGTCAAAAATGTTCGATTAAATAAAAAAGCATTTCAATATGTATTGAATATTGTTGAAATGAGTCTTCCATCTCCACGGCGAAATGATGCTCTTTCAAGGAAAGATAAGTTAATCGCTTGTTTCAGAGTTTTTGGTGAAGGTAGTCTGCAACATGGCGTTGGACAAGATTTTTATGTAGGAATCGCTCAACCCACATTTAGCAAAGTCTTGCAGGTGATACTGGACGTTTTAGAAGAGGCCTTTTTATGCCCGAAGTGGATAAATTTCAAAATGTCAACAGAAGAAAGACTTGAAGCAAAGCAAAGTTTTACGAAAAATGTGGTCTGCCTGGGGTTGTTATGTGTGTTGACAGTAAAACATCCTTCTGGCTACATCCATGTCGTTGTATGACCCGTAAAGTTCGCTGTTATATCTTCTTCGCCATTCCCCTTCAATGCACACGGGGCCAAAGATGACCCGAAGAAATTTCCTCTCCAAACAGCTTAAGGCACTTTCATGCGATTTTGTCAAGGTCCATGCTTCTGCACCATACAGCAGGGCTGGGATGATGAGGGTTTTGTACAATTTTACCTTAGTTGCTCGAGAGAGGGTTTTTCCACTCAATTGCTTTCTTAGCCCAAGGAAACAGTGATTTGCTAGGGTTATTCTTCGTCTGATCTCGGCGCTGGTGTTATTGTCCGTGTTTATATAGCGGAGCCTAGGTAGACAAACTCCTCTACTACCTCGAAGTTATATGCGTCTATTGTGACGTTCTGTCCGAGGCGTCGGTGTTGGGTGACAGCATAAACTTCGTTTTTCCCTCATTTACCGTTAAACCCGTTTTTGCCGCTTCTGTCTGAGTTCTCACAAAGGCGCCATTGACATCACGCTGTATTCTTCCCATTATATTGTAATATTCGGCTTGATCCGACTGGTAGTGTTCGCTTTCCGTCTGTGCGAATAGCCCTTTGGAGATTTATGTCGCCCACAGCTCTCACAAAGGCTTCAACAGCTAGTTGATCTATTATCTCGTTGCCAGCTGTTGGGTATACCAGGCGAACCAATCGCTCGATATCTGCCTGCAGCTGGTGCAGAGTTTCACCTCTTTTCTGTGCTCTATTGTTTAGCTGAACTCGTAAGACTTCTGTCATGTGACTATCTCCAAAACGCTGTTCGATTGCGTTTACCAGAACTTTGAAGTCACCACTTTTCTCTACTGGAATGGTTTGTAGCAGTTCAGCAGCTGCTACTCTTAAAGCAAGCGTAAGCAATGTATTTTTCGTCATCGTCCCAGTACGACACGATTTTTGGTCTTGCGACAAGCAAACGTTTTGTCCGCTTCGGTTTGTTTTTAGCCTTATACAGTTCGTCTCTGTAGATGCTGTCATACGCGGCCTTAAAATCGATGAAAAGGTGGTGGGTATCGATTTGGATTTGTTCATAGGTCTTTTCGAGGATCTGCCGCAAGGTGAAAATTTGGTCGATGATTGCCTTTCCTGGCCTGATGCCACATTGATAAGTACCAATCAGATTGTTGACGAAAGGCTTCAGACGTTCACATATTACCGCAGAGAGGATCTTGTAGTCGATGTTAAGTAGACTTATTCCTCTGTAGCTGACGCAGGTTCCATTCATCGGGCATGCATTCCTCTGACTATATCTTACAGATGATTTGGTGCATGCTCCTATCTAGCTCGTCGTCTACTGCTTTGAACAACTCAGCAGCTAGTCCATCTGCTCAAGCGGCTTTGTTGGATTTCAGCCATATTGCGGTTTTCACTTCTTCTAGGTTGGGTGTACGGAATTGTTGGCTATCATCGTGTCCAATGAAAGGCTCCTGTCTGACAGCGGTGTTTTGGTGGTCTTCGCCGTTAAACAGTCTACAGAAGTGGTCTTTCCAAATCCCCAGCACTGACTGCGATTCTACTATGATGTTCCCTTGTTTATCTCTGCAGGCATCGGTTCTTGCTCGATGACCTTGAGCCAGCTGTTTAACCTTTCGATAAAACCTCCGAACTTCATTCCTGCTGTTGGCTCTCTCAAAATCCTCGATCTGACGCTTCTCATGCTCTCTCTTTTATCTCCGGTGTTCCTCTCTCCTCTTTCGCTCGTAGATCTCACGAGCAACTCTTTTCCTTCTATGCAGCGCCGCTTTGTATGCCTCCTGCTTGGCTGCATGGGCCTGCCTGCATTCTTCGGCAAACCAGGGGTTTTGTTTTGGTGGCTGTGTGAAACCCAGCACATTAGAGGCTGCATTTCTTACTGCTTTCTGGCATTGTTGCCACTGGTTTTCGGTACTTGATGTTGGAGGCATGGGACTTCTTTTAAGAGGTTACTTGACACTGGATCAGAGAAGGATCTGGCGATCTCTTGCGATTGTAGCCGTCCGACGTCAAATTTTCTTGCAGCATTTCCTTGTTTTGGCCGTTGTCGGGATATTCGTAGCACTACCTTAGCCTGTCCGAGTCGATGTTAGTTCCTCGGAAAGTTCGAACATCTAAAATGCTGGACAAGTGCCTTCCGTCGATCGCAATGTGATCAATCTGGTTGACGGTTAATTCATCAGGAGAACTCCATGTACCTTTATGGATGTTGAAATGTGGAAACCAGGTGCTTGCTACCACAACATTTCGCCCCGCAGCAAAATCGATCAGCCTGAATCCGTTATCGGAAGCTGTGTCGTGCAGGCATTACCGACATTAGAAAAGGGAATCCAAATTCGATTCGAACGGATAGTGGGATAGCGTGAAGTGAAAATTGAACAAAAATTCCCCCCGATGAATATCAGAATAGAGCTGTATCTTTCGATTTTTTTTTTCTCACAGGAGTCGACAAAAATGGAAAAGGACTCCTTTACAAAAATATTTTCGATTGCTTCATTAAAACATTCCGCTATGAAGGCGTCAAAGGCCTCTATAAGGGTTTCGTTCCGAACTACTGTCGTACCGGTCCTCATTCGATACTGAACTTGACTTTTTGGGAGCAATTTAAGAAATGGAGAGACATTTACTTACCAAAAGAAGAAGACCTTCAAAACAGATGACAGGAGCTAAATCAAATACTCAAAAATAAATGTCAGTTGTGGTGTAACAGTTTTATTGCTGCTTTCGTAAAATGAAATTGGGTATAAAGGCTTATTCATTTTGGATTCTTAATTTTAAATAAAAAATAAATAAATACTATTTGTTAAGAAAAAAAGAAAAACATACTTTCATTATTTGGTTTGGTGTTAGTTTTTTTTTTTTTTTTTGTTTATAATCAAAAGGTATTGCTTCAAAATTTAAGACGAATAACAACAACATTCCCTCGATTATATTAAATTTTTTTGTTTAAATCTAGTTTAACGTAATTGTTTAAACATCAATTTGTAGTATACTCAATCAAAAATTCCCTCATCATAAACAAAAAATAGAAAAAAACAAATTAAACTTTATAAAAGCAACAATTACAAACTAATTTCTTTAAATATCGTTCGGATTGCCGTTCAAATACAACACAGTCTTTGGTTAAGAATTATTTAAGTTTTGCTTTTTTAAATTATTTTTTCCAACGCAATTGCTATCAAAACGATAGATTTAAAGTCTATTAATAATTTTACCCATGAAATTGTTTCGTTTGTTTGTAAATTTAAACTAAAAATGGATTTTTAAGCAATAAAAAGCTTAAACAGAGAATACAAATATTTACACAAAGTCTTTTTACATTATTATTATTATTATTAGTTTTATATGTGTAGGTATGCTTTAAGGCCAATTACATGCATTTACAAAATATATTTATAATTAATTCGTATTAACAAAGATGATTTTAGTTTTCGTTTAAAGATGATTGGTAGCTAAGCGTATGCTCGCGTTCATCGTAGACACTTTTTGCGTAGTTGATCTGTAAAGAGAGCAAAATAAAAATAATTATTATTAGTATTGATTGAACTGATCTGATATTCCGGACACCCGCCGGATTAGATTGGGTTTTAGCCTCTTGAGAGTGTGTACCTGAAATGTAAGAACACTCCACACTCCAGGTACTACTCAAAAACTTGAATCTGTTCTCACGCAGTATGAGGCAGACATTACTACGATGCAGGAAATTCGATGGATAGAATCAGCAACAACGAAAAGAAAATATTGCGACATTTAGAACAGCTCTCATCAAAGAATGCACATATTTGGATGAGGATTCGTCATGGGAAATCATCTAAGAGCCAATAAGCGATCGCCAGACTGTAATCCGCATCAAGGCCACACTACAAAACATCAGTTCAATATGTGCACACGTCCCTACTGATGATGCTGAGGAATCTAGCAAGGAGGATTTTAACGACTTCCGCGATAGAGCCTCCGGAGCCTGTCCAGAGTACGACGTCAAAATCGTACGACGTAAAATCGGAGATTGAAATGTAAAAATCGGGAAGGAAGACATCTTTGGCGGATAAATTGGAAAGCGCAGCCTCCCAGTTACAACGGATAACGGCTTCCGACTAATCGACTTTGTTGCAGCTCGTAATACGGCGATAAGTAGCAGTTGGTTTCCAAGATAAAGATCTACACAGCAACCTGGCGTTCTTCGGATGGTCGAACCGCCAATCAAATCGACTATGCGTGCCTTGCACCGGTATCCAACATCTTGAACGTTCGCACTTTTCGAGGAGCAAATTTCGACTCTGCTCACTCTCTGGTAGTGGCAAAGTTTAGAGCTCGGGAACTACTGGAACTATCGGGCTCGCCGATCGAAAGCCTGTCCAATTCTCAGTCGAGTAGTGCAAACCCGAAGTGGATAGCGTGTTTTGTTCGGTTTTAATGCGGATTCGCGCGAAGCTTGAACAATTTCGCCTCTAAACTTTTACGATGCCTGAATTTCTCGAACTACGTTACGCCATAAAGTTTTGCGTTTTATTGAAAAAAAACCGCGAAAGAAACCTACGTCGACATGAAAAAAGAATATGGCAATAGTGTTATGGGTGAACGCGCGTGTTTCCGATGGCACAACGAGTATTGTGAATGCCGTGAGAGCTGCGAGCTGAAGGGTGGTCCCGGCAAGTATGGTGTACACTCACACGGTACCAGAAGGCCGGACAGTTAATGCCGTCTACTACATATCCGTTTTAAAGCAAATGATGAAAGACCACATCCGTAAGAAGCGTTCAGAGCTCGTTGGAAATTGGAAACTGCACCAAGACAACGCCAGGCAACACGTCGAGGTTAAGGTTCAAGACTTCTTGACCAGAAAAAATATCAAAACAGGGCGGTGCGCCCTATAGCCCCGACCTGGCTCCAAACGACTTCTTCTTGTATCCCACAGCCAAAAAGGACCTCAAAGGGAGGTGTTTTCTATCCGCTGCAGCTTCTGTAAAGTTTTAGAGGCGATTTTAAAGCGCCTATGTTCAAATGGCTTTGAACATGTCTTCGAAGAGTTGCAGAGGCGCATGAACAGGTGTATAGCTTTGAATGGAGAGTATCTTGAACGTGATCAGTTCACCGATGAATAATTTTGTATAATAAAAGTTTTATGACGTCACTATCAGTCATTATTGAACACCCCTCGTAGTTAAACATGGGTTGCCTTTGCACCCCGAAGAATGCCAGAGACTACAGTGAGCGCCTGAGTGAGCGACTCCCCGCCGCCGTCCCAAATACCACAGATGTAAACACCTTGTGGGACCAATGTCGCGAAATAATAAAAATTGTAGCCGAGACCACCATATGTTACCAGCCACCTTCGAAAAAGAACCCGTGGTATGATGATGAATGGGCGTTATTGAAAAGAGAGACGGGAAACAAGAGCAGCAAGAGAAGAGTACCGAACAAAAAGGAGAAATGAGAAAAAGACTCAGCTCAAATATCTAGAAGAGTCTCGTGCCAAGAACAACACTCGACATTTCTTTAAAAAGTCGAAGCAATTAGCTTCTGGTTTCAGAACCGGGACTCAGGCTCTTCGAAACAGTGAAGGAAACCTTTTCACCGAAGCACAGGGAATTGTTGATGTTTTTAAGCAGCACTTCCAACAGCTGACCGGAAAGTATTGTACAATACTTCATGGTAGGAGGTAAAAAGGTAGACTAAATTTGCTCTGGAGTAGACCAGGACATCCGGAGATTTGTCGACCTCAGTCAATAGAGGAAAGTGAATAACAATCAGTTATTCTCAGTGACTTCAATGCAAATATTTGTCGGCCAGTTTGCCAACAAGACATCAACTCCCAAAGTTAGCATGAGATCGCGAAGGATAAAGAAACAAACAATACTTACACTTCTCGCCGCCTTTTCGGCCATCTCCTCCGACTGACACCGAACCCTCGGCCTCCGAATCTGTTCCAAATTCTTCGATATCTCAATATAATAATGCGGTTTTGCTTTTGAATTGTGCGAACTTTGTGCTGTTACCGGATGACACGAAAGTACCTCATCCAAATGGCACTCCAACATCACAGTGGGTTCCTCTTCGGTGCGTGAAAACAAACGAATATATTCCGTGGAGACGAGTAATCGCAGTTTTGCGTCGCGATCATTGCATAAATCTTGCTCGTATGACATCAGTTGTTCGGAAAAGTTTCGGCGATTTATAAGATACAAGTACTGTTGGCCTTTACTCTGGCGATATGAGTACGGTGGAAGGAGACCTCCCGGTGCTCCGGTCACACAGCGCGGTGGTCGTTTTCTCTCCGGCAGCACACGATGGGCACTTTTGCTGGTTTCTCTCACGGCTGACGCAGTCTCTGAAGCCAAATCCAACACACCAATTATGGGTTTGGTCACAGTTCCGACAATACCTTTGCCAAGGCCGCTTATGAAGCCCTGGAAACCATCGTTTTGAACGCCCTCATAGGTGTGTCGTACAATACTCGTTACGCCGCCGAGAAGCCCAAATCCAAGTCCTTTTAAACCAGCAGCCAAATGCTCGCCAGAAGTATTCGATCCTGTTGGCACTTCAAGGATCCTTTGGCGAGTTTCCGTGTCTTGTTCGTTGAGTACAACTCGACCCAAACCATCCGATATTGTTTCGGTGAGTTTTGCAGTCGAGTTTGAAATGCCATGAGTTACATTCTTCACCAAACTCTTTACTGAACCTTCGAAAATCAATCCGGAAACACCCTCAGATAAATCATTGGCGAAACCAAGGGGATTTCCCAGAAAATCCACACTTCCCAAAATCGATGCTGCATGCCACTTTATCTGGTTCTTATAGTGTGACTTGATGGCACGCAGGTACATTTCCAGCGTTTCAAAATGATGTCTGTCGGTGAAGTGATGGAATTCGATGAGGGCGTCCTCAAATTTGATCAGCGTCAGGCCGAGTTTCCTCTTCATTTCACTCAGTTGAGGGGGCAGCTTGGATGCAGTTATGACACTCAATCGGATCTGGAAAGAAATTCAGTTAACACAAAGAATTCCAGCAGAGTAAACGGTCTTACATGAGTCGACTCAATATACAAGTTTTCAAAATAATAGCGTTTTGCATTCGAGGCCAGAATTCTCTTCTCCACCTGCTGTGCTTCGTATTCTGATTCATCGGCAAGGCTTGTCGCCGAATGATGCGATGATCCAAGACCCAAAAACATGGCCATTTTCAGAATCAGTCGCTCCTCCAGGAACACCACACACGGCCTCAAGTCAAATATCAAGTATTCAACTATCACAGCATTTTTGTTTGGACTCGAGAGCACCTTGGCACTGAATGTCAACGCATTCGGATTTCCATTTTCAATCGCATTCGAGGGTGCTGGCGACGATGTGCCCACATTCGGTTTGATTGTGTACAGCACAATGGGACAATTAGTGTCGAGCAGTTGATTATCGATTTGAAGGGTGTTTACTCTCAAGTCGATGGATCGAACTGATGGCGTGGCTAGAGCTTCAATTGTGATGGTTTGCAGTGTGATGTAAGTCAGTTCTTCGCATGGTTGTCGTGATATCACAGATAGTCCTACACCCTTCTCTAAATCGACTTTGACCTGTTTCACAACAAAAATGGCAGAACTAAGTCACGTTACATCAAATAAATGAAAGAGCTTACACTTAATTCATCGACAAAGCGCGATTTCTGATCCTTCTCTCGGAAGCCACGATTCGATTTGATCTTCACCGCCGAAGCATGTTTCCATTGGGGATCCGGCGTCAATGAACTCGATGTAGGGTTCTTAACATCTATTATTTGTATTGTCTTTATTGGTCCGTCCATACTTATCTTTACATCTAACTGTCCCGAACCGGGTCGTAGTTTCTGTCTTTCAATGTTCTGTTCGATTGGTACCTGCACGTCATTCAGCGTTCTTGTTTCGGATTCGATCCGCCCCAGAACAGCATCAGAGCCCGGACGCAGGCCAAATACACCATTGCGGGCCTTCAAACAAAAATTCTATAAAGTATTTCACGAGGAAGATAAATTCAACTCACCTGAACACACATATTTGCATGGCACATCAGTCTTCCATTTTCGAACTTCCAGGTCTGTGTTGTCTGTCGCTGAGTATTCGGCGCCCTCACACAGAGGTTTGTATAATCATTTGGATTTGGGGCTTTTTCTAGGTCCAAAACCATTCGCGTCACCGAATGCGTACTCGATCTGCCGGGATCACTAGGCGGCGATGATCCTTCATGCTCCAGCTGGCCCAATTTATTCATCAACCACAACTGCGACCGATCGCCGGCATGTTTTCTCATCAGTATGACCTTGGAATTCTTCACACCCAGAACCAGATGCTGACTCTCAATATCGAACTCCGATGACAAGTAGAGATTCTCAGACACCGATGGTGTCTGGAAGGTTCCCTTGAAAGCGAGGTATATGAAATTCGAATAGGTCAGCCCTTCGGAACAACTCAAATTGCGGAGTGGAATTTCTATTGAGTTCCCACCAGGCGCTTCTATTTGGAGTAATTGATGGCCGATGGGATCGTCGAGGGCATAAGACAGCGAGGAATGTGGACGAACTGTGGTTCGCCATTCGGGTTTGCATCCATATTGGAAGAACTTGATAGGTACTTCGGAGAAATTGTCCAATCGAATTGGTGGCGGCAGAGCATGAGCATCGCCAAACAGCAGGAAGTAAGTGGAACCCTGAAGGATGACTTCGAGCCGGAGGAATCGCATATCACCCATGTCGTTGCGAATGTTGATGTATACAGACTGAGCTTCGTTGATGGGAATGCCACTGGACCAGTGGCAACAGTCAACATCAGCCATTCGAACACAGAGAAGAGGCTCCTGATCGGAGCGTGGCCAATGGAAGGGAAAATGGCAGCCGGGTACTGCGTCGATGTAAGTGTTGCGTGATTCCAAATCCACCTGAAAGAAACATAAATTAAAAACAGCCCAAGTATTGAGGATCTAAGCACTTACGGGTTTGATGACGTGGCATTTCTGTGCAAATTGAAGTTTTTGGCTGCTCCGATTATACAGTTGGAACCTCGGCGAAAATGTCACCACACTCGTGCGGGAGTAACGACCTCGTCCACGACGGACTTCCACACCGATCGCAAAGCTATCATTCGAATTGGCAGCCTTCAACTGGCGATAGACAATCTCTTTGTGGAGACTGAAGCTTTGGCACCACTGAAATATAAATCACTCATCAACAAAATCTATATTTCGGGATATGTATCACTTACTGGATTATTTGTACCATATCGTTCGCCAAGACGTACCTCCAAGCACGGCGATGCTTCGGGGTCAGAGAATGAAAACATCAATGGCGTCACTACCCGAGCCATTTCGTTCTCTTCAAATTGTCCCGATGCCGGCTGTGACACGCCCTCCTGCCGAAATACCAACGGCAGACCCGTTCGATTCACTAGCCAGAAAGGTGCACTGATAAAGATCTCCATGCCATTGCCCTTGATGGCCTGAATTGACGCTCTCAAATGCAAATCCCTGTTGTTGATATCGAGGAGCTTTAGCTTCGGCTCCACTATGCCGCTGTGGCCAACTGGAATCTTCAACTGGCCGGACACCTTGTAGTTATCAAGAGTGATGCTCAAACTAATGGCTTCCTCGAGGCTGACTTGGTAAATATTTGCCGTTGTCGATGAATTGATTCGTCCCTGTGTGTGACTTGTCGTTTTCTCCTGCACCTGGCCAGAGATTTTGTACAGCAAATCACAGCAGAGAAGGTTTGTGATTCTAAGCGGGGGAATCAGCATAATGGTGTGCCCGGGAACTCCATCTCGATGTGGATAACCATCTCGTTTGATTGTAGTCACCACGTTGAAAACTTTGTCCCGATTGGCTCGACAAATTCTTGGCTCCTGAATTATATCTTCGACGCACTTGGACCACGAAATTCCTTCGTCACACAGGCTGAACTGGCGATTACCGTTTCGTGTCGAGGCTACAGTTTGTTGGAAGAAATACTCGTTCAGCTGATGATTTAAGTTCGAATCTCTGGGGGCGGCTTTTGTTCGCTCCAAAGCATTGCCGTTTCTTTCATCTTCGGGAGTCAATTCAAACATCGGCATGAAAAAGATATCCGATCGCACTCGACTCAGTGGCACACTGAAACACTTTGACGGCTCCACTACAGCCGTTTCTTGGTCGAGCTTAAGTAAAATCTTAGTGTCCAGTCGATTGATTAGTCTCAAAGCTGACCTCACGGTTATAAGTTTTTGTGCAGAACCAACCAGTGACACATCGAACACAATGCGAGCCTTCTCCGACGGCGAGTCATCCTGCAGGGCATGCCGGAAGAATATACCTACTCGATCAATCGACACAGGTCCCACCTGTGCCCAACCTTGAACCTTGACGAGAATTTGATGCAAGTTCAATTTGTGCGAATCCATGTGACGCAGCTTGGTCTGCGGACCAAATCCAAAAGGAACAGTTTCATTTGGTTGAACCTGAATCCATGCACTGATCATGTCATGGCTTGTTACTTCAGTGCGAGTTATTCCGCCAGGTTGGGTGAGGAGAATTTGGAACGTCAAGGTTTGTCCGGTGTCGTTTTTGAGTGAGAACGGAACAAATGGCGCGCGACGTCTGTAATTCGTCGGCGAGTCATTGGCATTCGTGTTTTTGGTTGCAATGGCATTGTTTGTTGTTCCTTCATAGTAATCCTGTGTCCAATTGGTGCGCACTAGGTGCCACAACTCAATCAGAGTTGTCGTTATATTGACCTTCAGCATTTGTTTGGACATAATCGAGAGATTTAGAAGATTACTTTCGTTGTTCGTCTGTCCGGTGCTGTAATTCCAATTTGCTGTGCATTCCCAAGGCTCGATCACTGGCTCCCAGCCGCTCAGATGGCGATTGTAGTAGTCACTGGCAATCACAGCCTCCAATTGGCCACTGCAAAACACCGGAATCCGTAGAGGATGATAGTAGCTGGGCAGAGTTGCCAGTCTCTCATTCAACAACTGGTTGAACTTTAGTTGGGACAGAGAGAGTTCCAAGAGAGGGACATCGGCATCCATGCAATCGTCAATGACGCATATCGAAATGCACTGAGCATTCACCACAACCGAATGGACTTCCATTGTCGGCTGACGATTCGCCCGCTGCTGCGTCAGCCAAAGAGCCGCTTCATTAAGCTGATTCTTGCACATCTCTAGAGCTCGAACGCATTCGGCTCGCTTAAATCCCATAGCCATCAAGGGTGCTATCAATACCACATCGGGCATGCTATACACCGATTCCCGATGCAGAGCTGTACGTTTCTTTTGTGCGGTTCGCGTTTGTTTTGGTAGCGATTCCATCATTCGAATGAACATCTTGACATCGTGATACGACAAGCGAATGCACAGCTGCTTCTGGATTTGGATATCGATTGTGTTCTCGCGCAGATCCACGTTCACTGTGATCGGATCGATTATGGAAAGAGCCGTTTCGTTCTCACAGCCCAACATGCATGAGAACACTTCCAGATGATTCAGATTCACCGAGATCGGACGAATTAGATCCATTGGCTTGAATGTTAGAACCGTTGTGCTTTTCAGAATTATGGCGTTGGTGTCCTTTTCATCGGTTTTTTCCACGAACACCAACTCGGAGTCTGTGATATTGAGAATGACTTCCATGGGAGTTTTCTCTGCTTCGTCCAATGTGCTGGAACTCTGTGAGACTTCGGCGTTCTTGGTCCTCATCATACTTCCCGATGAGGGAGGATCCGCATCCTGACTCAAGTAGTCTTGGACATTCTCGATCCAATCGAGAATTGCCATAACTCTCATATTGTTCAGAAGAATCGTAAACTTTGCCTGATCCTTCCTCTGGCGACTGTGAACTTCAGCTTGGACGATATTCGATCCAACTTCGGCTCGAATCGGTTGTAGAATGTTCGTAAAGACATTCTTTGGAGCCTCAGAGCCGGTGCCTTGAAATCGGGAATCGGTAACTAAAATCTCCTGCGATACCAAATCAATATCCTGAGATGAATCACTGAAGGAGTCAATCTTCAAGCACGACTTAATGAAATTGATGCACGCCAGTGGCTGGTCATCAGACAACCGGCGGTCATCGGTGCGAGAGTTCAACAAAATCGAAACATCTTCGAGGTCGAGATTTATAGACAAACAGTTCCAAACAATTTTGTCTGGTATTGAAGTCAATTGTTGGACTTGTTCCATGGATGTGATGTTCATTCGACTCTCGGCCAAACTAAACGAAAAACTGTTGTAGATATCATCGATGTTCTCTCCCAGATTGTAGGCCAGAAAGCCTCGCAGAAGCTTGTATTGTTGCAAATTGAGAACACCACTCAAACGGGACAGTGTGCCCTGAACACTTACATCTGGACAATTGTGACTACTGCCCGAGTCCATGTTTCGTTCGACTTGCAATTTCAAATGGCATTTCTCTTTGAAAATACTATTGCCGGATTTCAAAGCCCAAAAGCTACCCATATCCAGGCAGATGTCGGCATCATTCTCGGTTCGTTGTAGTTCCTGACACTTGGACACTCGATCGCCTGTGAAGAGATTTGTGTTGACCAGATGGATTTGCATGACGTCTAGAATCTCATCCATGAGCGATTGGTCAGATTTCTTGCTTATCACGTGGTCCTCACTGGCCATATGGAAACTGTTTGTGAGTGTAAATTCACCGAGATCGGCGACAATCATTCGATTGCTCTCAAAGCTCAACGGCAGGAGCACGATGGGGGAACCTGCACTGATTTCAAGTCCTAGCTGTGTTGGGCGCTGCGAGTTGCTGGTAGCTCGGTCAGACAGTTTGATTTTCTTCATCACGGGCTGGAAGGTACATGGTTAAATCGAATAGATGCCAAAAGAAAACTCACTCACCGTTTGCAACTGGAGAAACTCCTTGATAAATGCTTGAATTTCCATCACAAAGCGCTTTGTATGCACATACCTCACTGAAGACATTTGAATTTTCAAAGTAGCGTCCTTCGCCAGCGACCTCTGCTTCTCCTTATCGTCTTGTCTGGAAGCACACTGTTTCTAGATAATCTTGCAAACACGCGATGAATATCTCACCTCTTATAGATAAACTTCAGGGCTTCCGACCCACTTGTCAGAAACTTCTCTCGATATATTTTGCCATAGTTTGTGAGATCGTACAGCGACACCGATCCTAATCGGCCTTCAACGGTTTTTGTGGCATCATACTTGGCCACGACAAAGAAAGCATTCGAAACGTTCGCTTTGGCCAGTTCGGATTCATTGCGAACAAAGACCAGATTCAATGAACGCACCGTGATCTCGAGTTCATTGTTTTCATTCGAATAGACTGGAATTGCGCCCCAAGGAAAACATTAAGCACGGCACGATGGCAAAATAAAAAAAAAATACTCACCCTCACTAATCTGCTCCTCAGCACCATCCTTCGTAGCACCATTATCCTCCTCTTCCGACACAAGACCAAAAAAGTCCAAAAGCATGAACCACCTCTCAACGGAAATGATCAAATTCAAACAATTGAAATCGATCGAACTAGTCTGTCGGCGATTCTGGTAGTTTGTGGCCAGTGTTGGACACTTTGGATCGATCAATAGAGCCGAATAGATGACCAAATTGTCTTCGTGGGCCTTCGATTGAGGAGACGGTGGCGGTGTTCCTGGACAATATGTGGTATTGGTATCAACCTGCAATCGACTGCGGTGGTAATTGATGGCATTCAGTGTTGTTGTTGGTATAGCCCCTGTATTGCAATCAAATCCAGCACTTGACTCGAGATTCTCAGGCAACGAACCAGTCGGAATATCGTCTTTCAAAGCCATTCGCACCAAATCGGGACATGACGATGAAGGAGCATTCACCGGCCGGCAAGTTCGGTCTTCCTGGGCCGAGGAAACAACCATTTGTCGGTATTTGGAGTCAATGGGACATTTGAGATCTTCCATCAATATGGAACGTAGCATCACTTGAACTACTGTTTCGTACTGACTTGCCTTATCGTATTGTACACTGAATTCACGAAAGGTTATCTCAATCAGGGGATTGTCGTGCTCGTTTTTGAGTTGAATGATAAAAATCGGCAGAGAGAATGAAATCTTTGGAGTAATTTCTTTTGGCTGATAATCGAGATTGTCCTTTTGGAACATTTTGTCGGGTATGCGATTGTTCAACTCGAAGGGGGATGAATTCGTGTCAGTTTCGAGATTGATCGCTTCAACTGAGACCTCAGCTGGAGGACGTACTAGGTCGTTTGGAATTTTAAAGACATTATCCAAGGTCTCCAGGAGTTGTTCGTATTGCCGGCGGGACAAGGAAATTTGAAGGGGCTGCGTCACACTTCCATCGATCTTAAATTAATTAAAAGTTTTAAAAAATCAACAAATTTTAGGAAAGCAATTTACCGAAAGGTCTTCTTCATCTCGTTGATCTTGGCTAAAGTCTAGTGGCGAATGAAATTCGTCGAAGAACTTCTTCACTTGCAATTGTATCACAGTATCGTGGAGTATTGCAACGGCATCCGTCTGACAGGAGTAGAATTCCTCAGCTCTGGGAAGAGCTGACAATCGGAATCCCTTTCTTCGACTAGTGTCTAGAGAAAATAAGTTCATATTTCGAATTTCGATCGAGTACTTGTCACAGATTCGAACTATATCGCTGGCTGTGTTGCCGACTGGTGGGTCATATCGTTGGAAGTCAACTTCATCGATGTCGAATATATCATCGTCGTCGTTTTTATCGCCGTCAGTGGGGCAAGTTTGTGGCAAAAGAAGTTCTTCTTGATTGTTTGTCACTGTGATCTTGCCAAGATGTGCCACGAGAACCTGCGTACTGCAGCTTGAACGGGGAACCACGAGAACTGGAGTGTCCAGGATAACATCGAGTCTTAAATAAAAAGAAAATTGTTAGCTCGCCTTCACAATTTTTCAAAAGAGAAAGAGACATACTTAAGTTTGACTTTCTTGCTCTGTTTCTTGACCTTGTGAGGACTGGGAAATAATTTCGGCCTCTTATCGTCCAATGGAGTGTCGACAAATATTTCAACCGGATCGTTCAGAGGCTGCACCAGTCCAATTGCCATATCTGTGGCCTTTTCTCGTATCGATCGAGCAAAATTTTTCAAGTAATGTTTGAATTCTTTGGCACACCAGCTAATCTCCTGAACAAAACGCGCACAGTGCGTATACCACACCGAAGCCATTCGAATCTTGACGCTCACTGTAGCGGTGACATCCCGCGAAACACTAAACGACAGTGCCTGTGTTTGCTCAATGATCTTATCCTTTCCAATGCTATAGCCATAGACCTCTTGTGTCAGTGAGGTGAGCAGGTCCCGTCGCATGTCTGGCGGATCGGTCAGTGGATCTTTGCCCACTGAGAAGATTCGCTGATGGTATACACCTTCTGGAGTTAAGTCCAGAATTTGCAAACCACCCAGCGAACCGTCAACCGAAATTTCTTGGCCAAGTGTAGCGTGAATTTTCGCTTCGCTCATTGTAAATGTACCGACTTTGCGGCCAACCAGATATGAATCACGTTTGAGAGCTCGCAAAACCAAAACATTCAGTCGATGAAAGTCGAATGTGATTTCGGTGCGAATCGATGTGATGGCGTTTGTTGTGTTTGCTCCTACTCCTCCGGCTCCGAGTCGTGTTTCGGTGAATTGACGTTGCAGTTGTTGGCGACGCATTAGGTCAATTGATGTGGGCCGTGTTGTATTGGCGTCGGTTTCGACGTCTTTCGACACTGTCGTAGGTGCGGAGGGTTTAAACTTTTTACTCGGAACCACTCGATTGACGAATCCCAGCAATTCAACTATAGTTTCTTGGTTCGCTTTGGAAGAGAGGAAGAAAATTGGTTATCGTTTCATCACAAAACAGACAGACACTTACCAATTATGTCCAAATTGTTGAAATTGATGTTTGCTATTTGCAGCGGCTCCGTATCAGGCGTTGAATTGATGAAATTGATCTCCACTGTGATGAGAGCATCTAAATCACCCAAAGTCGACCAAGTTGCTGAGTTAGCTTTTGTACATTTTTGTTCATAGAACGGTCAAGCAATTTTAAGGAACAAAACCAAAAATAAAAAAAATAAACAATAAAATAAAAAATACTCAAAATAAACAAACAAAAAAGGTTCACTACAACCTCATTCTTTGCCAACAGAAAATAAACAAAAGAAAAAATGAAGCCGTCTTCTGAGGTCTTTGAAACAATTCTAACAAAATCGATCTACATTTCCCTACCTCTTTGAAGTGAACTAATCGCCTTGCTTATGGTCAGCGGACTTGTCGGTCTTCGATTGTCCAATGGATCTGGCGATGCTGGAGAGGTTGGAGAACATGGTTCACTTTGTTTAAGGCTTCCAGAAACACTATCCATTCTGAAGGTAAACACAGATCAATAACTACTTAAATTGGAAAGCAAAAGAAATAATCCTACCCAACATGCCGATGACTGGCAACAAGCAGCTCAAAATCTGGCCCGAACGATTGAATAGCATCTACCAATAGCAAACCATGCACAGACAACGAAATATTCGTATCCTCGGGTCGTTTACTCAGACCAGCTCGAACTCCAGACACTTGCAATTCAGCGATACTCCTGCCTCTAGATTGGACTTCCAGAGACATCTGGTCGATGACAAATTGCAGCATGATCAAATTGGACTGCTGCAGATGCTGATGAGTGCTGTTTGTTGATTCATCCAAACTAATCGAATCATCGTCCAAATTGAAGGTCGGCGAATTATCCGGAGAGATTTGTACTTCAGCAGTTGTTGGCGAACTATCAACAGAGATTATTGCCAGAATATCCATCAGAGCCGAGATTTTGTGTTCATTTACATGAGCGACGAGTTTTGGGAGTGTCCCGAACAACGTCAGAGATGGGTACTCCGGATCGACTGTGTGAACCACTCGCCGCTCTAATTGCAACGATATACTGAATCGATCAAGCAAATGCAGAGCCGAGGATCCTTTGACACTGGCAAATCCCCATCTTTCCTTGCCTTTGCAAACGAGCACTTGCAGGTCGGTCATGTCGATTGTGTATTTGTCGTAGATTCTATCGTGAAGAGCGTCTTCCAGGCCTGTTTCATTATTTATGACAATGTCAGAAAGATCAGGCGCAGCTGAGAGCAAAGTTGCCGAGTCGGAGGGACTGTTTTCGGAACCAGGTGGTGTCGAACAGGGTGTCATGAATGCCTCATCCTCTTCGCTTTCCATATTAAAGACTTGACCATTGATTTGTTCTGTTCCAGCTGGAATCTGATCGGTTTTGACTTGGTTTTGATGTCGTATTCGGTTTTCGGTGGAATTTTTCGAAAGCTGAAAGCGCCCGAAATCGACAAGAACAATTGAAGTGTTCTTTTTTGTGAAATTCTCGACGAAAATAATTTGTGGTGCTGATATATCGATCTCGAGACACCATGATTTTCTTTGGCCCTAAAAATAAAGACAAACATTAGCAAGTTCCTTTTACCGAAGCCATTTCATGAGCTTACCAAATCTCCTTCGATGATGCTCTTCCAATTCTTGATCAGTGTCATTTTTGTACTTTGCTTCATTCGCTCGAGCCTCCGACGGGCGTTAGCATTCTGCAAGGGATTCGCAAAGAATTCCGTTAGCCATTTGAGAGCCTCCATATTGTAAACTACATCCAGACATCTCGTCCTTATTGCTAGTCTATAGTCCGTGTTGAAAGCCAGTGGTTTCTTTTCGTACTGAAGCAAGAACCATGGTTCACTTGAATCGCTTTTAGTCTCGGTATCTTTTTTCTGACCTTTAACATTCTGAAAACGACTAAATGCCGGCGGCACTTGAGGATCGTCCTTCGTTTGGGGTTTAATCAATTCCGGAAACTCTGTGTTAGGTGTGAATAGATCCTTGACACACACCGAACCCAGAGAGAGGCCAATCAAATGAGAACCAGACCTCGGTCTGGTCTCAACATTTAGATTCAAATTATCAAAATTCATTTCCATCATCGGCTTCACTTCGGCACTGGTGTGATTCTCACTGCAAACATTCAACTGTCCGCCAGCGAGCGAAAAGTCGAATTTCCCAAAAACAGCATCACGTTTCAGCAGGGAATTATTCTCCACCGAGCCTTCGAGGGCATTCAAAATTTCATCTTCCAAACTATGTGCAGTGTCGATTGCCGGCAACAGTTCGCCGTTTGTTTCAGAGACTGGTGAAGTAGCACTGGAATTACCATACCATCCCCACCAATTGGGGAACCATTGGAACAGCATGCTTCTGCCTTGATTCCCATCCTGACCCTTCAGATCAAGTTCGCTTGACACCAGCTGAAGGAAACATACCTCCCGCAGAGTTCGCAGATCGTCCAAGTCTCGGGACTTCTCCACATCCGATTTGAATTGCTTATCTTCCGGCGACAAGTTTTCGTTGGGATTCAACAGGATTTTTGTATACATTTTGATGTATCGAATATTTTCTTTGGCTTTTGCCCATTTCTGTTGTGATGTTTCAAAGAAGAAACCATGGCAACGCACAGCGTATTGCCACCAGTCTTTAGTATGTCCTCGAACTGAGTTCGAGGGCCGGAGCACTCGGTAGGCGCGTATTTTGCTAATCACTTGGAGTCCTCGGACGCAGTCCACCATTTGAGTGTATTGAACCTGGAATTAAAAAAAAAACTATCAGGAAGGTCTGCAAATGTGTGAACTTAGCAACTTACATCACTCAAACAAATATTGACCTCCGTCACAGTCACCTCGCACGACAGTCTGGGTCGATTACGAGTCCGCAAGGGCATCGGACTCCTATCGTGACGACAATGAGCCGTCGCACTGATTGGGCTTATGATGTACCGATGTTCCCGACAGGAGCACACTTTCTCCATCAGATTGCCCAACTCACTCGATTGCATATCCCGACAAGTGTTTCCGGAACCAGTCGATCCCAATATATAGCGAATGCCTTAAGCTCAACCAATTTAAAAGCGACTTCCTGATTCCACGATGTCGTCGAATTTTGCTGCCAATTGGCATCGCAAGTGTGAGCGGTCAACGATTCAATTGTGATTCCAGTCACAAAACTAAAATTCGGAATTGTTACCGTGTCTTCGTAGCGAATGTGAACTCCGTTGATTTTTAGCTGGAGATTCTCGCAGATATTTGTGGCCAGTCCAGTGCCATAACTAAGCCAGCTAGAGTATGAGGATGCATAGTAGTTGCTTTCGCAACTGTCACCTTTAGTAGCTCGCCATTTCGCTTCGACATCGTCCAGCTGGGAAAGTTTGTACTCCAGATCAGACTGTTTCTCCTTGTCGTCATCCCAGTCGTTGAGGTCTTTTGGGCCGATGACGGCATGCACTCCTTCGATTATGATGCACCATGGTGCTGTACGGAATTGACGTACTGGGATTTGTAATTTGATTTTGCCAATATTGCCGCTGATTGCTTGCAGTGGAAGACCAAAGCCTCGGAGGGAATCTTTTCGGATGGGGACATTTTCTAATTCTACTTCACCTGAAAAGTAAAAAGAAGGCAGAATTTTAAAAATCAAGAATCATGATGGAAATTATCTCGAAAGCTTTTTTAATCGAAGCTTGTGAAGACGTACGCGCAAATATTTACATTTATTTGGGCTTGCTGGGTTGAAAGCACGAGACAACGATCAACCGCGATAGAAATGTTATTTCTCAAGATAGCGAGGTATGAACTTGACTCACTGGGACAAAATTAATTATGCAATCATCTAATGTGATTCGTAAGTGAGTACAAACAGACACATGCGAGTATTATGTACATTTTTTGATGAGTAAATGAATAGCTTTGCATGCAACAGAGCTGTTGTTTTGAGCTTTGGACTCAACTAATAGTTTTTTTTTTAAGTTCCGTGAATTTTTGAAAATGTCCAGAAGGTGAGAAGGCTTTTTGAGGTTAAGAGATTCTATTTAATATCCCAAATGGTAATGAGAAACATTTTTTTCTTGAGTTCAACTTAAACACTGCTCTGATTTGTTAATCAAGGAGATAGACTGACTTGCCGCCTCTTCAACCTGGCGTAGGAGAAATCAATCGCTGAGTCTGGAACATCAGGGGGACGTCACCAAGTCCATCCAATTATTGGCATACGCAGATGACATTGTCATCTTTGGATGGAACCCACAAGCTGTACAATCCTCTTTTACACAGATCGAGATGGCGGTAAAAAAACCTGTATACAAATGAAGGACAAACAAAATACATGCTGGTCCAATAAATACAACGTTGGCTCCGTAGAAGAACAACTATTAAGGTGGAGAAGCAAGAATTCGAAGTAGTGTGATCCTTCAATTACCTTAGTCAGCAGAAGCAGCCGATAACAATATGGAAGAAGACATACGCGGACAGCTGCTCAGCTCAAAGCCAAAAGTCCCACTGACTGGTCGACAAACTCCATATGCCCCATCTACAAAAAAGTCGATCCTATGTCATGCAAAGACTACCGTGGCATATCCCTGCTTAATGTTGAATACAAAATCCTATCCAACGAACTGTGTGGACGTCTTAAACCGTTCTGCAACAAATAATCGGCAAGTACCGGTGTGGCCAGGCAGATCGACTTTAAAGCTGCGTATGATAGCATCCACCGCCAAGAGCTTATGATGGCGATGTCTGAATTCGGGATCCCAAAAAAACTGATCCAGCTGTGCTGCATGAAGCTAAACAGAGTGTGCAGTGTGCAAATGGGTAACAGCTCATCCGAGTTGTTTCAAACATGCCCAGGGTTTAGACAAGGAGATGCGCTGTCATGTGATTTCTTCAACATAGTCCGGGACCAGATTGTGCGTAGGGCAGGTGTGAGCACGGAAAACACTATCTTTAACAAATCCCAGCTAATAGGCTATGCGGACGACATAGATACCATCGGACGATCGTGGTGTTGACGTTGGAGCTTTGCACAATCTTTTCAAGAATGATGTTGAATGACAACGCATCGCCTTGTCTAAAACCTTTTTTGGCATCAAAAGCGTCCGTTAGGTTTTTTTCGACCATGATGGAACAGCGTGAGTTTTCCGTTGTCATCTTAAACAGACGGACGAGTTTTTCTGGGATGCCAAAACTAGACATTGCTTTATACAGTATATATAGACGCTGTCATACGCGGCCTTGAAATCGATGAAAAGGTAGAAGGTATCGATTTGAAGTTCCTGGGTCTTCTCCAATATCTGCCGTAGGGTGAATATTTGATCGATGATGGACTTTCCGGGTCTGAAGCCACACTGATAAGGACCTATCAGGTTTTCGACGAAGGGCTTCAAACGTTCACACAGCTCAGCAGACAATATCTTGTAGGCGATGTTAAGGAGACTTATACCTCTGTAATTGGTGCAGTTCAAAGGATCTCTTTTCTTAATGATCAGGCACACGATGCTGAGGTTCTATTCATCGGGCATGCTTTCCTACGACCAAATTTTGCAGATGAGCTGGTGCATGCTCCTAACCAAATCATCTACAGCTGCTTTCTACAGTTCGTCGGCTATCCCGTCTGCTCCAGCGGCTTTGTTCGACTTAAGTTTAGTTATCGCTATCTTCACTTCATCCATGTCGGGTGGGTGGAATTGTTTGCCTTCCGCACCCAAATTGAATGATTCTGTATTGCTGACGGAGTTTTGGTCGTCATCGCCATTATACAGGTTAGAAAAGTGGTCTTTCCATATCCTCAGAACTGACTGCGGTTCCACTACGATGTTCCCATGATGGTTTCTACAGGCTTCAGTTCGGGTTGTATAAACCCTGGAGGTTGGTTTCACTTTTTTGTAGAACTTTCGAACCTCGTTCCTGTTGTGACATCGCTCTATCTCCTCGATCGCTCGTGTCCTTCTTTGCAGCGCCGCTTTGTATGCCTCTTGTTTAGCTGCATGTGCTCGCCGGCACTCATCGTCAAACCAGGGGTTCCGTTGTGGTGGCCGTGTAAGCCCAAGCACTTCAGAGGCGGCATCTCTGATGGCTGCTTGGCAGTGTTGCCACTGGTTCTCTATATTTTGTGCTGGCAGCAAAGGACTTCTGAGTAGATTTTCGGAGGCACGATCGGAAAAGGATCTAGCAATCTCTTGCGATTGTAGCCGTTTGACGTCCTAGCAATATCGGAGATTGTCATGTTCCCTTGTGGATTTCGAGATGTGGTAAACGCATACTTGCTACCATTACGTATCGCCCCGCAGCGAAGTCGATTAGCCTAAATCCATTATCCGGAGGTGGTGTCGTCTAGGCTATGTCATCCGATTATTCCACCAAAGATTTCTTTTCTATCCAATCTTCAAGGACGATTTCAATATCATAGCTAGGGCATTGCTCATAGGTCTTGTAGAGGAGCTCGTAGAACCTGTCTTTGGTGTCTTCATCTTTTCCCTGGGTGGGGCGTGAGAGCAGATGAGGCTGATATTTGTGAATTTAGCCTTGATACGGATTGTGAATTTAGCCTTGATACGGATTGTCGTGATGCGCTCATTCACTGAGTTGAAACTCAAGACCTTCCTCCTGAGTCGAGTCCCAACTACAAATCCACATCCAAATAGACGCTGATTTTGTCCCCGGTAGTAGTCGCCGTAGTAAATATCGCAGTTGTTCATTTTACGTAGGCCCGGACCATCCCATCGCATTTCTTGGACGGCAGTTATATCTGCTTTACAGCAGACAAGGGCTTCCGCTAGTTGTTCTGCTGTACGTGGTCCCTTAACCTAACATTCCACGTGCAAAACCGAAATTCGTTGTCCTTAAATCGTTTGCGTGGGTCGTCATCATTAATTCGTCCTATCGAGCTTGTTGGTGTTTCGGAACCATGTCTTCTTTATGTGCGGCTCCCCGACGACGGCCCATCGGGGAGGCTTTGTTAACTCTAAGACGAAGAGTCAGCCAAACCGCTCCTTATAGGCCTGGGCTGCGGATATGTCGTAGTAGCCCTATAAGGTGTTCATTAAGTAGTTCATCGTGATTGGAACTGTAGACGCCACCGTTGATTCCTTCTTGAGAGCTCTTCCGCTGCCGCCTCTTGAAAAGGAGGAATGGACGCATACTACTGCTGTCGCGCCACCTCTCTTACCATAATCTCCTTGCTTGGCAATATCTACGTTTTTAATGTGCTTATTTGTTTAATAACTGTGCAGAACTGCTATGCTAAGCAAACACATGCTTTGTTTAAGGCAACAAACATAATTCATGCCACCAAAGTTGAAATTATAAACAGAAGATCTTTATAAACAATCGAAAGACAAACAAATTTAGAGGAACTAATTTGGAATTTCATCTTTCTTAGTCGCATTTGTCATCAGTTACATACATAACGATGTTGACACAATAAGTCTATGTACGAAGAAGAACTAAGTTCGGTATGTATAAGAAACATCAACAACATCATTGCTAAAATTCTTTAATTCCCACCTGATGTAAAACAAACTTGTGAATTCTATTGACTCGACCATGGGCGTCAACGACATCTATAAACAATGAGCTTGAGCATAAATAGATTTCAATTAACATAAGAAACAAGTTCAATGCTCTGTGAACTTCAATCAACAACAATCTCACCTCGACGCGGATTCTCTAACATCTTTCTAGTCTAATCATTTGTTTTTTCTTTCGAATTAAATAATCCATTGCGGCCACAGAAATAGAACAAAAAACAAAATTCTCTTTTTGTTTGCCAAACAATTATTTCCTTGACTAGTAAAAGTGCGCAGAAAAAAAGTGAAACCTTCAGCAGAAAGAAACAGAACGCAGACTGGCATGGCCTCGATTGAGCAGATCCCCCTTCTACCTACGACCACAGACTGAGAAATTAAAACAACTTCAACAGTTCATCGACCAAGATAGAATGAGGAATGTAATTCTGAAATAGTTTGCTGCAGCCCAAGTGGCGCCTCTCAAAATAAGAAAAACATAGCGATCGTTGGACACGAAATAAGCTCATTTTAGGACTGTGACAATAGAATAGTGCTATGTCCTGTTTTTTTCTATTTCGGTTCAAAATTTCGATTATATAATCTTTTCATTTTGTCGACGAGAAAGAAGAAAATTACAGATTGCAAGCGGAAACTTACCTGATAACAATGCAACTGACAATTGTGCTGGATTAAAATCTTCCAGATATTTGCCCAGATATGTGTTAAGGACCCAGGTAATGAGTTCCCGGAGCATATTGTCTTTTAGTTTCGACGAAAACGACGACGACAATGACAATCAAAAGCACTAAAATTGATTTATTGCACATTGAACGTTGTGATTGAAATGAAATTGATTTATTTTTGTCTTTTTTTTGTATCGCGCCTCTATAGTTTTTATTGTCAGACGGAAAATTGATAAAGACTCCGCTGGCGGAGGCGATGACGATGACGCGAATGAGATCACACATTTGTATACACTTTTAATGCTTTTTTGATAGAACTTATTAAATAGCACAAAATTTTATTTATTTATTACGGAAATTGCGACTCGAAATTTTGCAATATTCTCAGAATTCACTTTGTTTGCTTTTCTTCACTTGTTTTTTTTTTTAAGGGACTTTGGGATGAACAAGAGACGATTTATTTTATTGATTGTTTTTGCGAATTATGTTGAATTGAATGTATTTGAAAAATATATTATTTATATTAATGAAGAGGTGCAATTATTTATAATTAAAAACTCGTACCGAAGGAAAATTGTTCCGTAACTACCACACTTCTTGTGATGATGGGAGAGTGAAAAAAACTGACGTTTGCCATTTGACAAATCATAAGAAGAGAAATTCCGTTGACAGCGCAAGACAGAGATGAGAGAAAATAAATACAGGGTGTGTCTTAACCTCAGTGTTGTTAACACTATTCGAAATGTTGATATTTTTAATTTATCTTTGGAGAATTGCGATGAAGAGATATGGCAAGCAATTTAAAAAAGTGAGAAGGTGCATAGAATATGGCGTTTTTTTGTCGGTCGGAATCGTTCGGAGTTCTTTCACTTGGAACAAAATGACAGTTCTTGCTATGAAAGAACAGAAAATCACATTCGTTTATAAAGACTGACATCTGGCTTTGAAGTTTCAGAAATACTAATGGCGTTTTTAATTGGCAATCTGGAATATGAAAAGAAGCATTCTGGTTTTAAAATCAGAAGGGAATTCTCTTCTTTTCAGAATCAGAACTGTCACTTTTTCCCAATTGAACGATTTCAGAATGCTTGTTTTACTTCCAGATTGCCAATTAAAAACGCCAATAGCCTTGTTAAAAAGTAAGTGACCGGATTATAGTATTGTATAGTATCGTTTTGTCTCCGATCCCCTTTCTCATTTTATTAATGATCTCTTGTCTGTTACTCCTAATCCAATAAATTGTTTCGCTGACGATAATACCCTTAGCTTCCAGATTCACATCCCTCCTCTTCGGATGCGGAACTGCAACTGCAAAATATGATAAGCTCATTAAACTCTGATTTAAAAAGCATTGTACAATAGGGAATTAAAAACGGTGTATAGTTTAATGCTTCGAAAACTCAATGCTGCCTTGTATCGTTGAAGCGATATATACCCCCCTTGTCACAGTGCCATGAGTCACACTTGCATCAATGAGACCGAACATCTCGAGATTCTCGGTATGTGCATCACTGACCAACTCTGACACTGACACATATGCTATGTCGCCAAAAATGCCGCAAGATGTTTGGGTTTCTACAAGACATTTTTCTCCCCGTCTGATCTATAAGACTTATAATAGTCCAAAGCTTGAGTATAATTCACAAAAAAGAGCTGTAAGAATAAGAATGATTGGTGAATGGTGATAGAGAGATCAGTGACGCATTCACTCCTTTAGACCACAGTCGTAACGTAGCATATCTTTCATTGTTCTATCGCTACTCTTACGGTAATTGCTCTAGTGAATTAGTCAGTTCCAGTTGCATTCGTCCCCTCAGACAATTCGCCCGTAATACACGCGCTTCTAGGAATGCCTATCAGTTTACACTCGAGCCCAACTTCGGAAGTACTCTCAAGTATAGGGAATCATTTTTTAGCCCACACTCTGTCTTTCCCAGTCATTACAATGTTCAAGAATTTGAGACCAATGTACACCGACACCTCGTATGGAAATCCCGCCCTTGTTTGCCCTCCACCACCGATAAATGACAGTTGAAATTGCTTGAAATGCATGCGCTGTGAAAAGGGAAAGAGCCCAATTGCACAAGCTGAACCAAAAGTTGACATGTTTTCTAATTTTTGCTCAGCGACATGTTTTCTTGTTTGTTTGAATGGAGATTATATTTTAGGCCGTGTATAAATTGCTTTAAAATATGTGTATTAAAACTTGACGTTTGGTTAAAACTTGACACTAGCGTGGTAAATAAAATGGGTTTAAATTTATCCTGCTGTGGACCAGGTTAAATGGGTTAGCATTTTGATTTGTCTTTTTTTTTTCTTATGAATGATAGAGAAGTTTCATAGAAATTTCTTAGTTCCACGCAAAAATGTTGGTTAAAAAAATCTCTTTTAACGCAATCCAAACAGCATATGGCCAAATTTGTTCCCCTTTTTAACCAAACGTCAAATTTTAACCAAACGTCAAGTTTTAATACACATTTTAACGCAATGCACACACGGCCTTAATTTAATTTTTTCTTTTCGCTTCAGCTGTCAGTTGTTGTTCTAAAAAATATTTTTGTGAAAACATGTCGTTCAAAAAACGATTAATAAATTTAGTAAAATGACAGATATCAGTCAAAGTTCAATAGGAAGTACAGGAGCGTAACGGATTCAGCGCTAACAGAAAAACAGCCTTGTGTTTCCGCATATTTTAACTTAACAGCTTTTGAGCTGTCAGACAAAGCAAATGTTAAGTAAATTTGAACTAGAGCCTCCGTTCCAATTCACATTACGATACATTACGTACGAAACGAGAGGTCGAATCTTCATTGTTATAATATGCATTGAATTCCTATGGCTGAACTCATGCGTCAGGCAAAGCCCAAGCTAAAGCGTGTTTGTGTTCCGTGCATTATGGTTAGATGATATTTGTGGCTTAACTTCAGTTCCAATACTGTTGCCGAAAGCCATAGGAAATCAAGCGAACATACAGATACACATATTATAGTTGAGCTCTTCTATTTTTTTTTTCAGAACTTCAAATGCAGGAACTTAATCGAAATGTTTTTACTCGTTACAGTCTGTAGATTTGTTCGATATGCGCTCTGGGTCGCTCTGTGGCGCTCTGATTTTGCACTGAGCTTTTCAATGTCGCTCTTTTTTCGCCCCGGTGAGTTTCCACCGTATCCGAAGTGTATTCATGCTCGCACAGGGGGCGCTCTGAATCACCCCAAGTTTTTTTCGGGGTGAGAATTCCGGAGCTGTTCGAATCAACTGTTGCTATACAACAAAGAGAAAAAAGAACAGAGCGCTATTAGCGCGTTCGATGTGAAACCAAACCCAGAGAAATTTTTCAGTTTTTTGACAGCTCCGTTCACAGTATGACAAGCACCGGAGCGCCCCGGGTCTGGTTACAGCGAACAAACCTTGTATTACAACAGCTTCGTCTGCAACTGTTTTAAATGTGCATCATCAAAGATTTCGCTTTTGACTTTAACGCATGCGTGTCTGTAATTCTACACTAATGTGGCGCCCAGAAGCAGCTGGGTATCTGATGGATAAACTTTGAGCGATAACTTTGGACAGCCAAATTGAGATCGGTCGCATGGAAGTCCATGTTCTCTGAATCTTAAGTCCAACAATGGATCTGGAACAACCTTCTTAGTACCTATTTATTTTATTTATTTTCAAGCATATACATTTCATTGAAATAAGAATCAAAATTTTGCTCTGAATTCAATTTATTTGAGCAGTAAATTATTTGTTTTATAAATTAGATTTGTTTTTTTGCATCATGGTACAAAATTCAAAAAAGCGTTCCAAATCACCGCATGTTAAGAAAGCGAAGAAGAAAGAAGTATACACGTAAGAGAGCCGTAAATATTCTTCATATTGTATCTAATAAATGAATACCTCATTAGCGCCCCGAAGCCTAAAAAACCAGTAATATGGGGGAAAGTGGCTCCTGGTCTAATGATGTTACGTTACGTGACCTTTCCTAGTTTCTTACGAACTACTCAATCAAGGAAAATAAAGGTAATTGCATTCTAAACGAAAGAGCTGAACAGCAAACTTGATCAAAATTTCAGCGTAGCTGCCGTTCTTAAATGTTATAATTTTTTAATCTTACAACCTTTCAGAATTCTTCAGCATGTGTTGTAGCTCCAGTCTACGTTGCTGTTGAACAATTTCACGATTGGTCCACTGCCATTGTTGAAAATATCTTTGAAATTGGTAACGAACTTCATCGACTGACACTGCAGCAGTTAAAACTGCGAAACAACTCAAACTATCCAATCCAGTGTGTTTGTCCAACTTTCCTTCTCAATGCGAATAGAGTTACAATTCTTGTTCGACCAGGTGAAACAGTGTCTACTATCGATGAGTCACAGATCCCGAATATGGAAAAGCTGCTCAGTAGCAATCACGGCTTGGTGGTGCAATGCTCAGGAAAAACATATGCGTTTTGGAAAGACAAAAACAAATATTTTTGCCTTATTCCCGATGGCTTTCGTGATGTCGACAATCGTTTACCGGCTCTTTTGAAATCAAACGATTTGAAATCTATAGTTACGCATGGTCTCCATCTGCTTCCTGGATTATGCACTATATATACGGTTAAAGTCCTCAATAAAGTCGCAATTCCAATGACTCTAGAAAACATCAATGACGAATTCACTGCACCAGCAGCACCAGAACCATCTGCCGAAGCAGAACCTCGAGAAAGTATCAAGAAAGAAGAAAAAACTCCCGAAAAACCAGCTCCAGCTGCAACTCCCGCCAAAGATGCCAAAGGTGCTGGCAAAGGTGGCAAAGGTGGAAAGAAAGATGCTAAGAAAAAAGTAGAAGAACCTACCCCAATTGAATATGTAAACAGTGAAGACGTTACCCTATCATTTAGTTCGGACTTCAAACGTATATCAGACACCCGAGGTATTCTGTATGGTAAAGAGTATTGCAAAGATCCCGATCGGATTCCTCATACCATTATATCAGCTGCACTTTTTCTACATCATTTCCCAGCTAATCTCTGGACATCGATTATAATTCATGATATCATGAAATTTAGCAAAAAGCTTTATTCCGAAAGCGAATACGAAGACCTTCTTGACAACGAAGATTGGATGGACCGAATAAAATTTCCAATAACGTTCATAAAAAAAAACTTGACAGCTAGTTTTGAAAAGATGGTTTACGGACGAGTAACATCGGAAGAACCTGAAGTAATGAACGTTGAACAGGGATTGATTAAGTTTTTCGACACAAATGACACTGGAATACTAGCCGGGCCACAATTGGTGTTGGTGTGGCAGCAAAAGAGCAATTACTTTATGTTCGATCCAAAAGAACGTGATGGTCTGGGTAGAAAGTGGACAAGATTATTTTCATCTGAATTAGGAAGCACTGCATTGGCTGGGAGCGCGTGTGCCACTTGGTATCGAGATCCAAGACAATTGGCAGAGGTCTATATTGAAAGTATTGCCTTGAAGCACCGCGGTGATCCGTATCGAATTATCAAAATCAGATTCTATGAGGATGTCACAAAGCCTGAGGATGAAGGCGATTGGCTTGGAATGGCTGAAAACAAATGGATGATATTCGGAACAAAGACCCTTTGTGACTACAGCTATGCTGATGATTCGTTAAGGACAGGAAAAGCTATTTGTATGGGTATTTCAGCATTGCTGACTGCTTCCGATGTGCCGGAAGAAGACTGGGATTCTGAAACTATCGATAACATCCTTAGTGAAGGAATTGAGCTGTTCAAGGCTTCAGTTGGTTCGGTTGAGCCCGATAAGTCATTTGGTTTAAAGAATGTTAAACCTTTGGTAGAAATTGGAGGCAAAAGAGTTAAATTTGTGATTGTCGAATGCAAGTTTCGTGGACCCATGTTGGCCGAACCCAAAGGGACGGCAAAACAACTCAAAGATGGTAAGAACTGCAGTGTTAGGGCTTCAAGTTCTATTAAAAACTTTTTGTTCTTAAAGGATTGGTTGAATTTTTTAATTCTGTAAATTCTGGAATGTTTACGGTTAAGGATATAAGTTTGGGAATCTGGAGAGGGGCAGACAATTATTTTTACTTATTCTATCCTTATGAGAAGATTCTGGGAATGCCATCTCAATGTCTTTGCGGTAAGCTTTGATGCGGTTCTCTTCGATTGATGATAGCGTTCGTTTTTGTTTTTAAGACCACGAAAAACTGTTGCCCCCGATGGGAATTGCTAATGCCATGAGATTCAAAACTATTGACGCTATGTTCTACTTTCTGACAACTTCTCTCAACACCAAGGAAAACGATGAGGTATAAATTTTAGACCATTTCAATCTAAAGAAATTCAATTTATACACCGAATTCCACAGTATTGCCTCAGTCCGGTTAATGTTAGTTTCTCAGATCTAGACGATCGGCCCGATCTCTTGGAATATGAAGAGTTTGGAGAAAGTGGTGCTATCCTTCGACCCTTCAATGATCTCCATGAAGGCCACGAAAAATTCGGTGTTCGTGCTGATAAGCAAACCCTTGCAAATTTGTTAACAGCTCTTGGCATGAATCGGATCAATAATTCACGAAACTGGACAAAAGAAGATCTTTCTGATATCTTGCATATTGGTGATAAGCTGTTTTGCAAAATCTACATGGCCTTACCGGAATGTCAAGCCAGAGACTATAGACTCCAATGGGAAGATGTTGTTCCGGTTATTGGGATGAATAAGTTTACATTTACTCGTCAGCCAATAGAGGGCGTTCTAGAAATTCAACCAGAAGGCATGGGCGAAGAAGAAGGTGATCTAGGCTTCCTAGACAATACCACCTTATATGAAGAAGGTGTTGAGGGAAACGACGACGAATTATTTGTTCGACCTGAGGGAAGTTATGAGGCGAGAAGTCAGACAAACGACTTGAAGGGAATTCTTAAGAATTGGGATAAGAAGCAAAGTGATAATTACGAAGCTGTTTTGGAAACAGATTTCTTCAAAATCGCCATCTGGAAAAGGGATAATCTTTACTTTGTATTTGATCCAAAAGCATCTGGAGATAATGGTGAACTAACTGAACGCAGAATTGAAATGGGCAAAGATAAATTGCATGGAGATGATTCCTCCATCATGCCAAAGATGGACACTAGGACAGATAAGACAGAAAGTGAAGAAGGTGGTGAAGAAGCAACCCCATATGGACCCTTACCACTTTATTTGGAAAAACGAAACTACACATCATTTGATAATGAAGGTTCTGCGTACACAGCTTGGTTTTCGAATTACGATGAGTTTTACAATCATATCATTAAGAAAACACCGGAAGATTATAAATATGGAAAATTAACACTGCATGAGCTGGTATTGTCCAGTGTACCACTTGTGTCTGAGGATTTGGGTTTGAAGTTAAAACCAGGCTTTCATGCTGTGGCTCCAAATCATTCAATTCTTAGGGGTTCAATTACCCAAAGTAGTTCAACGTTGACGAATCGCGATAAACAAGAAATCTGCAATTGTATTGTGGCACTGGCATTTGTCAGAAAAACTCATTCTAGTAAAATGACAACCACTTTGTTGGATGCTATTTTAAAATATGGAGATCGTTTGTACACAAAAAGCTTGAATGCACTCAAGAAAACAGATATGGCCAGAGCTATGGATATTGATAAAATATCACTAGAAGATGTTTCGCCGATATTTAGCATCAACAAAGTTAGATTTAAGTGGAAAATCAATTTGACATATAACGGTAATTTAACGACAGTCGAAATGAGGAAGGGAACTGGCAAACTGGGAAGCATTGAAAATGGAATTGGTGTGATTTTCAAGCATAAAGGATATACGATGGCATTTTGGAGGAGTGAAGGATCATATTATTTATATGATCCCTTTGAAACAAGTCCCACTGGAGTATTGGTAAATACTGGAGGATTACCTTCGCTACAAAAATTTTCAAAAAATGAAAATATGTTCAGCTATATACTTTCGAAATATGCTTGTGTTGCCGGATCAAACTCATTCACGTACAATGTAGTAAGTTCATATAAAATATCATTTTTGTAAGATTTGATTAGGTTCGTTCGATGAAAACAGACCTGAGACGCTTCGGCCATGGTTACTGCCCTGAATGGGGCTGTCAAAAAATGTTAACATTTCTCTGTGTCTCGAACGCATTTGTAGTGCGCTTTCTCCTTGTTGTATAAAAACAGCTGATTCGAACAGCTCCGAAATTCTCGCTCTGAACGAAAATTGGATCTGTTCAGTGCGCTCCCGGTGCGAGCACTGAATAAGATGCGAATGTTTACTTACTTACTTAAGCTTGCGCTACAGTCCGTTGTGGACTTGGGCCTCAATCAACAGTCTCCGCCAGCCAGCTCGGTCCCCAGCCAGCTGTCTCCAGTTTTGCACTCCAAGTTGATTGAGGTCCTCTTCCACTTGAGTGCGCCACGTGAGTCGCGGTCTTCCCTTCCTAGTGCGTCCCTCGGGAATAGTGTCGAAGGCTTTCCGGGCCGGAGCATTGGTGTCCATTCGCTCAAAATGACCGAGCCATCTGAGTCTCTGGACCTTGACCCTTCTGGCTAGGTCCATATCGTTGTACAACCCGTAAAGTTCGCTGTTATATCTTCTTGGCCATTCCCCTTCAATGCACACGGGGCCAAAGATGACCCGAAGAACTTTCCTCTCGAAACAGCCTAAGGCACTTTCATCCGATTTTGTCAAGGTCCATGCTACCGCACCATACAGCAGGACTGGGATAAGAGTGTGTTACATAGTTTTACCTTAGTTGCTCGAGAGAAGGCTTTTACGCTCAATTGCTTTCTTAGCCCAAAGAAACAGCGATTAGCAAGAGTTATTCTTCCTCTGATCTCGGCGCTGGTGTTGTGGCCGTGTTTATAGCGGTGTCTAGGTAGACAAACTTCTCTACTAATTCGAAGTTGTATACGTCTATTGTGACGTTCTGTCCGAGCCGTCGGTGTTAGGTGTCCTTCCTCGAAGACAGCATATACTTCGGGTTTCCCTCATTTACCGCTAAACCCATTTTTGCCGCTTCTGTCTCAATTCTCACAAAGGCGCCATTGGCATCACGCTGTGTTCTTCCCATTATATCAATATCATTGGCTACGCGAGAAGTTGAACAGATTTTTGGAAGATAGTGCCTCTGCTGTTGACGTTGGCGTTCTGCACTATCTTCTTGAGAACGATGTTAAGGAAATCGCACGACAGTGCATCGCCTTGTCTGAATCCTTTTTTGACGTCGAAAGATTCCGTAAGTTCGTTGCCAACCGTGATGGAGCAGCGTGAGTTCTCCATCGTCATTTTGCACAAGCGAACGAGCTTAGCAGGGACGCCAAAACTAGACATAGCTTTGTACAGTTCGTCTCTGTAGATGCTGTCATACGCGACCTAAAATCGATGAAAAGGTGGTGAGTATCGATTTGGAGTTCATAGGTCTTTTCCAGGATCTGCTGCAACGTGAAAATTTGGTCGATGGTTGACTTTTCTGGCCTGAAGCCACATTGATAAGGACCAATCAGATTGTTAACGAAAGGCTTCAGACGTTCATATATTACGGCAGACAGGAACTTGTACTCGATGTTTAGTAGACTTATTCCTCTATAGTTGGCGCAGTTAAGAGGATCTCATTTTTTCAGGATCGAGCGAACAATGCAGAGGTTCCATTCATCGGGCATGCCTTCCTCCGACCATATATTACAGATGATTTGGTGCATGCTCCTATCTAAGCTCCTCGCCTGCTGCTGTGAACAGCTTAGCAGCTAGACCAGCTACTCCAGCGGCTTTGTTGGATTTCAGCGGTGATATTGCGGTTTTCACTTCTTCTAGGTCGGGTTCACGGAATTGTTGGCTATCATCGTGTCCGATGAAAGGCTCCTGTCTGACAGCGGTGTTTTGGCCGTCTTCGCCTTTAAACAGTCTACAGAAGTGGTCTTTCCAAATCCCCAGCATTGACTGCGAATCTACTATGATGTTCCCTTGTTTATCTCTGCAGGCATCGGTTCTTGCTCGATGACCTTGAGTCAGCTGTTTAACCTGCTGTTGGCTCTCTCAACATCCTCGATCTGACGCTTCTCATGCTCTCTCTTTTTCTCCTGAGAAGCCGGCGGCGTTCTTCTCTTCTCTTTCGCTTGTAGAGCTCACGAGCAACTCTTGTCCTTCTATGCAGCGCCGCTTTGTATACCTCCTGCTTGGCTGCATAGGCCTGCCTGCATTCTTCGTCAAACCAGGGGTTTTTTTTGGTGGCTGTGTGAAATCCAGCACATAAGAAGCGGCATCTCGAACTGTTTTTTGTCAATGTTGACACTGGTCTTCGATACTTGATGTTGGCGGCATAGGACTCCTTAAGAGGTTACTTGACACTCGATCAGAGAAGGATCTGGCGATCTCTTGCGATTGTAGCTGTCCGACGTCGAATTTTCTTGCAACATTTCCTTGTTTTGGCCGTTGTCGGGATATTCGTAGCAATACCTTGGCTACGACGAGATAGCGGTCCGAGTCGATGTTTGCTCCTCGGAAAGTTCGAACATCTAAAATGCCGGACAAGTTCCTTCCATTGATCGCAATTTTATCAATCTTGTTGACGGTTGATTGATCAGGATATCTCCATGTACCTTTATGAATGTTGTGATGAGGGAACCAGGTGCTTGCTACCACAACATTTCGCCCCGCAGCAAAATCGATCAGCCTGAATCCGTTATCGGAAGTGGTGTCGTGCAGGCTGCGCTTTCCGACTGTTCCACCAAAGATGTCCTCTTTTCCCAGCTTTGCGTTAAAACGCCGAGGACAATTTTAATGTCAAGTTAAGGACATTGCTCGTATGTTTTGTCGAGGTGCTCGTAGAACTCGTCTTTGGTGTCGTCCTTTTTCTCTTCTGTGGGGGCATGCGCACATATTAGGCTGATGTTGCCGAATTGAGCCTTGATTCGGATTGTCGTGATGCGTTCGCTCACACATTTGAAGCTCAAGACTTTTTGCCTGAGTCTGCTTCCCACGATGAATCCGCATCCAAAGATTCGCTGTTGTTGCTCTCGGTAACAATCACCATAGTAAATATCGCAGTTTCTCATCCTCCTTTTGGCCGGTCCATCCCATCGCATTTCCTGGATAGCGGTAATGTCTGCTTTTGTAGCAGTTGAGGGTCTCCGCTTATTGTTCGGCAGCACGCAGTCTATTAAGGGACCTAACATTCCACGTGCATATCCGAAATTCGTTGTCCTTCATACATTTGATTGGGTCGTCATCAATGTATCCGTCCGTTTCCGAGGCCTGTTGTTGCTTCGCAACTATATGCTTTTCTACGTAGTCGGGAAGTCACCCGAACGTATAACCCCCAACCTAGAGTACCAGGCCCTAATGTGACTCCAAGTGCAAGAGTCGGAAAAACCGCTCTTTTTACGGCATGGGCTTCAAATAAGTTGAAGTAGCGAGTAAAGCTGTTCACCTAGTAGTTCTGCCTAACTGGAACTGAAGACGCCACCGTTGATTCCAAAAAAGAAATTCATTCGCTCCCGTCCCTCGATGGGAGTGCCTCGGTGGGAACACTCCTTCGTTGCGGAATGCACCACAGCGAAAAAAAAATTACATCGAACAGCTGAGTGCAAAATCAGAGCGCCTGAGAGCGAGTGCATCGAACAAACCTATTGACAAATTGTCAGAATTTTCATATAGATGACAAAATCTAACCTTAACCTCTATTTCTTTCCATTAGATTGGATTATCAAATGACCCCGTACAACCGCCAAAATCACCTGATATGGACCCCTCACCCGAGATGACAAAACTAGTAGCTAAAATTCCGAAAGAACAAAGTTTGTTCCAACCTTATCAGAACGATATGAGAATTCTGAAATCGCCGCTCTCCTCTGATAAAATTCCTCAATATGGCCTTGCTCTTGCTGCAATGATTCATAGTCAATTACAGTTTGTTGAATTATGGAACCAGAATATAACCCACAGGGTGAGTCTAAAAGTGACATTTCTTCGAAAAGATTTATAAAAAAAGAAAAAAAAAACAATTTTACTTTGCAGATATCATTTCTATCGAGATACCTTCTTCAAGCGTCTGATTGTGATATTGAATTCCTTCGGACGCCAGCATCTTTCAATGACATTCGATCGAGTTTTGTCATTGACAATGAACTAATCTGTCACGTAATTTTTGTCAAAAACATCCAAGGTCCTGTACTGACTAATAAACGAACAGAGATTGTTGGTGTCAATTTGAAAAATGCTCTCATTATGTTCACGAAACACTGTCGGCAAATGGTCTTATTTTTCCCCGGAACCGGACATTCATATGCACTTTGGAGAGAAAACGGATTGTATTATTTATTCGGTATTGACAGAATTGAGAAGGAAATGTTTGTGATAGCTTCGCCAATATTGCTAAGCATTTACGAAACTCTTATGAAAGGAATTGATCCGGAACAAGATCTCAATAACTGGTATGAGCTGCGAAGTGTAAGCATATCGATTGTTCCCGTTAAGGATGGAATTTGTAAGCCATTGACGACCATTGAAGATCTTGACCATGGGCCCTTGTCAACACATAGTGGTAGTTATATTGCAGCTGAAGCGTCAGAACCTTATTATTTCGATCGTGTTACTGAGAAACCTGAAGGGGTATTAATACGGCCTAAACCTTCAGAATTTTTCAATATTGAAAAAGGTGTTGAGATTCTTTATTCTGATGATATCCTCAAATCTCACAAGTTCTATGGAACTAAGGACTTCTACCCGGTAAGCTTTTGTTGCAATGGTGAATGTGATAAGTGATAAGTGATTTGAATTTAAAAAAAAAAATTTTTAGAGCCTACAAGCTGCTTGCGTTGAAGCTAGTGCTTTAGCGAAAATCAAGTCACCTACTCAATGGACAAAGAAGACTTTGGAAAAACTTCTTACATCTGGAATAAACCTTTACGTTAAGACGGTTGCAGGTATGACCAATAAATTGGTTATTTTTTATATTTGTATTGGCACCAAGGATTGTTTGTTTTTCGTTTTAAGAGTAAACTTGACATTAATGATGTTTTTGTTTGATTGTTCTTCTTCTTTGGCATCTGAAGCGAATTCAGGTCCATATGAGATAAAAACATCTAGAACTGTCACTTTTACCTAATGTCGTTTTCCATTGGCTTTCCAGAAGCATTCGGAATAGTCCATAAGCCTTCTGAAACCATTCCATTAGACTGACTTTGACAGACGGAATTCTTCTGAGAAGAGCAGAACTCTTCCGCTTTGAAAACAGAAGCGTCCGAAGAATGACACTTTCATCATAACCCGTTCCATTGGAGCGAGAAAAAGAAACGTTACACTGCTGCATAAATAAACGACAAAGAGCCCGGCTACCTCAGTCGGTATAGCATGAGACTTTTAATCTCAGCGTCGTGGGTTCATGGTTCATGCCCCACGTTGGGCGCCATTTGAAATAAGAGAGAGTGTATAACTAGATGGAGAATTCTCGACGCTGGATGTCCGCCGCTGGAAAGGAAAAAGGAACAATTGGAAGAAACATCAAAGCTGACAGATCCCCCCGTGTTCCGGCGAGCCACGACCGTCGCAGCGAATTCTATGTGTTGTGTTGGTTGTCCTGCTTTTCTTTTCTATGCTATCTTTCCTTCATATTCTTTTCTATTTCTTTCTTCTCTTTTATCTTCCGTCACTGACGGTCCGCCCGTCATACGTTCTTTTCTTCATACTCTCTCTTATTTCAAATATTGAACAAATTTTATGTGACGTTTCTTTTGACATTTTCAATTCTTAATTTAGTTAATTTTAATTCTTCAGACAATTCTGTTTTCAAAACGAAGAGTTCTTCATTTCTCAGAAGCACACCGTCCATATAAACAAGAACTGAGAATAGCCAAAAGATCCTCATGGAGATCCCTCTGTAGCTCAATAGAAGAATTTTCGGAGGCATCGAGGTTAAGACAGATTCTCTTGACAAATCCAACTATGCCTAGTTGTTTTAAAAACTCGGATGGTACATGGATTAACTCTTGCGAAGAAAAGCTCAACCTGCTACTAGACTTCCATTTCCTAGATAACTCCAAATCCGTTAATACAACAAACCGTCCTGGGTCTGGTATTAACTTAACTTTTCCTTTGACATGGGCTCTGAATAGTTTCGAACCTTATAAATCTCCAGGTCCAGATCAAATCATACCACCTCAGCTACAACATACCAGCGATATAGCTTTGCCCATCATTGAGATGATCTTCAAAAGTTGTCTAGATCGGTCTATATATCTCAGCGATGGAGAGAAGTAAAGGTAGTATTCATCCCCAAGGCAAATGCTCGCATGTCAACCCTTAAGATCTTAGACCATTATACCTTCTCAAGACTCTAGAACGATTGATCGATATCCATGTACGTAATAGCATTGATAAGAGGCTATCGATGTCTTAGCATGCTTACTGCAAAGGGAAATCGGTAGAAACAGCCTTGCATGCATACTCTGGTAAGAACTTTCAAATACTCCCTAGAGAAAAAGGAATATACTATGGTTGCCTTCCTGGATATTGAGGGCGATTTCAACAACGTTGACACATCTGCTATCACTACTGCTATGACGACCCTAAACGTCGAATACTCCCTTTTTGAGTTGATTAATCTATTGCTAAAAAGCAGGATCATCAACTCTAAGATGGGGAATTCTTGTACGAAAAGGTCTGTCAGCAGAGGCATTCCACAAGGTGGTGTACTGTCCACTCTCCTGTGGGATATAGTAGTTAACGAACTGCTAATATCCCTCGAAAAGGAAGGCTACAGAGTGATTGCGTATGCCGATGATGTTGCCATCGCAGCCGTCACAGTAAAACATCCTAATACCCTGAGAGACCTCCTCCCAAACGCACTTAATATGCTCACTAGATGGGCTGATCACTGTGGACTTAATACTAAGACTAACTCTCAAAAAACAGACCTCGTCCTTTTAACGTTCCTCCTTCAATAAAAGGTGTACCACTTATTTTTACCAATAAAGCCAAATATCTCGGTCTAATATTGGACAAACAATTAAGTTGGAAAACTAATATTCAGGATAGAGTTAAGAAAGCTACTGTAGCTCTTTTCTCTTGTAAGAAAGCCATAGGAAACAGGGGTTTTCTACCTCATATAACCAATTGGCTATATACATACATCATCCGACCAATACTCATGTACAAGGTTGCAGTATGGTGGACTGCACTGGAGAAAGTCACTTACTACGACAAACTCAGCAGAGTCCAACGCATGTCTCTGCATAAGCGTGACACTGAGAACCACACCCTCAGCAGCGTAAGACACTCTCCTCCAACTGACACCCCTCGACATCTTCAGCAAAAAAGTGGCAGCGAGGACAGCTATAAGACTCAACGCCTCATCTCAATGGACCAACAATAATGTGGGACATTCCATCATTTTGAATTCTTCGGTTCTATACCAAAGTACATAGACTATACCATTCCAAAACCCAAATTTGGGAAAAACTTCCAGGTATCCATTCAATCGAGAGATGAATGGGAAGACAAAAAACTCCTGGATGACAAAAGTATCCATTTTTATACAGATGGATCTAAGACAAATGATGAAGTTGGTAGTGGTATGGTGTGTACTCAGAAAAGCTTAATCTAAGCATCTCATTCCGCCTCCCTAATCATTGTAGCGTCTTCCAAGCGGAAATTTTAGCGATCAAAGAGGTTCTCTCCTGGCTAAGAGAAAACGTGATATCAACTTCGGATATCCGCATCTTCTCTGACAGTCAGGACTGCTACTAAATCTCCCAACTCTCAAACGGCCCTCGATTGTCGATCGTCTCTTATGGAGATGGCGCAACAATTTAATATTCACCTATGCTGGGTGCGCCGGGCCACAGAGACATCACGGGAAATTGTACAGCCGACGATCTCGCTAAAAATGGAACCGCCATTACTATCTCACCATAGCTACATGCAAACTTTTGCTAAAAGAAACAGCCTTTACGATACCTACGTGCGCAGCCACAAAGCTCATATGGCCTCATACTGGTCATTTGTATAAAACATGAAGAATTCTTCTTCTTCCTCGGTCCCTACTTTCGTTGACAATAACACTCCAGTTGTTAGCTCTTTCGCGAAAGCTAACCTTTTTGCTAGGCAGTTCGCCGCCAACTCTTCGCTGCCTGAGAGTGTCATGATTCCGCCTGTTCTTGAGCGCCATGGGACAAATTTTCTTTCTCAATCGTGCTGTGGCGAAAGTCCTAAAGGATCTCAACATACATAAATCCGCTGTTGCGGATGGTATTCCCGCTATTGTTCTGAAGAGGTGTTGTTCCACGCTGGCAAAACATCTGCGTAAGCTTTTCAACCTATCCTATTCTTCTGAGCTTGTTCCGAGCAGTTGGAAAATAGCATTTGTCCAGCCAATCCCAAAAGAAGGCGAATCGTCTTCTCCCTGCAATTATCGGCCGATTGCACTTACGTCCCTTCTTTCTAAGGTCATGGAAACGCTGATAAACTATCAGCTGAAGAAATATCTTGAACAACGAAAGCTTCTTAATGACCGTCAGTACGGCTATGGCAGTAACAGGTCCATTGCTGATCTGATGGTTTATCTCACCAAACAGTGGAACAAATCTTTACATCGTTTTGGAGAAGCTTAGATTGTTGCACTTGATATTTCAAAGGCATTTGATAAAGTTTGGCATCTTGCTCTTTTATCGAAAATGCGTGTTTTCGGTATCGACGAATCCTTCCTTCGTTGGATTAGAAACTTTCTTTCGAACCCCACAATATAAATGCTGGTGTCCCCCAGGGCTCCGTTTTGTCTCCGACGCGCACTCTTTGTGCCTATTACATAAAAAGGGTATAAAAACCCCTTGAGTGTGTGCTTATATGGGCCTTTTCTTCAGGCCAAAGTGTGCGGATTCTGTATCCGCCACTTTAACCTAAGCTAACCTAACCCCATACTGTCTGTCAAAGTCAGTCCACTTTGGACTCTACCGGAAGTCCAATGGAAAACGAAATAACTGGACTCTGTCACATTTGCCATAATAATAGTTGATTTACCTACAAACATTTAATTAATTATTTTTGTTTTTTGTCTTTTGCAGTGAGAGGTTCAGGAAACATACAAGTTGTCGATTTTAAGGGAAACTTTAATGTATCAAATCAGATATTGGAAGTTAATCCTCTTATGCCAACAATTTTGTGTGCGAACAATTCCTCTAAGGAAAAACTTCTTAATTGCTTAACATTGATCTTAAGAAAATATCAAATGGCGTATTTGTTCACGGATACTTGCTGTTTCACTTTAATCTTGGAAAATGGAGACTGTTCGTTATACTTTCCAGGAAGCAGTGCACCGTGGAAAAATTTCAAAATCGGAAGTTCCTGTCTGATTCGATTTTGTACGATATCCGATTTGCTGGATCGCCTCTTGGAAAACGGAAGAATTTCTTTTGCTGAAGACATTAATATAGGAGCTATATTATTCGTGTTTAAAAATTAAATAGTAAATAAAAATTACTACAAATCGTAGAATGTATATTAGAGAATGATGCTTATGTTTTGCATTTTATTTTTGGTTTGTCAATCCGTGTACGTGAATAATTAGGTTTGTTCGATGTAACCTGCTCCGGGGCGCTGTGGTGCTTGTCATGCTGTGAACGGAGCTGTCAAAAAACTGAAAAAATTCTCTGGGTTTGGTTTCACATTGAACGCGTTAGTAGTGCTCTTCTTTTCCTCTTTGTGGAATAGCAACAGCGATTCAGAGCGCTCCCGGTGCGAGCACTGAAAACACAGCGAACACGGTGGAAGAGCACCGGGGTGACAAAGGAGCAACATCGAACAGCTCAGTGCAAATCAGAGCGCTACAGAGCGATCCCAAAGCGAACATCGAACAAACATATTGTAAGGGATGGGCAGATCGTTGAAACAATATCAAAGAAACTTTTAGATAATCTATCTACCCTCAAAATTCTCGGGTTCCAATCCAAGTTGAATTTTCGAAGGGACACGTGTATTCAAGAGGACACAAGCGTCCACAGAAACCTCTGTCTATCAACTCCTACTCTCCAACTCCCCGCGGTGAACGTCGGGTGCCCAGTACCTCCAACCGAAGATTGGGTTCCAACCCCAGTGGGAAGTTGCTGGCGGCAGCAAAGAGAGAGGGGGGAGGACGTATGCGTCCGCTAAGGCATGCCTCCTTTTCAAGAGGAGGCAGCGGACGAACTCCCAAGATGGAATAGATGGCGTCTACAGTTCCAGTCAAGATTAACTGCTTAGTGAACACCTTATAGGGCTACTACGACATATTCGTAGCTCAGGCCTATAAGGAGCGGTTTGGCCGGCTCTTCGTCTTAGAGTTAAACTAAAGACCTGGCTCTCCAGGTTGGGGGCCGTGCGTTAGGGTGACTGCCCGGCCGCACATGGTACCGAAACACCAACAAGCCTCGGATACGGACGGAATTAATGATGACGGCCCACGCAAACGATTTAAGGACAACGAATTTCGGTTTTGCACTTGGAATGTTAGGTCCCTTAACAGACCACGTGCAGCCGAACAACTAGCGGAAGCCCTTGACTGCTATAAAGCAGATATAACTGCCATCCAAGAAATGCGATGGGATGGTCCGGGCCTACGTAAAATGAACAACTGCGATATTTACTACGGCGACTGCTACCGGGAACAAAATCAGCGTCTATTTGTATATGGATTTGTAGTTGGGACTCGACTCAGGTGGAAGGTCTTGAGTTTCAACTCAGTGAATGAGCGCATCATGACAATCCGCATCAAGGCTAAATTCACCAACATCAGCCTCATCTGCGCTCATTCCATCAATGAGGAAAAGGATGAAGACACCAAAGACAGGTTCTACGAGCTCCTCGACAAGACCTATGAGCAATGCCCTAGCTATATGACATTAAAATCGTCCTTGGAGATTTTAATGCTAAGCTGGGTAGAGAATAATCGGACAACATAGCCTACACGACACCACATCAGATAACGGATTTAGGCTAATCGACTTCGCTGCGGGGCGACACGTAATGGTAGCAAGTACGCGTTTCCCCACAAGGGAACATGGATACCTCCTAACCGTCAACCAGATTGATCACATCGCGATCGAGGCGCGACACTTCTCTAACATGCAAGATGTCCGCACATTACGAGGTGCCAACATCGATTCGGACCACTACCTTGCTGTATCCTTGCTGTACAAATGTGGATATCCCGATCAAGGTCAACACGCGTTAATGTTAGGAGGAAATTCGACGTCAAACGCCAACAATCGCAAGAGATTACTAGATTTTTTTCCGATCGTGTCTCCGAAGTCTTTTGCTGCCAGCACAAAATATAGAGAACCAGTGGCAACACTGCCAAGCAGCCATCAGAGTTGCCGCCTCTGAAGTGCTAGGATTTACATGGCCACAACAACGAAACCCCTGGTTTGACGATGATTGCCGGCGAGCACATGCAGCTAAACAAGAGGCATACAAAGCGGCGCTGCAAAGAAGGACACGAGCAGCTCGTGATCTCTACCAGCAGAAAAGGAGAGAGGAGCATAAACTTCTCAGAAAGAAAAAAAGGGAGCATGAGAAAGCGCGCGATCGAGGATATAGAGGGCTGTCACAACAGGAACGAGGTTCGAAAGTTCTACAAAAAGGTGAAAAAAACCTCCAAGGCTTATAAACCCCGAACGAAGTCTGTAGAGACCATCATGGGAACATCGTAGTAGAACCACAGTCAGTGCTGAGGATATGAAAATACTACTTTTCCAAGCTGTATAATGGCCATGACGACCAAAACTCCGTCAGCAATACAGAACCATTCAATTTGGGTGCAGAAGGGCAACAATTCCACCCACCCGACATGGACGAAGTGAAGATAGCGATATCTAAACATAAGTCAAACAAAGCCGCTGGAGCAGACGGGCTAGCCGCTGAACTGTACAAAGCAGCTGGAGATGATTTGGTTAGGAGCATGCACCAGCTCATCTGCAAAATTTGGTCGGAGGAAAGCATGCCCGATGAATGGAACCTCAGCATCGTGTGCCTGATCATTAAGAAAAGAGATCCTTTGAACTGCACCAATTACAGAGGTATAAGTCTCCTTAACATCGCCTATATAAGATCTTGTCTGCCGAGCAGCTGTGTGAACGTTTGAAGCCCTCCGTCCACAACCTGATAGGTCCTTATCTGTGTGGCTTCAGACCCAGAAAGTCCATCATCGATAAAATATTCAATCTACGGCAGATCTTGGAGAAGACCCAGGAATTTCAAATCGATACCTACCACCTTTTCATTGATTTCAAGGCAGCGTATGACAGCGTCTATAGAGACCAATTACATAGAGAAATGTCTAGTTTTGGCTCCCAGAGAAACTCGTCCGTCTGTGTAAGATGACAAAACTCACGCTGTTCCATCATGGAAAAAACCTAACGGACGCTTTTGATGTCAAAAAAAGTTTTAGACAAGGCGATGCGTTGTCATGCGATTTCTTCAACATCATTCTGGAAAAGATTGTGCAAAGCTCCAACGTCAACACCAGAGGCACAATCTTTCAAAAGTCCGACCAGCTACTAGAATACGCAGACGACATTGACATAGTTGGAAGAACACAGCGTGATGTCAGTGGAGCGTTTTGAGTCTAGCTAGCTAGGGTGCAGAGACACGGACCATGACAACATCTGATGAAAACGCTTTGGGCTGCTTTGAGACAAAATTTCTTCGAGTGGTTTTTGGTCCTGTCTGCGTTAATGGAGAATGAAGACGAAGATTCAACTAAAAACTGTACGAGCCGTACAGCGACACTGACCTAGCCAGAAAAGTTAAGGTCCAAGAACTTAGATGGTTTTGTCATGTTGAGCCAATGGAAAATAATTCTCCGGCTCGTTGAGTCTTCGAATCCAACCCAGAAGGAAGACCGCGACTCAGGTGGAGCACACAGGTGGTAGAGGACCTGAGCCAACTTGGATTGCGAAACTGGAGACAGCTATTAGTGACCGTGCTGGCTGGAGAAGTTTGTTGGGTGAGGGTCTGGTCCGACCTGAACTGTAGCGCCACCATAAGTAAGTATGTAATCGAAGTTGAATGCAAAATTCATTTTTACATCTTGCATTCAAAACTCTCTTTTTTTACATATTCGCGCTACGTGGAAGCAACTTAACAATGATTGTTTGAAAATGTACTAGATTTGTGTGAACTTGTCAGTTGTCACACAAAATGTCCTGTCAGCTCGTTTAAATTTGACACAAGGCCGGACATGCGTTGTTGTCAACTTACAATAAAATTTAATTTTCATTTGCAAGAAAAAGAGACAAGCACAGTATTCAAAACAAATTCAACCCCTAATTGTAAATCATTCCTGGGAGAAAAGTCCCTTAATTCCAAATCTTCCCTTCAAGCACCATCCAAATTTCCAACGCTTCCAAGATTCCCTTCAATCTTCAAAAATTCAAATTTCTTTTTCGATTTTTCTTCATCGTCAGTTTCTTTCTTCTTGTCGCCCTGCTATGTTGTTTGCGTGTATCCAACGGTTCGGTCTTGTTTTTCAGTGTTCTAAATAAAATTATCATTTCCTTTCCATAGAACAAAAAAAAAGTCCCATTTCCTTTTTTATGTAACAAAGTGAGTAAAATCTCACCCAAAATCTCAAAAAATGCGAATTAAACTCAAAACCTTTTAAATTCAGTGGAAAAAGTGAATTCTGTCGTGTGGGAAATTTATTTAAAAAAAAAAAAAATCGTTCGCATTGAAATGCATTTTGTGATCAAATAAAATCGTAGTGTAAACGACTTGTGAAAAGAAAATTGTGTTGAAAATTCGATAACATGAAAAGGGTGTCCATTTTTTTTTTAAACTAAACAAAAAGTTATAAATTGTAAATAATAATAATTGTTAAAAATAAAAGTTGTTAATTTTATTAGGGTAAAGTATTTATGTGGAAAATGAAAATTAAACGAGAAAGAAGAGATGGAAACTAAAAAAAATTACCCAGATCAATTGATGCGTGTGAAAAGAAAATCCATTAAAGCAAAAACGATATAAACGCCCACACACACACACACTCACACATACAAGCAGAACACATACACTCCGTCAAATTATTTACAAGCGGCAATTGCAGTCGCGTTTTCTGGTTCTGCTTCTGGATCTGGATGGAAACTCTGGTTCGAAGGGTAGAAAACATAAATTATGACACCTCTTCCTGTTTGCATCGCGCGCGCCCGTTCCATTACCCATCATTTGGGTAATCGTGTCCATGGATGTGTTTATTTTGTTGTTGTTGCTTTTTTCTGATTTCGTTGCACCACACACATACAGTTGAATGTTTTTTGACGGTGTGTGGTGTATGGTCTTTTTTGTATGGAACGTGGCTGTATGTTTGTTCATGCTCTTCCTCCCTTTGTCCCTTTCTTCGTTGTTCTATTGTCGTCTGTTCTTTTCTTTTTCTTTTTTTTTTTTTGGTTGTTTTTAGATGGTGCTGCTGCTGCCTGTGCTGTCGGTCGATGATTTCTCACAGTTTTTTTTTCAGGAAAGATTTTCCTACAGTCTGTTGAAGAAGTAAGAACATAGTGGCGTACAATATAACGGTTTTCGCTTTTATTTATAAAAGTCATTAATAATCATCTCTGCAAACCTACGACCTGGTTCTGGTTTCTATTGGCTGTTAAGGAGTTGCCATACTCAAGTGTATACGTTTCTAAATTGAAAACTAAATCAAAATTTCGTATTTTGGAAAAACCCCGCTTCTATAGTCAAATCACTAAACAAATTTATGAAGTTGGCTTCGCTGGATTTTCTCGGTCATTTAATCCTGGGCCCTCATCTCGTAAGCTAGATGATATCGTTTTCGATATCGCCTTCGATAGCTGTGTTTCACGTGAGCAGTAAAAATATCTATCGAACAAACTATGTCGACTTCACAGTTTGACTATTGCTTCACGTAACGTCAAGCGATATCATTTCATGGATATTGATAGCACAATAGCTATTCGTCTATCGCTGCTCATTTAAAATATCCATTTTATAGAACAGTCAGTGGGCATTCATTTTAAGAGTTCCGGAGGTATGTCATCCGACCCGGCGGACTTGTTATTTTTTAGCTTTTGTATGGCTCTTTCTACCTCTTCTGTGCTGGGGGCTGGGACTGGATCTGCATTGACTGGTCTTGCTTCTCTTTCGTTATTAGCTCGCTCGACATTTTGCGCATTCCACAGCTGTTGGAAGTGCTGCTTGAAAACATCTACAATTCCCTGTGCTTCGGTGACTAGGTTTCCTTGACTGTATCAAAGAGCCTCTGTCCCGGTTCTGAAACCAGAAGCTTATTGCTTCCACCTTTTAAAAAAACGCCGGGTGTTGTTCTTTGCCCGAGACTATTCTAGATCTTTGAGCTGAGAAACTGCGGATGCTCTTTTCTTTCTTCGCAGGGTCTTTTTCTCATTTCTCCTTTTTGTTCGGTACTCTTCTCTTGTCGCTCTTGTTTTCTGTTGCAGCATCTGCAAACGTACATTTTCCGCGTCTCTTTTCAATAACGCGCACTCATCAGAATACCACGGATTCTTTTTCGGGGTTGGCTGGTAACCTATGGTAGTCTCGGCTACATTTTTTATTATTTTGCGATATTGGTTCCACAAGGTGTTGATATCTGTGGTATTTGGGGAGAGACGCGGAGAGTCGCTCACTCAGGCGCTCACTGTAGTCGCTGGCATCATCCGGAGTGCCAAGACAACCGATGTTGAACTTCTTTCTTGGGGCCGCACGTGTTTTTTTTTTGTCGTTTGATAGTCGAGCTCTAAACTTAGCCACTACCAGAAAGTGGTCAGAGTCCACATTTGCTCCTCGGAAAGTGTGCACGTTCAAGATGTTGGATGTGTGCCTTGCGTCGCTTAACACATGGTCGATTTCATTGCTGTGTTGATCTTTCGTCTTTGAAACCTAGTGCTACTTATCACCGTATTACGATTAGTCGGATGCCGTTATTTGTTGTCACTTGTGGAGGCTTTCCAACTAATCCGCCAAAGATGTCTTACTTCTTGATTTTTGCATTGAAATCTCCGAGTACGATTTTGACGTCGTACTCTGGACAGGCTCCGTAGACTCTATCCAGGAAGTCGTAAAAATTCTCCTTGCTTGACTCTTCATCATCGCTAGGGTCGTGTGCACATATTATACTGATGTTTTGTAGTGTGGCCAGCCAGGCGATCACGAATTGACTTGAAATCCATGACATTCGATCTAAGCCGATTCCCCACGACGAATCCGCATACAAATATGTGGATTATTTGATGACAGCTTTAATAAGTGTCGCAATTTTTTCTTTTTATTATCCCTGATCCTATCCATCGTATTTCTTGGATCGCAGTAATGTCTTCCTTATACTGCGAGAAGACAGATTGAAGTTTCTGAGTTGCATCTGGAGTGTAGAGTGTAGAGTGTTCTTACATTCCAGGTGCAAACTCTCAATGCATAGTCCGTTGTCGTTCCGGGTCTGGTTGCCATAAGAGCGGCGTCATTTTCCGAGGCTGGTGTCTCTCTCATAACTTACAAGTTTTTTAGTGTGGAGGGGTTGTTAGTCCCTCGCACTAACCTCTAAATTTGTTGGGCCTTGATTCGGTGCTTCTGTTTCTCCGTTTACAAGTTTCGCAGGTAAAGTAAGCACTTGGTGTGTAGGAAAAGTTACAGCATACGCCCCCAGATCCTAAAATTAAAACGCCAAATATCTAAACTCTCTACTCACTCATTGATTGTATTTACAACTTGAATAATCTGGACTTAACTAAGAAGCACTCGTTTCAACAAACCTCATTCTTACTGTCATTACTGTTTGTATTCGTCAAGTTTGCCAATCATATCGTTCGTTCCATTCGATGAATAATCTTCCATCACCCTACTGTTCAATGTGTCATCTGCCTTGTTTTGTCGCACCGAAAAGGCCTCTTTTTTATTTCTGGATTAGACAGCAACAAAAATAATGGTCTGGTTTCCCAATTTTCTGATACAATTTATTTTTATCACGAGTTTCTTTGGTTGCTCTATGGTGTGTGCATTAAATGACAGCAGCAGCCGCTTCGCGATGTTGTCTTGTTTTGAATTTCTTCTCATGGCCCTCATCATAATCTCATATCGCTATCGGCTATCGCCATTCTCCATTTCGTCAATCCAACACAAACGAAAGAATAATATTTTTCGTATATTTTGTTTTCCGTTCGATTCCGATTTTCATCAGAGAATGAAAATATAGAATATCCCTCCAAAATGCATCCAAAGATGAGAGAGAGAGAGAGAATCAGAGTTGTTGTGGGAGAAAATTCTTACTGGAACTGGAATATAAAATGTGAGAGCGGACATTTTTCCAATTTCCCAAAGCCCAATGTGCATTTTAATAAATTCCATTCGAAAAATTTTCCATGTTCATCTCTTCTTCGTCATCATCGTTGTCGTTGTCGTCGTTTATAGTCGTGTGTGCTTCCAAAAGAAGTAGAACACAACGAATGGATTTTGCCTAAATTTTTCATCGAGTGCGTGTTGTGTGCGTTTATTTTATTTTTCTGTTTGATTTTCTATCCTCTTGGGGCAATCCACCAAAAGAAATCGTTTTTGAAAAATGATTTTATCGAATGAAAATCATTCAAATACAATTTTTCTAATTTTGTGTTTTTTTCTTGGTTTTTGATTTTAGAAAATCGAAATCTTATAACAAATTCGTGATGAGAATTTAAGTGGTGCATGCGAAGGCGATGAATCTAACATTCATCCAACATGATGTCCTTGTTAATTGGAAATTATTGTGTTTTGAAAGTTTAACTAATTTTTGAGTGAAGTGCATTTTGTATTTTTTCAAATGCCGTTTTTTCTAAATATCTGAAAAAAAGGAAATTTTAACAAAAGGAAAAAAAACATCTTTAAAAAGGGAGGAGTAGTTTTTGGTGAAGAAAAAAAAAGAAACAACGAAAAAAGTGACATAAAGAACAAAAGGACGAAAATAGAAGAAGGATAACACACAGCAGAGCAGCGCGAGACGTGTGTTTCTGTTTGTCCCTTTCCCCATATCCCTCGCTCAACAAACACACACTTATACAAATCTTGCACTGTCAGGACACCACCACCACCACACCAAATCCAATATACACACACGTGCTCATCCTGCCAGCATATTTACATATATTCCTGTGTGTTGCTGGTGATTATTTATTCAGGACATAAGAAGGGATATAAATTTCAAGAAAAATAAATAATAAACAGAAGACAACAGACAAAAAAAAAAAAAAACAATAAATAAAACGAAATAATAATAATTATTTATGATGGATAATAAACGGAAACAAATTGTCGGACTATTTGCTGTGGTGTTTTACTTAAATGTATTCACCTCGAGAACTGTCAATGGTGAGTTACATTCGTTTTTTTTTTCTTTATGGAAAAGTCATTTTTTTTTCTTAAATCACGTTTTCATCTTTCGTTTTAATTAATTCGATATGGGGGAACGGAGTGAAGAACCCGTATTTTATGGTTCGTTACGATTAAGATTCTTTTTTCCACTTGACAATTAAAGTTTTCTTCTTCTTCTTCTTTCTCAAATTGAGATATTTTTAAAGCATAAAAAACGTTTCGAAAAGGAACCACATGTGGTAGATTGTTTTTTTTATTTTTTATTATTTTTAAAGAATCTTTTTAAGTGCCAGTCGTCTGGTGTTTTTTTGTCTTATAATTTCTGATGGTTCATGGCAGTGGTGGATTAAACGTTGAGGGCGCCATATGCAAGTATCTCATCGGCGCCCCTAAATTAGAAATAACTCGTAGTATAGTCAAACTCAAAGTAACGCACCACGATTTCATCGGCGAAAAGCAGAATTTTAGCGAACGCCAGGCGATGCATTGCGATGATTTTGTTTTTTGCGTGTCCGATGGTTCTGCGGCAACTAATTTGTGAGTTGTGACGGAACATTAGCCGGACGGTATGCGTTATTACACGTCAATATTTCCTTAACGAAACGGATATCATGAACAAAATAAATATTACGATCGGAACTTTTCTACGATCGTAAGTTTCTCCGAACGAATACGACGATAGGATTGTCCCAAAGTTCGTACAATTTCGGTTTATAACATGCTAACTAATGATGTCCCGAATCGTAAATTTTGTAAACCAAAATAAAGTCGAATTGGTTTTTATGCAAACTGAGTAGCGACTTGGTTTGCCAAATCGCATTCCACGGGTGTGCGCCGGGAAAAACCTATACTACTTTGTTTTGCCGCCATTTTGGTTAAACATTACTCTTGACAGTTCATATTTTTAGCAGTCGTGTAGTAGACATGTGGCAAATTTATTATAGAAAAATATTCGATAAACCAACGTGTTTTAATCGTTAAAACATTTTGTCAAAATCAGTCATCGATTACTGTGAAAATTACTGTCATAATGAATGGCGAGGCACATTTTCATTTGAATGGATATGTGAATAAACAGTGTAGTCGGTTCTAGGCTGTTGGGAACCCTCAAATTATTCAACAGTCACCTTTGGATTCATTAAAAGTTACAGTTGGTGTCCAATTTGATCAGTAGGAGTCATTGGACCTTACTTACTTAGTTCTATCCGCTCTAAATGACCGAGCCATCTGAGTCTCTGGACCTTGACCCTTCTGGCTATGTCCATGTCGTTGTACAACCCGCAAAGTTCGCTGTTATATCTTCTTCGCCATTCCCCTTCAATGCACACGGGGCCAAAGATGACCCGAAGAACTTTCCTCTCGAAAGAGCCTAATTCACTTTCATTCAATTTTGTCAAGGTCTATGCTTCTGCACCATACAGCAGGACTGGGATGGTGAGGGCTTTTCCACTCAATTGCTTTCTTAGCCCAAAGAAACAGCGATTAGCAAGAGTTATTCTTCATCTGATCTCGTCGCTGGTGTTATTGCTCGTGTTAATACCGGAGCCTAGGTAGACCAACTCCTCTACTACCTCGAAGTTGTAATCGTCTATCGTCACGTTCTGTTCGATCCGTCGGTGTTGGGTGTCCTTCTTCGAAGACAGCGTATACTTCGTTTTTCCTTCATTTGCCACTTCTGTCTCAATTCTCACAAAGGCGCCATTGACATCACGCTGTGTTCTTCCCATTATATCAATATCATCGGCGTACGCGAGAAGTTGAACAGATTTTTGGAAGATTGTGCCTCTGGTGTTGACGGTGGAGTTCTGCACTATCTTCTCAAGAAAGATGTTAAAAGAATTCGCACCACAGTGCATCCCCTTGTCTGAATCCTTTTTTGATGTCGAAAGATTCCGTAAGTTCGTTGCCAACCTTGATGGTGCAGCGTGAGTTCTCCATCGTCATTTTGCACAAGCCAACGAGCTTGGCAGGGATGCCAAAACTAGACATAGCTTTATACAGTTCGTCTCTGTAGATGCTGTCATACGTGGCGTTTAAATCGATGAAAAGGTGGTGGGTATCGATTTGGAGCTCATAAGTCTTTTCCAGGATCTGCCGCAACGTGAAAATTTGGTCGATGGTTGACTTTTTTTGGAATAGGCTGGACAACTGCTCGGAACGAGCCCAGAAGATAACTGGTAACTGATAACGGTAACTGTGAATGGGGAGCGATAACTTTATGTTAATGAACACTTTTTAACACCACAACTGCATACTTTGGGCTTGATTAACATTTTGGTATCAACAAGACAGTGCCACATCGCATACAGCTAGGAATGCAAAGGAATAAGGTACTGCGGGACTTCTTTCCATAACAAGTTATTTCAAGAAATGGCGATGTTGATTGGCCTCCACGATCGCCTGGTTTGACTGCTCCGGACTTATGTTTGTGGGGATATCTGAAAAGCTAGGTTTATGCAAACAAACTAGAAACGCTTGAGCAAATCAAACAAAATCTTCGTGATAAAATTAATGAAATACCGCGTGAAATGTGTGAGATCAATATAAGATCCCTTCTCTTTCGTTTAATCACAAATTATAAACAAACAAAGTCTGATACCTTCGCGGCTGACACTCTGTACTTAAAGAGCAGAAAAATTAGGCTTTTAATCCGTCAAAATCCTTGCCATCCGCTGATGAAATTCGACCATTACGTTAAGCCTTACTATGAGTAGAATCAAAATTCCAAAACAGTTAAAAAATTAGAAGAAAGCTTAATCGATTAACGAGCTGGCAAACCGAATAGGCAAACCGAGTTGATACTGTAAGTGGAATTGCGCAGGACCGATTTTTATTTTTAAATAAGTGGGAACTGAGATTCGAGTTCATAAGTTTTTCTTTTTTAACAACCACATATGTATTAACTCGCTGCACCCGCGCGCCCCTTTGTTGCCGCCAGCGCCCCTAGCGCATGCCTAGTCTGCCTTTAGGATAATACGCCACTGAAGTTCATGGATCGTTTTAAAATTTTGGGGAGATGTTTCTTGTCGTTTCAATGAATGCATGGAGGCTGGACGGAACGGATTCGGATATTTATTTCATTTACAAATTTCCTCTTATTAAAGAAAAGAAATAAAAGTAAAATACAACAAAAGCAAGTTGAAGAAAAAAAAAAGAATAGAGAATTTAAATGAATGAGCATGAAAAGGGATCAAGGTTGTTGACAGTTTTTGTTTATTTTTTTCGTTTATGTAAGCATTGGTTATGCTCTCGAAATTGGTCCTTCCCTTCAACATACATATACCTAGCTAGCTACCTACTTGTGTGTTTTTTTTTTTCTGTAAAGAAAATGTAATATATTGCGCAATATTTTGCAAGGAATAGTAGAACTACATAGTTGATGATAGGTAAGGTTGTTGTCGACAGCATCGACATCGACATGGTATCGTCCTCGTCTTGGCTTGGTTGTCGTTTCCGGTTATTAGAGAGGATCTACTCAAACCTCCTCTATTTTGTTAAGAAGACATGTTGTTGAAAGTTGTGAAGAGATTTTTATCGTTTCCATTGTTGTCGTTGTTATAGTTTGAAGTTTTCCCTTTTTTTTTTGTTGTTTTTGTAGCTACAGTATCCTTAAAATTGGAGAATTATACACGAATTTGGAGTAGGCCTAGCTGTCTATGTCATTTAGATGGAAGCAATCACTTTTTCTTGCTTATAGATAAGAGAGGTTGATCTATTTAAATATGGATGAGTTTTTGGGGGTAATGTCAATAAGTTTTATGGTGTTTTCGTTCGTTGAATCTACCTTCCTCCATCATTATCATGCCTTCTTATCCAACGACAAAACTCTAGCCATTAGGCATTGTCTCTTTAACTGACTTAATGATGCTGGTTGGAATTATCGCACACACAAAACAAAAGAGAATCTTTAAACAAAGGATATTCGTCTGGGTTGCGGGGTAGATATAGAAACTATCCATAAGACCTACTTAATTAGGAACAACATGTGTGTGTGTGTGTGTTTTCGAGTTCGGGAGCAAATGTCTTTGTCAAAATAAAGTACACACCTATGAACCATTAAGTGTAACACACAATTAAGAGTTCTTCAAATAAGGTGTCTCTAAAATCTTTTGTTATAGGCAGGTCTGTCATTTGCAAGTATCTATGATACTAGATTAGGTTGACTTTTGGAAGGCTATTCGTTCCGTTCTGAAGATCAAAAGTAATGATTTTTGGTGTTTTAAGGTTTTTGTTTTTGTTTGTTTGTTTGGAAACTCAAATATCAATTGTATTTAGGTAGAATTGTACTTGACAAGGATACCTAAATACCCGTATGAAGTTGGGTACTTGAAAGCAATGTTGAAAATTGAAGTGTTGTTTACTAAATGGCGCCCAAATGCAGTCCTCTTTTATTTGCTTTTTGGATTTATGTTCTGTCAATCTTCAAGGCCAGTTAGAGCAATTCGCATTACTTTATTCATGGCTGCATAATTTTGTTTCTTCCACAACATTGTTTGATCCTAAGAATTTTATACGTAAAATGTTTATAGTGTTTATGAATCATATATGATACACAATAAGAACAAAAATTGAAATATCTGTATGATCTTGTGCATTAGGTAAATTTTTGGTGTGATTTCAGCTTATTGTTCAAGATTATGTATTAAAAAAAGAAAATTTGTACCTCATAGTGGGTGATTCTGATTAATCGAGAGGTTTTATTTTCAATATTGGCGTGATTCCAATCGAAGTCCAATATTATTGTCATTTCGTTTGGTGAGTACTTACTTACTTATGGTGGCGCTACAGTCCAGGTCGGATCAGGGCCTCACCCAACAAACTTCTCCATCCAGCTCGGTCCCTGGCTAGCTGTCTCCAGTTTCGCACGCCAAGTTGGCTCAGGTCCTCTACCACCTGTGTGCTCCACCGGAGTCGCGGTCTTCCTCTTCTGCGACGTCCTTCTAGGTTGGATTCGAAGACTCTACGAGCCGGAGCATTATTTCCCATTCGCTCAACATGACCCAACCACTTAAGTCGTTGGACCTTAACTTTTCTGGCTAGGTAGGTGTCGCTGTACAGCTCGTACAGTTCTTGGTTGAATCTTCGTCTCCATTCTTCATTAATGCAGACAGGACCAAAGCAGACACTTTGTCTTTCGGAGTTTTGAACCCAGTTGTTTGGCCAAACCGAAGCAGCAGCGGTTCGCTAGGGTAATTCTTCTTCGGATCTGTACTAAAGTGTCATTTGTGGGATTGATGTTTGTTCCAAGGTAGGTGAAGTCCTTAACTAACTCAAAATTGCTGCTACCAACACTCCAACAGTAACGTTTTGTCCTAGGTGGTGGACAGATGGTGCTTTGTTTCTTGATAGCATGTACTTTGTTTTGTACGAGTTTCGGCTGTTCTTCAATCGCTGTGAAGGCATCAAAAATAGGTCCCTTGGATAGATGATGTCTGTCGTCTATGTCGTCCACATAGCCTAGGAGCTTGGTGGATTTGTTGAAGATAGTGTTTTCCATGCTCACACCTGTCTTGCGCACTATCTGCTCCAGAACTATGTTGAAGAAGTCACATGACAGCGCATCTCCTTGTCTAAACCCTGCACATGTTTGAAACATTTCTACAGAGCTGTTAACATTTGCACACTGCACTGCGGGATCCCGAATTCAGTGGATGCTATCATAAGCAGCTTTGAAGTTTTTGAAAAATTGAAATTCGTTGGTATTTTCCAGGATCTGCCTCCGTGTTAATTTTTGGTCTATCGTTGTTCGGCCTGGCCTAAAGCCACGCTGGTACGTGCCGATTTTTGTGTTGCATAACGGTTTAAGACGCTCACACAGTATATGTTGAATAGGATTTTGTATGCAACATTAAGCAGGGATATGCCACGGTAGTTTTAGCATGACATAGGATCGCCTTTTTGTGGATGGGGCGTATGGAGATTATCGACCAGTCAGTGGGCATTCATTCTTCCTCCCACACTTTGGTGATGACCTGGTGCATGCGGTTCATCAAAACACCTCCTCCATTTTTAAAAAGTTCCGCAGGAATGCCAACCCACCCGTCGGACTTGTTATTTTTTAGCTTTTGGGTGGCTCTTTCTATCTCTTCTGCGCTGAGGGCTGGGACTGGGTCTTCATTGACTGGTCTTGTTTCTATTTCGTCATTAACTCGCTCGACAATTTGCGCATTAAGCAGCTGTTGAAAGTACTGCTTGAAAACATCTACAATCCCCTGTGCTTCGGTGACTGGTTTTCCTTCACTGTTTCAAAGAGCCTGTGTCCCGGTTCTGAAACCAGAAGCTAATTGCTTCCACTTTTTAAAGAAACATTCCATGTACAAACTCTTCATGCATAGTCCGTTATCTGGTCTGGGTCTGGTAACCTTAAGAAGGGGGTCATTTTCCGAGGCTACTATCTCTCTCATAACTATCAATTTTTTTTATTGTGCAGGGGTTGTTAGCCCCACAGTAACTTCCAAATTTGAAGGGCCGTTGTTTAAGTGCTTCTGTTTCTCCTTTTTGCATTCGCGCTTACAAGTTTCGCAAGTCATATCTAGTGATATAAGCAATACCCGGTGGTTATCACTTAGAGGTAAAGTAAGAATTTGTTGTGTTGCATACGCCCCCAGATCCTACAACGTCCAACCACCAACATTAGCCAACATTTCTCTTGTGTTATTGGTGCGATACCAGTGGCAAGGCTGTAATGATGGGTCCAAAATTAAGCCTTCCGAATGGTCCACCTTAGATCTCACTTTCATCTCAGCAGTTTTTTCTTTTGAATTCACCCCGTGCAAAATAGGAGGCTCAAATAATATACCGCAGTGTTGATTATGAACGTACACACATGCTGTCCAAATTTCAGAAGACACTATACCGTATACTTTCCGTATACTTTAGTAGCTCTAGCTATAGAGGTTGAAAGGGATACGTTGATGGTTTTTTTCGTTTGACGTTAGCCTGTACTTGACTGACATGGTGACTGCTCCTTTCCAGTTAAGGTGTTTTTGCATGTTAAAAAACTCAAAGCCCTTTTTTAAGTAAGTTAACTTCGACTTTTCTCGCTGCATAACCAAAGAATTGCAGTCTTTTAAATATTTGTGTAATAAATAGAAAAGTAAACATTGGACAAAGAATTATTTCATTCGTTCTCCTTGATTCTCATCATTTCGAGTCCTTAAAACTGAAAGAAGCAGAAGAAGTGTGACGTGAATACGAACAAGGAAGTTGATTTTGAGCAATGTTTGTTTACAAAATAAAGGACAACTGCTAATTGTTTGTGGGCAATCGTTTTGTGAATAATTAATGCGGTCAGTTGTTGCGCCCAGTCTATTATGAAAATTTAAAACCTTTAGTTAAAATATTTATCAAAATCTATGTAAATGAGCCTAGAATCCAAACAGCGTTGCATTTGTTTAAAACATAAAAAATTCGAACAAACGAAAGAAAATAAACTCTCAATATCTTCCCCCTCCCGAACCAAACCATCTCATTATGCTAATTGCTGAAAATCTTTAAAATTCAAACACCAATGTCTTGGTCTACATTTCGCCAAACTAAAATATTCTGTCAACATAATTAATTAACTTTCGCATATTTATTAAATCGCCCTCCCCCGAGACCATCAGATAATAATGTACGTGCTTCAATGTGCTGCATTTAATTTTACAAATTTTTCAAAGAATATTTTCTTACAATAGATTCCATTTTGCTCATTCTTTGTTGCTGATTTTGTTGTTGTTGTTGTGTTGTTTTGTGTCCCAGAGGTTTTCTTATTGTTGTCAATATAACAAAAGTTTATTTTTTTTTTGGTCTACAAATTCCAATAAAAAATAAAAGCTTTAGAGATATTTTAATGTAATGTCGTCGTCCTTTATCGGCTTAGTTTACAGTCAATTTTATTGGTTTTGGCAAATTACATTTCATCGAAGGTAAAATTTGTTGGTTCCTTTTTTTGTTCATTTACGTGTTTCGGAATCCTAATTGCCTGTTTAATGGCTTTCGGATACTCAAAGCACAGATTTGAAAGGAAATAAAAATCATCGTTAGAATGAGTGGGTACCTACTTCTAGTTAGTTTCGTGACATTAAAATTAACATCAATAGAAATGTCCAAGAAAGGTTTTTCAGTTAACCCCTGGGCATTTTTAAATCTCAAACTATCAAGATCAACTCAATTTTGACAGAATCCTCTTGTCAAAGTAATTTAGATTTGCCGTATTCTCAAATTCTAGATCAAGCCTTTAATGAACTCACTTCTCCGGAAAAATTTTTAAAGCACTCAATTTAATTTTGTATTTTTGTTTTTCAATTGAAAACCTATGACGCAAATTTGAATTTATCCAGAAAACACTTGAAAATAACTCGAGCAAATATTAAAACGAAAACCAAAACACTACCGCTCATAAATATTCTTCAAAGCATTTTTTTGAAGAAATCCATTTTCATTTCGATTCCTTTTCCATCCACATCTCGATTTTTCAAACCAAAACCAATACCTAATACGCCATATGTTCAAATAAAATCAATCGAAATGTAAATCCCATCCCCATTCTCGTCCTCTCTATAAATATTATTGCTATTAGAGATGAGAGAGATGACTTAATTTTATTCGAATGGCTGAAGAAGAATACTGAACACTGGAGTGTGTTCATTTAAAGTAAAAGAACAAAAACGAACAAAGATGTTCTTTCTTCTTCAAGTGAGAGAGAGAGAAAGAATATAAGGGTATGATATGTTTAAGAAATTGAGCCATCCACTCTGCTCCCAGACCAATATGTATCAATAAACACACGAGAAGAATAAAATTTCAATTCAAACTGCGAGCGTTCTCATTCCTCTAAAAGTGACATTTGACAAGTATACAGACGACACGAACAAGTTGAAATGATACGTCATGTAAATATTGGTATATTTTTGAACACACATCTCCTTATGTATGAGCAAATGAGCATATTCTTCAATTTGATGTAAACCAATCAAGGGCATCGACAAGAGTAGATTCTACACATATAAATTACCCCAAAGGAAGTGAGGACAAATTGATGTTCCAAAAAAAAAACGTGTGTAACCTTTAAGTGGTGTGCATTAGGAATTTCGAAATTAGTTTTATTTTATTTTCCCTTTGTTGATATCCCCCCCTCTTCAAGACACCAAGTGCCAGACAGTTTTCGAAGAATTTGAACTCTTGAAATATTAATATGTAAGAAATGAACATGACAGATTTGTACATATCTTTGAATATTCATTTTGTGACAGTTGACAGATGTCAATAAAATGTGCGTTCATTAAGAAACATTTAGTGGACTTCTTTTTGAGTACCTACACGTGGAGTGGAAAGAAAGAGTGTAAGAAATGAACATGACAGATTTGTACATATCTTTGAATATTCATTTTGTGACAGTTGACAGATGTCAATAAAATGTGCGTTCATTAAGAAACATTTAGTGGACTTCTTTTTGAGTACCTACACGTGGAGTGGAGTAGTGAGCCATCAAAATCAATTCAGAAATGTGACAGTTATGAGTCATCAATTTGACATTTCAAGCCAATGATGTTTTATATAGAGTAAGCATTAAAAAAGTGATGTTTGAACGTGTGGTAGTTTGACATTTGTCACACCCTATATGCAGCTGTCAATCTAACTTTTATTACTTTTCAAAGTACGCTAACAATGAGAGATGTAAGTGACAGAACGATGAGAAATCCACCAGATGTCGTCAAACTTCAATACAGTTTTCCCGTTTTCCGAAACTGTGATGTTTGACATTTAACTTTTTTGACTCCCGAAAAGTATGCAAACAGATTACCAATTTGACATTGGCATACTGAAATGAAAACCAAACAAAATTCTTTTAAAATCCGCAGGTAAAACCAAAGTTTCCTTTTTAACTAGCTTCAAGATTCTCTTTTCAAATAACTGAAATTCATGCATACCTACACATAGACACATAACTTCTGACACATTAGAGGGCGCATGGAATGCAGAATTCTAACGCCACCAGCCCGAATATGACATAACCACTTGAAAAAGTATTACTTCCACTTATTTTGAAGTTTCTTTCGCTAAGTAAAAACTCAATTTCAAACTTCAACATCAGCATCAGTGCCGTGATGGCGGCTGCTGCTGAGGCTGAACTGCTGATGGAACTCGAACTACTTTCCATTGCAGCAGCATGGTTTTTGGTTTTTTTATTCTTTCGTTCTTCCTCTTTTTTTATTGGATTTTGAGGTTATGCACCCTCTGGGTTGTTTTATGCCCGTGGGATACCAAAATTGAATAGAATTTTACTTCTATTATTGGTTTCTATTTCCAAAGTTGATATGTACATACATACAAATAGGATTTAGCGGTACTAAACATTTCGAGTTGAGTATTATTATTATTGTTGTTCTGCTCGTTTATATTTTCTTCTCACCCTGCAGGTGTTCTTGGTTATGTTGTTCGAAATAACAGCAAGACGACGAAAAACTAACAAAACAACACTTAAACAGTCTGGCGGAACTGGCGCCATATTCAAATTATTACATATTTGAATTCTGCGGGATGAGCGGTTAAAATGTTTTGGAACCAAACCCAAGAAACTATTATCCACAGTCGAAAAAAAAAATACTAAACCGTTTTTTTCTACAACGTTTTTGTAGATATAAAATTTCATTGTGTCATATTTGAATACATGTGTATGTTTATGTTTGTCTCAATTTACTGATTGTACATGTTTAATATTCATAATTTAATGTTAGCGGGTCGGATTGGGAGATGATATACTAGCATTTTCCTTTATTGCTGAGAGGCTGACCTCATATCGAGAGAAATATACAAAAGGCGATATTTTATGTAATTTTGAGATGAAGACATTAAGTTATTCAAGTACAAGAACCTTGGGTTAATGATAAAATCGTTGAGGAAACAATAAATACAACAACAACAATGGTCCAACGGAAAACTAGAAGATATTGAAATGAATGAAATAACTTTGCGTTTGTTCAACCAAATAATACAGAAAATTCAACAAATTTGAAGAGGAGATCTTCCCAAAATGTATGCCCAGTCAAGAATGTTTTATGCATTTTTTTCTCGTTTCTAAAGAATAATTATTAAGTCTTTGTATCTGTGGAGTGATTTGCATTTTGGGCAATATTTGAATTTAGGTTAGATGCGTGGTTGATAAGAAGATATTTTTTTTTTCTCTTTCTATCGTGAGTCATGTTGGTCCATGAAGTTGAGAATGATGGGGCAATTTATGTCAATTATTCTTTGTCAAAAGATCCCGGTCTTGTTCAGAGCAAAGAAGTTTTACATCATATTTATTTTGAGGTTAGGGGAAGACATTGTGGAGACTACTTACTTGTTTTTCAAGCTTCTTATGTTTTTCAAAATAAATATATTGGGCCCTACCTATTAGGTTAGTTAAGGTTATAAGGCTGACAGTTGATGACATAGAAAGAGCAAAGTGTTTTCATGTACATCCTCGTCACCGCATCATCTGCATAGATCTTACTTACTTACTTATGGTGGCGCTACAGTCCAGGTCGGACCAGGGCCTCACCCAACAAATTTCTCCAGCCAGCTCGGGTCCCTGGCAAGCTGTCTCCAGTTTGGCACGCCAAGTTAGTTCAGGTCCTCTACCACCTGTGTGCTCCACCAGAGTAGCGGTCTTCCTCTTCTGCGACGTACTTCTGGGTTGTATTCGACTCTACGAGCCGGATCATTATTTTCCATTCATGACCCAACCATCTAAGTCGTTGGACCTTTACTTTTCTGGCAATGTCAGTGTCGCTGTACAGCTCGTACAGTTCTTGGTTGAAAATCATTCCAAGAATTTTTCTCTCAAGTCAGCCCAAAGCGTTTTCATCAGATGTTGCCTAAACTAGACATTGCTCATATAATTGGTCTCTATAGACGCTGTCGTACGCGGCCTTGAAATCGATGAAAAGTTGGTAGGTATCGATTTGAAGTTTCTAGGTCTTCTCCTAGATCTACCGTAGGGTGAATATTTGGTCGATGGTGGACTTTCCGGGTCTAAAGCCACACTGATAAGGACCTACCAGGTTGTTGACGAAGGGCTTCAAACGTTCACTTCGCACGTCAGACAAGATCTTATAGGCGATGTTAAAGAGACTTATACCTCTGTAGCTGGTGCAGTTAGGGGATCTCCTTTTTTGAGGATCAGGCATACGATGCTGAGGTTCCATTCATCGGGCTTGCTTTCCGCAAACCAAATTTTGCTGATGAGCTAGTATATGCTTCTAACCAAATCATCTCCAGCTGCTTTGTACATAGATCATCTGAACTAATTCTTATCCTTTTTCTTATGATATCCCATCAGATTATATGTCCGGTAATTATGATCGAAGTGATCTCTTGTGTAGTTGCATAATTTTTTCCGTTCTTTATTTGCTGAAACAGGGCCAGATCTTTCTTGTAGTGTCTCAGGTGTCAAGAAGGTTCCACCAACAGTTGTTCTTTTTGAGATTTCCTACATTAAAAAACAGGAAGGGGTGCTGACTACCTGAGCTGACTTACGTCAAGCGTTGATCTCAATCTTGCTAATTCATCGGTTTACTCGTTGCCTTCGTTACCGCTGTGGCCTGGGACCCAGCAAAGTATAATTTTATGCTGTGCGCCAAGAACCTTAAGCTCTTCGCGGCAGCATGAAACAAGCTTTTATTTAACCTCAGTTGCAGTAATCGCTTCTATTGCCGCTTGGCTATCAATGTATAAGGTGATATCAGCCCGTGGTACCGCCATCATTAATACCTGTTTAGCAGCTGTTGTCATTGCCAGAACCTACGCTTGGAAGACACTACTGTAGTCTGGAAACCTAAGCGAGTTGGTTAACCTGAGAGATTCAAAATAGAAGGCTGTACCTACTGCAGTATCCATTTTAGAGCCATCAGTATAGATAGCTATTGACGAATCAATGGAATAGGTATGTTATCTATCCATTCCTATCTGCTTAGATGGCACCCTGGAATGGTTTGGTGAAAATCAAGTTTAGGTATTTTACAGTCTCTTGTAGTACTATGACCCATAATTTTATGAAGATCTGAGCATGTCTCAAGGCACTTTTAGTTGCAGATTCTTGAACAAAGAGATCTAGCAAGGGGTTTTGGATTGAGGATAACTTCCAGTCCCGCAGATGGGGTGGATCTCATTGCCTCTGTAATGCCTGTGCATGCAAGTCCTTGTGTATGGGTCACGGCTTCACAAAAATTTTATTTTGCGCAGCACTAGCATCACGATACGTGCACGAACTCAGCCACGATATCGTTTCATTTCGAGTTATCGAAACAACGTCTCGATTACAGTTTATACCAAATGAATATCGGCTTCGTTTTCATTTTGATAGAAATAAAGTTCCAATTCACTACAATCAACGTGTCTTGTCGGGCTTTCAATACGTCGTTTCGATTTCACTTCATACCAGGTGACCATGCCTAAGTAAACGTGGCAAAATTTATTTCCTTTTCCACCTTAACCATCGCCTTGTGAAGATCATTTCTCCATCACACAGCGAAAAGAAGAAACTTATCCATTGGGCTAGAAAATTTTCTAAAATTGTTTTAAAAGTTTAATTGATGCAGAAAATTTTTAATTAAATTGCAAATTCATCGAGATCGATCAAACCACGGTGTAAACCTCGCATCGAAGCGATATAGAGGTTCGGAGCTCCAGGGAAAGCGCGATTTTGGAATCCCAAATCTAGAATTCTATTCATACGCGCTTTGTCCGACCGTGTTGAGTATTGGGGCTTGGTACAGACACTACGTACACCCGAACTTGTGCAAGCTCAAAATTCAGGAATAAAAGTGCTTCAGTCAGGGAATTCCATTTTCCACACATTACGTGGATATTATTTCCTATAAGCGAAATCTTAAAGGTAATCAAAAGAACGATAGTGATTCATTTTTTTAAAGAGATCTAATTATAATGTGCAAATAATTAGGAAGAGAGTAGTTTCAAAACCAAGGTTGTCGTCGTCGACTCGCGGCCAGTCAGGAAAACAAGTAGCACGAGTGAGCGAACTTCAAAGACACCTATATTTAAGGGCCCGAAAGCTCCTCAGTTCACACCAACGCGAAACTCGACCAGAGTCCGTAAAGCAAGCCAGTGGTGGCGTCTCGGGTAGGCGGACTCAGGACCGGGGTCGTGTTTCGCTGAGGTGTCACCGAATTTAAGGCCGGGAGGTGTACAGCGGGAGTTTTATCTTGACCACGTTATTTGAATGTGTCTTTAAACACGAAAGCGTCCGTTTGAACGTACATAAAGGGTACGCATAAAATAAAGCCGTAAACGCGCTGCAAAACTTACCCCAGGCAAAACCATCAAGCAAAACCATCAAGCAAAACCATCAAGCAGCCTCAGTCGTCGTCATCATCAGCATAAGCATCCTTCGGCGTCGGAATACCGAGATCATCTGTTTTAATTTTTTACATTTTTCCTTATTTTAAAATCGTAAATCAACCTGTAAGGCACACTAAAATCGTAATCACTCAAAATTGAAAAGATAAGTAGACATTCCAACTCATTCCATATTCATCTCAGCATACATGTTTTAACATAATTTCTTTTAATATCTAGTGAATTTAAGTATAAGAGTTTAGAACTCAATTCAACAGTTCCACTCATCTTACCCACCAACAAAGTTGTGCGCACTACTTCGATGGAGGAGAGACACGGTGAGTCCTATGTTGTAAGCTTTTAAGAGTAATGTTTTGTCTCTTGATAATGTTGCTGATTTGATCAAACGCAATTTAAAAAAAGATAATTTTAAGGTTTGAATGAGAGAAGTAAGATCCATATAAGAGTCTATGATAATAATAAGATAATAACGATATAACGTTGAGTGATGTCGATAGTCATTTGTATATTGTATGCCTAAGTAATTTGTATTTTAATCGATTAACGACCATTAAGAGAGCCATATTATAAGGTCATTGTCCTTTAAATTTGAATTAAATTTAGATAATAATTGGAGTTTTTGCATTCTGAACCAAATATTGAGTAATTTCTTTTTAATTGCTATTCAGCGAAGTCTAACTTTCTTTAAAGACCGCAATTTAAAATTTAAGATTTTATAATGAAGTAAACGCAAATCTTACACACAGACATAAGATCAATGAACAAATATATTATTTTTTTACTAATACTTTAATGCTATACTATTACTTTGAATAAATGTTTGGAAATAAGCTTGTATCTGATATGCTTGGTGTGTTACTGACATACATAATGACTTACGAATAAGATTTTTTTTCAGTGAGCTTAGGGAAGCAGGAAAATGAGGAGTAGTTTTGACGGTGGAAAAATAAGTCAGGTTTAAATTTACCTTGACCTCGGTATAGGGGTTATCGCGAATTAATATGGAGTGGTGCGGTAACCATGGCGTTTTTGCTTACAGCAACAAACAGTGGGAGGGTTACACTCAGGAACCAACTACATCTTAAGTTCCTTGGAAGAAGTGTTGTTTGATAGAAATAGTAGTTTTACATAGCAGTTTTTAGTATTTCGTTTATTTGTTTAATTTATCAGGCACGTTTAAAGGTGAACGACAGTCCAGTGACAGGTGCAAGATCCCACCCCTCCGACGAGCAAGCCTAATGGCCTTCGCTAGCGTGCCTACCCGCACTCGTTCGACTGGACAACCTAAACCAACTTTCCTTGAGAATCATTGAGATCCTGTGGATCAATGAAACGATTGGGAAAAGCATGACATCGCATTGGTTGGGTTAGGAACAGCAGTTTCGTTACACAGGTGGCGCCCAATCGTGGGGCCAGAATTTTGTAGCAGTTTGCGGGTTTTGTTTAAATAAAAACCCTAAAGAACTTTTGTTTTTGAATAATTCCATCGTTTGAATTTAACATGTTTTTTTTCAAACCCTTTTCAACAGGAATATCAATCAACTTTCGTTAAATAAACATAACAGATTTTGTCCAGGAGTATAGTTGCATAAACAGAACTCTTTGTCGCATATATCTCGAAAGTTTTTTTTTTTTTTTTAGACAAAAAATTGTTGGTTGTATATCATGTTTCAATGACCTGAATTTTTTCTAAGTAAGATTTCATTACAATATTTTTTCAGTGTAGCATCGAGTGAATGATAGAGTTCCTATGTTATGATTTAGCAATGACTTTGAGGATTTCCTTGGACGACCGGGAGATATCGGTACAAGAAGACCACGTCTCAGTCTGTTGCGTCCAAGTTATGTCCAAGCCAACTTAGTAATTTTATTCAAAGAACAAATACAAAGTCGTCCCCATAGGTAAAGATTTACATAATCCTTGCTAAAGGCTACACAGTTATTTTTATAACTTTAAACAGTTTGTAGTTTCTGCAACTAGCTTGAGTTTATTGATATAGTTAAGTGACACAAGAGGATGAGCATGAAATTTCGCTTATCTCTTGGCTGCACTTTGAAGATGGAATCAGCTAACAACAGAAACAACAGTAATAGCAAATCAACAACCTTCTTTTTATTCTCATTTTTTTTTTCACCGTCGAATTTTCCCTTATATCTCTTTTCTAAGCTCACAATTGATGACAGTAGTACAAATTTTCGAAATTTTTATTTTGCTTTCGAGATCATATTTGTTTTTTTTTAAGAAATCGATCATATTTGATTAAAAATAAGTGTTTAGAATGCCACCAAAACCTGCACCAGTAGGTCGCCCAACGCGAAAAACGAACTTTGAAGACGATGTAGATAATTCTAACCCTGTAGGCAACACTAATGGTGAGCAAGTTGTCGATGGTCAGCTTCCTTCCGGTTCACGGCAAGCAAACCTTTCTCAAGATGAGAATCTAAAAAGATATATTCAAAATATAGTGACAGCTGCAATAGGAATTACTAGAGCAGAAGATCTACAAGCTCGTCAGGACGAATATGAGGCAGAAAGGCTTAAAACAGAACAGCAAATTAGTAGAATTATAAGAGAAGAAATTAGAGCTATGGGCATATCTCGACCAAACGTTGGCGATGATCTCAATGCCCAATTGCCTATAGAGCCTAGGACGTCGAATCAGAATAGATTACATTTTGAAGAAGAACACAACCAAGACCAAGTTGTGACCCAGAACCAAAACATTAACCTGAACCAAAACATTAACCCGAACCAAAACTTAAACCAGAACCGGAATCAAAACCAAATTCAAAATCAGAACGAAAATAGAAACCTAAACAGGCCATTGAGCGATGCACCTGAAAGCACTCGTGAAGACATAGAAAATTTTTATCCCAGTGAGAATTTTCAAAATTTTATTAATCGCTTAGACAATTTAAATCTAAATTCCGCAGGTTTAAGTAATCAGTTGTCGAATCAAACAGCGGTAACTCGACCGGTCGACTTTAGAAAATGGGGTCTTAAATTTGACAACGAGAAAATGTCAATCGACGATTTCCTTTTTCGACTCAACAGATTGAAGACCTGTTATAAAGTTTCGTGGGATGACATTTTCTTACACTTTCACATCTTCGTCGCTGGTGAAGTGGAAACCTGGCTATGGATTTATCTTAAATCCAATCCTGGCGCAACCTGGCGCCATCTAGAATTAGCGCTCTTAGAGCAATATAAGAGACTGGAAACGGATACCGAAATTTCCAGAAAAATGTTTGATAGACGCCAAGGCCAGACAGAAACTTTTGACAACTTTTATCTTGATATCATGAAATTGAATTCGCGAATGCAGAGACCAAAATCGTCCCAAGAGATGATAGATCTCATTAAACAAAACGTTAGGAGAAAGACAGGAGAGCTGCTCATTACATTCTATACGAAGAGTTTGCAGGAAATGGTCTACGTGTGTCGTACGATAGAAAAACGTATTAATCAATATGAAAGTCTGCGCACCAGAACATTTCCGACCACAAACACACACACTAAACCCAAAGTAAATGAGATCGACTTACACAACGAAGATTTTATAGCTGGCCAAGCTGTAGAAGCCCTTGTACAACCCAGAAAACCAATCTTGTTCGTTTGCTGGAACTGTAAAACAAAAGGCCATTCCTATAAACGGTGTCCCGTCGAGCAAAGGCATTTGTTTTGCTACGATTGCGGTCTGGAAAACACAACATCCGTTAGATGCCCAAAATGTACGGGAAACCAGAGCCGGGGCAATCCAACCGGGGAGTTTTGCCCTCCACAATCGAACCCGGAACAAAAACCCTTTTAGATAATTTTAAACCCTCGGATGTTCCAAATTCACCTGCCATTTCCTATCCACCAGATGTTTCAAATTCACCAGAGTTGTCCAAAGAAATTAATCAAAGATTAAATCAAAATTCAAATATCAAAATCCTTAAAAGACCATCTGACAGTGCCAAGAATAAGAATGATGAATCCCCTCCGAAAAATTTTCAAAAAGGGCAATCTTTGCATGAACGCTTAACAAGATATTACGATGTTCGAGATCGCATCTTTAACAAGCCCTCAAACCGCGTAATTAAGCTCAGGGAAAAATTTAGAAATAAACGAAAAATGCATCAAGCTATAAGCGCAACAGAACTTCATAATTTTGATGACGTAAGGCCTTATGCAAGCGTTACGATTTTCGGGAAAAAAATGCTAGGACTTTTAGATAGCGGGGCAAGCATTTGCTGCTTAGGAGCCGGATGTCTTGACCTTGTTAAGTCTGAGGGTGTTTCATTTAAATCCTTCCATTCAAAAGTCAGAACAGCTAGTGGTCAGAACCAACCTATTATTGGTGAACTTACGACTTTCGTAACCTATAAAGGAGTTTCGAAAGAAATCACGTTCTATTTAGTTCCATCGCTGGAACAATCCCTATACCTGGGTGTTAATTTCTGGAGATCTTTTGAAATTGCACCTCAGATTATTTCAGAAATATCGTCTGTGGATTCAGATAGTTGTCGCGATTCAAATGCTCACGAGCTATCTTCAGAACAGTCAAATAAACTTCAAAGTGTTATAAGCTTGTTTCCATCCGCCGCCAAATTCGGACTCGGTAAAACAATGCTTGAAGAACACACAATAAATACAGGTGACGCTGAGCCGGTAAAGCAACGTCATTACCCAGTTTCTCCGGCGGTACAGACTCTGATATATGAAGAAGTGGATAGAATGCTTGCTTTAGGAGTAATCGAGGAGAGCCAAAGTGCTTGGAGCTCTCCGATGGTATTAGTGCAAAAGCCTGGAAAAAATCGACTATGTCTCGACTCCAGAAAAGTTAACAAAGTTACAAAAAAAGATGCCTACCCACTTCACCATGTTGATGGTCTGCTTAGTCGCCAAACAAACACGTACTTTATATCTACTGTGGATTTAAAGGACGCGTTTTGGCAGATACCGCTAGAGAAAACCTCAAGGGAAAAGACGGCGTTTACCGTGCCTGGCAGACCCTTATATCAATTCACGGTTATGCCCTTTGGTCTCTGCAACGCTGCACAAAGGCTTTGCCGACTCATGGACAAAGTGGTGCCACATGAATTGAGACAACACATCTATGTTTATTTGGACGATTTGTTGGTAGTCTCGTCGACATTTGAAGAGCATATTGCTATCTTAACGAAGCTAGCAACACTTTTAAAAAACGCGGGCTTAACCATAAATTTGACAAAATCTAAATTTTGTTTTAAAGAATTGAAATTCTTAGGTTTCATTATAGGGCATGGATGTATCCAGACAGATCCGGATAAGGTGTCTGCTATTAGGGATTTTCCCATTCCGAAGACTGCAAGACAAGTGAGACGATTTTTGGGTTTATCTGGCTGGTATAGGCGTTTTGTTAACAATTATTCAGCCTTAGCTTCTCCGTTATCAGATACGCTCAAGAAAAGTAAATCTTTCAATTTCACGCCAGAGGCCTTAAAAGCATTTGAGGAACTCAAACTGGCTTTAACCTCGGCACCCATTTTAGTCAATCCAGACTTTCAAAAACCGTTCAAGATTCTTTGCGATGCGTCCACGACAGGTGTGGGGAGTGTTCTATGCCAGGAAGACGAAGACGGTGTCGAAAGGCCAATATATTACTTCTCTCACAAACTTACTCCAGCACAGCGAAACTATAGCATCACCGAGTTAGAATGCTTAGCTGCGGTTCTAGGAGTAGAGAAATTTAGGTCTTATGTAGAAGGACAGGATTTTACAATCGTTACTGATCATGCCAGCCTGCGTTGGCTGATGAGTCAAAAAGACTTAAACGGTCGATTAGCACGTTGGAGTCTGAGGCTTCAACGCTTCACCTTCGACATAGTTCATAGGAAAGGGACACAAAATGTAATCCCAGATGCGCTTTCGCGGATCTATAGCATAGATGAAATATCTTTGAATAATAGAGATGTTCTCCACATTGACCTTACGGATGCCGCATTTGAGTCTGAGGAATATAAAGATTTAATTAATACCATCGAAACCAACCAAAACCAACTACCTGACCTCCGAATATCAGATGGTTACGTTTATAAAAAGGTCAAACCTTGTACGGGTGATCCCATCGAGGATGACTGCGTTTGGAAGCTCTGGATTCCATCCTTGCTAACAAAAAGTTTAATTCAATTAGCTCATGAGCCTCCAAAAGCATCTCACGGTGGGATAGCCAAGACACTGTATCGCTTACGCAATCGTTTTTACTGGCCTAATATGGCGGCTCAAGTAAAATCATTTGTAGGGCAATGTGAGGTATGCAAAACATCAAAAGCACCGAATTCCATCCTCAGGCCTCCAATGGGTCAAGCATTTATAGTTGACAGGCCATTCCAACACATTTATGTTGATTTCTTGGGTCCATACCCAAGGTCAAAGAATGGAAATACACACATCATAGTTTGTCTTGACCAATTGACTAAGTTTGTGCTTGTCAAAGCTTTAAGAAAAGCCACTGGGGAAAGTGCAATAAGATTTTTAGAAGAGGAAGTATTTTCAATTTTTGGAGTTCCGGAGTCCTTACTATCAGACAACGGTAAGCAATTTATCGGGAAAGAATTTTCAAAATTCCTTACAAACTATGGAACTAGACACGTAAAAACAGCTGCATACGCCCCTCAATCGAATGCAAGTGAGCGCGTTAACCGTTCAATTCTTGCCGCAATTCGATCTTATATAGGCAAAGAACAAGGTCATTGGGATCAACATTTACTATCCATTGTAAGCTCGTTACGGTCAACCATTCATTCCGCCATTGGAATGTCGCCACATGAAGCTCTCTTTGGCCAGACAAAAATCGAACATGGATCAGATTATGAATTGCTTAAAAAACTTAATAACCTTAATAACCCAGAATTTAACATTATACCCAAATCAGCGAGAATGAATATAATCCATAAAAGAATAAAAGATTCTCTAGCGCAATCACACAAAATTTATGAGAAAAATTACAACCTCAGGAGCAAAGGTCGATTATACAAGATAGGCCAGAAAGTTTTTAAAAGAAATTTTATCCTAAGCGATGCCACCAAGAAAAGGAACTCGAAGCTTTGCCCAAAATTTGTCCCCGCCTTAGTTAAAAGCATAGTAGGTAACAGCTTATACGAACTTACCGATTTGAAAGGAAATAAGTTAGGAGTTGTTCATGGCAAGGACATTCGTGATTAGCATTATTTTTATTATAGATAACCACCCATAATGTAGTAGTTCAGTCTAAAAGCACAATTGTGACGTTTTCTTTTCCATTTCGGGCATAAGAATACCAGAAATGTAAAAGTTGTGTATGGGTCACGGCTTCACAAAAATTTTATTTTGCGCAGCACTAGCATCACGATACGTGCACGAACTCAGCCACGATATCGTTTCATTTCGAGTTATCGAAACAACGTCTCGATTACACTTTATACCAAATGAATATCGGCTTCGTTTTCATTTTGATAGAAATAAAGTTCCAATTCACTACAATCAACGTGTCTTGTCGGGCTTTCAATACGTCGTTTCGATTTCACTTTATACCAGGTGACCATGCCTAAGTAAACGTGGCAAAATTTATTTCCTTTTCCACCTTAACCATCGTCTGGTAAAGATCATTTCTCCATCGCACAACGAAAAGACGACTGAAAAAAAAGATTCCATTGGGCTTAGAAAATTTTCTAAAATTGTTTTAAAAGTTTAATTGTTATAGAAAAAATTAAATTAAATTGCAAATTCATCGAGATCGATCAAACCACGGTGTAAACCTCGCATCGAAGCGACATCGAGGTTCGGAGCTCCCAGGGAAAGCGCGATTTTGGAATCCCAAATCTAGAATCATATTCATACGCGCTTTGTCCGACCGTGTTGAGTATTGGGGCTTGGTACAGACACTACGTACACCCGAACTTGTGCAAGCCCAAAATTCAGGAATAAAAGTGCTTCAGTCAGGGAATTCCATTTTCCACACATTACGTGGATATTATTTCCTATAAGCGAAATCTTAAAGGTAATCAAAAGAACGATAGTGATTCATTTTTTTTAAAGCGATCTAATTATAATGTGCAAATAATTAGGAAGAGAGTAGTTTCAAAACCAAGGTTGTCGTCGTCGACTCGCGGCCAGTCAGGAAAACAAGTAGCACGAGTGAGCGAACTTCAAAGACACTATATTGCAGGCCCGAAAGCTCCTCAGTTCACACCAACGCGAAACTCGACCAGAGTCCGTAAAGGAAGCCAGTGGTGGCATCTCGGGTAGGCGGACTCAGGACCGGGGTCGTGTTTCGCTGAGGTGTCACCGAATTTAAGGCCGGGAGGTGGACAGCGGGAGTTTTTATCTCGACCACGTTATTTGAATGTGTCTTCAAACACGAAAGCGTCCGTTTGAACGTACATAAAGGGTACGCATATACTAAAGCCGTAAACGCGCTGCAAAACTTACCTCAGGCAAAACCATCAAGCAAAACCATCAAGCAGCCTCAGTCATCGTCATCATCAGCATAAGCATCCTTCGGCGTCGGAATACCGAGATCATCTGTTTTATTTTTTTACATTTTTCCTTATTTTAATATCGTAAATCAACCAAGGCACACTAAAATCGTAATCACTCAAAATTGAAAAGATAAGTAGACGTTCCAACTCATTCCATATTCATCTCAGCATACATGTTTTAACATAATTTCTTTTAATATTTAGTGAATTTAAGTATAAGAGTTTAGAACTCAATTCAACAGTTCCACTCATCTTACCCACCAACAAAGTTGTGCGCACTACTTCGATGGAGGAGAGACACGGTGAGTCCTATGTTGTAAGCTTTTAAGAGTAAAGTTTTGTCCCTTGATAATGTTGCTGAGTTGATCAAATGCAATTTAAAAAAAGATAATTTTAAGATTTGAATGAGAGAAGTAAGATCCATATAAGAGTTTGTGATAATAACAGAATAAACTCTTAATTCTCACGTATTTTACGAAAATCATATGCATACGATATAATGTTGAGTGATGTCGATAGTCATTTGTATATTGTATGCCTAAGTAATTTGTATTTTAATCGATTAACGACCATTAAGAGAGCCATATTATAAGGTCATTGTCCTTTAAATTTGAATTAAATTTAGATAATAATTGGAGTTTTTGCATTCTGAACCAAATATTGAGTAATTCCTTTTTAATTGCTATTCAGCGAAGTCTAACTTTCTTTAAAGACCGCAATTTAAAATTTAAGATTTTTTAATGAAGTAAACGCAAATCTTACACATAGACATAAGATCAATGAACAATATATTTTTATTTTTTACTAATACTTTTATACTATACTAGTACTTTGAATAAATGTTTGGAAATAAGCTTGTATCTGATATACTTGGTGTGTTACTGACATACATAATGACTTACGAATAAGATATTTTTTTAGTGAGCTTAGGGAAGTAGGAAAATGAGGAGTAGTTTTGACGGTGGAAAAATAAGTCAGGTTTAAATTTACCTTGACCTCGGTATAGGGGTTATCGCGAATTAATATGGAGTGGTGCGGTAACCATGGCGTTTTTGCTTACAGCAACAAACAGTGGGAGGGTTACACTCAGGAACCAACTACATCTTAAGTTCCTTGGAAGAAGTGTTGTTTGATAGAAATAGTAGTTTTACATAGCAGTTTTTAGTATTTCGTTTATTTGTTTAATTTATCAGGCACGTTTAAAGGTGAACGACAGTCCAGTGACATGTGCAAGATCCCACCCCTCCGACGAGCAAGCCTAATGGCCTTCGCTAGCGTGCCTACCCGCACTCGTTCGACTGGACAACCTAAACCAACTTTCCTTGAGAATCATTGAGATCCTGTGGATCAATGAAACGATTGGGAAAAGCATGACATCGCATTGGTTGGGTTAGGAACAGCAGTTTCGTTACACTTGTCAAAGTCAAAGTTTTGAGGTTCGTGCTCTTTTCTACAGCATTCCAAAAAACCAAATTACCATAGGTTAGTATTGGTCTGATTATTGCCGAGTAAATCCATCTGAAAATTTTAGGGTTCTGCTCCCAGGTTATTCCCGAAAATTCTATTGCATGGGTAAAAGGCGATCGACGCCTTTTATATATATTTCTTTGGTGTTCAGACCCCAGTTTTTTTTTTTTAGGACACACTTTGCATGATCGGAGATTTTAAGAGGACAACCTTCAATTGAAGGTACTTTTAAATCGGGTATCTTACATTGTTAGTAAATAGCACTAGTTCTGTTTAAGCTGGATTGGCTGTCATCCCACAGTTCCTAGGCTATTTACTGACCAACGAGAGGGCATATTCGGCCTGTTCACTGATAGTGGGTAGGAACTTGCCAGTCGCTAGTAATGCAAAAGAGTATGCCGTTCATGACAAGAACCCAGAGTAGTGGTGAGAGAACTCCACCCTGTGGGATGCCCCTGGATTTGGATAGTTTCACCCTTTCCTCTGATAACTCAGAGTTGATTTATCTCTTCTTGAGCATACACTGTACTACTGCCTGTATCATTGCCTTTTCAACCTTGTGGTCGTTCAAAGTGTGCTTTATTGTTTCGTTCTTCACGTTATTGAAGCTCCTTCAATATCGAAGAACGTTGCAAGGGTGTACTTCTTGTCTTTCTGTGTATTTTCTATGACGCTGACAACACTGTACAATGCTGTTTCAATGCTTTTTGCTTTGCTTCCGATACACAGTCCGGTTTCAAGGTGCTTCGTATGTGCATATCAATCATCTTCAGCCTCTCAAAAGTTTTCAAAAGAAACGACGTTAGATAGACTAATGGGTCTCCAGGCTTCCGTATGGCTAGGTCTACCAGCCTTAGGGATGAAAACTACTTTTACCTTAAACCACGATTAGGGAACATACCCCCATTTAAGACTTTTCTGAGTCTGGCAGATTCAGTGTCTTAGAGAGACACTTTTCTGAGTCTGGCAGCTTCATTTGTACGTTCTACTTTGTTGCAGAAAGCCCTCCTTGAGTTATGTTTTGCTCGTTGCGTTTCGACCTTAAACATCCGTGGACTGGTCTTTTAAAGTTCCCAGTAAGTTTCTTTTCTGGTTTTTTTGGCGGCATTGAAAAGTCTTCTAGTTTCTTTTCTTAAGTTGCCTATTTTAGTGGTCCACCACGGTTTTTTTTTCTACCTTTCCCCATATGTTTGATTGGACAGCTTTTTTCTAAAGCGTGATTCAAAACAATTGAGAGCTCTGAGCTTTTCTGACGCAATATCGATGTCGGAAGGTTCTTGAATTAAAAGTGTGTCCGGGTTTTGAATCCCCTGTCCTACTTCCCTACAGAATACATTCCAGTTTGTTTTCTTAAAATTCCTAAAAGGTTTTGGAGTTTTTGTATCAAGAAGCCCATGAGTTTATAGTCTGAGAATGAATCTTCTTTAAGAACATTCCATTGGTATATTGCTATTGTGCTTGAGTTGTTGGTTAGAGTAGCATCAAGCACTTCTTTCCTATTTTTAGTTACAAAAGTGGGTTCGTTGTCCCTGTTTGCTACTAACAGATTATGGTCTAGTATAAATTGAAAAAGTGAATCACGTCTATTGTTGATGTCGGTACTAGCCCATTGGGTATGATGTGAGTTCGCATCACATCCGAGTACCACGTCTGATCTCTCAGAAGCGGTTTTTTTTTCCACAAGTTGGCGGGTTTCGTTCTATTTCGGGGTCTGCTTGGCGATTGGGTTCGAGAAAAGCTATAATCGGGTAGTCGTAGATATCTGTCTTAGCACATTGCACTAGGCCTGAAACTGCAGATTTCTGTCTGTGGTAACCACTTCCTAATCCAATTCACCCTACCACCAATCTAATAGTTGTTCACAAATAACTCTCCCAAATTATGCAAGGTTAACCTTTTACAAATGTTGAGCTATGATTGCTAATGAAACAAATATCCAAACATTATCCAAAGGCAAAATGGTTCAACTCCTCCAAACAGAGTACCAAACACTCAAATTCCGACCAAAAGCACACAATAATTAACATGAAGAGATAAATTCAAATACGTTTAACCCCCAAAAGCATTGTACCAAATCGTTTTACAGGACGAGTTTTAAGTATTCATTATTCACAGAATTCAAACACATATACATATCCCCGAAGCCCAAACACAGACGATCTCTTTAAATATCAAAGTAGGTTTAAGGTCGATATTCAAAAGGCTACACATATCCCAGTCGAAATAAATAGATGATAAATCTCTACGTAGTTAATTAACTCCACTTTGCGCATCATCCATCATCGTCGTTATACTATCAATCCCTCCAGAGTTAATCCCCAACCCCACTCAAAGTGACACCTTTCACAACGAAAAAAAGGTTCCTGCAACTAAAACCTTAAAGGGAGGTTAAAAAAAAAAATGTTTAAATTTATACCCTCAGTCTAAACCCCTAAACACACGCACTGACCGACAATATACATGAATATACAAACTAAATCCCAACACTAAGTAAGTGTTAAATAAATTACTTTAAAGCCTTTTTTGAATGAAAATAATTAAGGTACACAAAAACATACAATAATAACTTTGGCAACAAAACTTTACCACAAAAGGAATCCATATGGGCCATAGATACGTGATGCATAGCGTAATGTATGGTATAAACTTAGGCGGTAATGTACATTAGGGTATTTGGTAGACGAAAAGTTATTAAATTAATTAATTGAGTGTCGACATAGTTTTGAGAGGAATATTTGCAAGCGTAGGTTAATTAAAAATGTCCCAAAGGCTCAATGGGGTATTTTTTTTTCTTGCTGAAAAAGAAAATGGAGTATATGTCATTAAAATTATGTCGTTAAACCAGTGTATTTGATAAATAAGAAGGAAATTAAAATTTTAAGGACGATAATCTGAATTTAAAAAATAATTAGTCGTATAAACTTATGTTTCAAAATGTGATTGGCCTAAATTTTTTTTTTCTGAGTTTTAAAGTTTAATATCCCGTTTTCTAATGCTTTAGACCTATTTATACCAGTTAAAATCACTTTATACCATTTAAACCGTGTGTGGTGGTGTGGCCCTATTTGTAACACAAGTTTTATTGCGTTTATTTCAGTTTTAGACATTGGCATACCCTTAAATAAATGTGATTTAATTGGTATAATATTCTCAATAGGTCTAACAATTAGTATTTATGACTTGACAAATGCATAAATCTTATATTTATCGAAAATTAAAGAGCTAGTTAAACGAAGTTTAAAATCAATACACGGTGAAATCTTAAATGGTATTGTTACGTCGCAAATTAATAAGGCTTTATAAGTTTACAAGTATATTTATTAAACACTAATAACTAAAATTTACTTCGATGAAATTTACAGATTGAATACTATTTTCTCTCACACCACTTCTGCTGCTGGTCTGGTCGGAGATCCAAAAGAAAAGGGAAGATTACATTCTTCCTCAGGAAATAAAAACTGACGTAATCGTGCAGCTGTCACTTTAAAAAAGAGTGTCATCTGTCGGGCGCGTTCAACTATTGAATGTCGTTACGTGGCTCCCCCCTACAAGGGAGTAAAACGCAATGGGGCCTTGCTGATCCTTCCAGCTTTCGTCTTAACTCCCGGTACAGTCATATGCGGCTTGTCTTCGTCAGTAATACTTTTATAAGCTGGCTTGAGCCTATTGATTGAAATATAAACTTCTTTGTTTGGTAAAGCTACCTTGTAAGAGTGTAGCTGACGGTCCAGAACAGCGTAAGATCCAGATTAGGCGGGCTGCAATGGGCGTTGTACATGATCGTTACGGATATATACGTGTGATGCCGTTGTGAGTTCCTTAGGTATAAACACATGTCTCGAGGAACGACTGGAGTAGGTTGGAGTTAGTTCTTGAATAGTTTCTCGTAAATATTGGATAAAGCTAACTGGTTCATGTAAAGTTGAGTCTTTTTCGAAGAGCTCTCCTGGGAGGCGAAGCTCGGCACCGAACATTAGCTGAGCGGGTGTGGTTCCGGACTCATTCACCATGGAACGAAGTCCGAGGAGCACGACTGGAAGCGAAATCATCCAATTTAGTTGAACTGTGGGCAGTGAGAGCGGCTTTCAGTGAGCTGTGCCACCGCTCTACCATCCCGTTGGCTTGTGGGTGATATGCCGTAGTGTGGATGCGTTGGCATCCCAACAGTTGCGAGAGGCGATGGAACAATGCAGACTCGAACTGACGACCTTGATCTGTTGTTAATCGTTGTGGGCAACCAAATCGAGCTACCCAGTTGGTAAGAAATGCGTTCGCCCCAGAGGCGGCTATGATGTCGGCGATTGGAATGGCCTCTGGCCAGCGTGTCGCTCGATCGATGCATGTTACCAAGTAGTTGAATCCCTTACAAGTTGGTAATGTCGATGCCGATGTGCACGTGCTCCAATCTATCAGCTGCATCAAAAGTTCCCATTGGCGAATTTGTATGTCTATGCACTTTGCTACGTTGGCAGTCGTGGCACTTACCGACATCCCTGTTCATGGAGGGCCAGAAAAAACGAAGGGAAATACTTTTTCGAGATGCTCGTATTCCGGGATGGCTGAGATTATGCACACTCTCAAAAGCAGCTCGCCTGAATTGTTTTGGGTTGTAAGGTCGAGCTCTACCTGAAGTTGTTTCGCAAATTAATTCTGTGTCTGTACCCGGAAGAACAAAATTCGCAAAAATAAATTTTTGGTTTCTCTGCTTCAACTGCTCTAGTTCCATGTCTACCTCTTGAGCCTTGACAGCCGCATCGTAGTTCATTATGATTGGGTTTTCAATTGCTGCAATCTTGGAGAGAGCATCTGCCACGGCGGCGTTTTCTGACCCATTTACATGACGAATATCTGTGGAGAATTGGGAGATATACTCTAAATATCGTTATCTCTGTGGTGTTGCCGATGCAGATGGTGGATTGCCAATGACGAAAGTCAACGGCTTATGGTCCGTCAACATAGCGAACGGCCGTCCCTCGAGGAAACGTCGTAAATGTTCAATTGCTAGTTTGATTGCTATTAATTCGCGATCAAAGGTACTGTACTTTTGTTGCCTCGCTGATAAGGTTTTGGAAAAGAATCCAAGAGGTGAAGATTTACCGTTGACGATTTGAAGGAGGACTGCCCCAACAGCTGTATTGGAAGCGTCAGTCATGAGGTGCAATTCGGAATCTGGGAGCGGATGAGCTAAGGTGGCGGCTTCAGTGAGGGCTTGGCGACAACGAGTGAAAGCTTTTTCAGTTTCTTGACGGTATAACTAAAATTCCGTCTTTCGCAGTTATAAATCCTGTTTTAAAAAAATACTGTTTTGTAAAGTCTCAAAATAGCTTTTAAGATCTTTAAAACATTCAAATTAAATTAAAAATATTAATTGATTGGTATAAAGTTGCCTAAATGCGCAATGACTAGCACCTTAAAAGTTGTATACCTATCGTATTGGTATAAACAGGCCCTGTTAAAAGCTGATAGCATCTTTTTCAAATCAGAGATTGTGGATTTCGAAAAAGATCAAAACTTATAAGAAAACCAATTTCACTGCACGAAAAACGAATTGGTATAAAACATTTTGGTCTTAATAGGAATAGTTCCTACACACTAAAACAAATTACTGTCAACATTTCAACCTTATATTATTTTGGCTAAATGCCGAAGAGCTTTTTGAATAAATTCTTTTTGCGTTGATAAATATTAAATCATCGAAAGAATGGTATAAAAATAGTATACACTAAGACGCTTCATTTTAAGGCGTTTTTCCTGAATAGAAAAATGCTCAAACATACATTATTTGTTAGTTGATATAATATACGAGGGTTGGTATAATTTTTGTCAGCTGGAATTAGTTTTGTTTACCAAAATAATTGGTCTAAACCATCTAATAAATGTTTTTCGCTCCAAAAGTAGTACAAGCATGTATATACCTACCTCAATAACTTTTCCTTAGTCACTGGTATAAATTTAGAATTGAAATTAGTAATTGGTATAATGTTTATTTATTGGTATAAAATCTATTAAACGGTATTTTTTCATTTGTCTTCAGCTTTAAAGGCTTATAAATTCCATTTTCTTAGAGGAAAGTCAAACATCGTCTTACAACTCCCAAACCAACAACCCCACTGTATCTATTTTAATCTATTTTATCCTGTTTGTTCTAAAATAAATTGTAGAAAACCGAAAAAACGATACAAATATGTTTTCCTTTACATGTTTATTTAATATTTACATCCTCACATGCATACATCACATCTACATAAATATAGAAATGTAAATATACAGCGGTATACCTATGCACAATTGCTTTTATAAACCACTGCGTATTTAATGACGCACTATACAACCCGACACCCCAGCTATTTAACCAGGCAGAAAATTTACAACGACAATCCTTTAGTGGCTGCGATGTTTTCTGCGTATACTGGTACACCATCCATTCCAACATACCTTTTCTGTCTTTTTAGTTGGCATATTCGTGGCATGGCGATTGACATGATGGCGACTAAAGAGGAAAAGGGGAATCCACCAAATACATTCGTATATAGCCTTCCGCTTCCACGCATTACACAAAACACATATAATTTCCGAGCACGTGTTCTAAATTTCCTTTTAGATCCCCGACAACGACGATATATCTTTTCGTTCTTCTCCTCTAGTCCTGCCCGAATGACTTTAAGGTCTTGCGAATCTGCGAGTGAAATCGTCCCCGCACTATACAGACACACACACATACACATTTACAAAAAGGGTAAACCATCATCAACCTAAAACCCAAGAACAAGGAACGAGGACCAACAATAAACATTCACACTCGTTTTAGTAACCATAATTCCGAGACGTACTATTATAATGTCAGAGGAGGTATATACTTAGGCATTCAGGATATGGGAAGGAAATGGAGATGGATCTGAAGAATAACAACAACAACACACTCTACCAAACAGACCCTAAAGTAGCAGCTAGCAGCATCAGGACAAGGACATGAGGAAGGCAAACAATTTATCTATTCAATGTGACTCCACTGTTTTCGTATGTGTTTGCTATGTTCGCGCGAGACACTTGTTTTCACACTTACCCCCACCTCCACCCACACCAGCGCCACACCATAATCTCGTCGTTCTGTCATCTTAGTGGTAAATCACGTTCCATTTTTATTTTCGCACATAAACTCATCCTTGAAGCACATTCAAAACCAACCACCTACTCTGATGCTTCGTCCTAGTTTTGTAATTTCCTTGATGCCAAATTTCGAGTTTTCGTTCTTCCCTCAAAATGACAATCTTCATATTTCAGGATCTGAAGCTGGGTTCTGGCTGAAGAATTGAATCTTCAATCATAAAACTTCTCCCAAGAGTTCTGACCGAGCAGAAAAATCCTTTCAATCCTTCAGTTTCCTTGCATACACTCGAATATAGTTTACAAGTCAATTAAAATTATATAAAAAAAAAAAAAACCAACGAGATTTTATTTCTTGGACCAGATTCAAAATTCGTCAAGTTTTCTTCCTTTTTTTTTATTGCTCATTGCCATTGTTGGGAACTGTTGGTTCGGGGTGCTGTTGTAGTTTCGGATAGATGAACTGAAAACAGGGAAAGTCACTAAGGGAATTATTGTCCGTGTCCATGGCCGTCCGGCATTGTCCTGTCCGCCCAACTCTTCTGGTTTGTTTTTTCTACTTTTATAGTTGTACTTTTTACTTACTTATGTGATAAATGATAGGGTTTCTGGGTCAGTCAGTCAAAAGAGCAGCACAGCGCCAACAGCGGACCCACAAAATTTCCAAATAATTTTAATGGAGTTGCTTGTTCGCTGTTGTTCAGCATGAACGGCTATAACAACACAAAAATATCAGATTTTCTTCTCTGTTCTTTTTGTTTTTTGTTTTTGTAAATGGACATCACTTTTTTTGTACCCCTTTTGGCATGGCGTAATTTTTTTTTTTTTTATCTGTAAAATAATAATCACTGGTGGTATATATTCTCAATGTACACTCATTCATTAGGTCAAGGAGGAGTCGAACGACGATGACTATGCCGACAACCATGACGACGACGACTAGGAAGGCGGCGGCGCTGTTATCAAACTGGAGTATTACAAAGTTCAACAATCTGAATAATGCTCTTTTTTTATTTTGTGTTGATGTTTTGTTGCTTCTGCTGCTGTTCTGTTCTGTGATGTTCTTGTGGAAGCACTTGCTTGTCTGTTTAAAAAAAAGTTGCAGCCCCTTGTTTAATTTAAAATATCCTCAGGCAGGGTTGTTATAGGGATTTTTTTTTGTATTTTGTGAATCAAAAAAGGGGTTCATTGAAGTGGAAAACGCACATACAATTATTTTCAGTCTTGAAGAAATAAATAACATTGAATTGAAAGCAAACAATGAATGTTTTGAAAATATAACGAGAGCAGTTGGGTACAAATTTTTGAAAGGAGTTTCAAATTGATACTCAAGTGATGTACATATTTTAATTGATATCTCCCTCAAGAGTCTTGGTTGGTCTTTTTTTTTAAGCTTTTGCGACTTGGAACAGTTGCCCCTTCTTAAAATTCGACTTTATTCTAGAGAGTAGGTACTAAGACGCAAAGTTTGCTGAAAAGGTCGTAATAAAGTTTTAATTGTTCTTCAATTTGCAGAATTCTAAGTATTTCCCTTTTTTTCTTTGAGTGAAATAGTGCATCAACATCTTTGTCATCCGCTGATAAAATTTGACAGTTAATGGCTCAAAAGAGAGATGAGATGAAGATATAAGTATCTAGGTCGACAGAGGAAAATTTCGTTCTTAATCTTATCGGAAAGTCCTAAAAATCGAGACCTAGAAAACACTTAAAAAACGGAAGCTATTTGGTTACTATTCCGTCAAAATATTTGCCGTACTGCTGATGAAATTTGACCCTAACAATGGAAGTTAAACTTACTTAGATAAGGTGGCGCTACAGTCCGTTGTAGACTTGGACCTCAACAAAAAGCCTCCGCCAACAAACTCGGTTCCTAGCTAGCTGTCTCCAGTTTTCCACTCCAAGTTGATTCGAGGTCCTCTTTCACTTGGTTGCGCCACCTTAGTCGCGGTTTTTCTTTACTTCAACGTCCCTCGGGAATAGTGTCGAAGGCTTTCCAGGCCGGAGCATTGGTTACCTTCCACTCTATGTGACCGAGCCATCTGAGTCTCTGGACCAAGACTCTTCTGGCTAGGTCTGTGTTGTTGTACAGACCGTAAAGTTCACTGTTATATCTTCTTCTCCATTCCTTCACGGGGGCAATGATGACCCGAAGAACTTTCCCCTCGGAACAGCACATTCATCCGATTTTGTCAAGGGCCATGGTTCTGGCACCAAACAGCAGGACTGGGATGATGAGGGTGTTATAAAGTCTTACCTTAGTTGTTCGAGAGAGGGCGTTTCCATTCAATGGCTTTCTTAGCCCAAAGAAACAGGGATTACTTACTTACTTAAGGTAGCGCTACAGTCCGTTGTGGACTTGGGCCTCAATCAACAGTTTCCGCCAGCTAGCTCGGTCCTTAGCTAGTCGTCTCTAGTTTTGCACTCCAAGTTGATTGAGGTTCTTTTCCACTTGAGTGCGCCACCTGAGTCGTGGTCTTCCTCTCCTCCTACGTCCCTCGGAAATAGTGTCGAAGGCTTTCCGGGCCGGAGCATTGGTGTCTATCCGCTCTAAATGACCGAGCCATCTGAGTCTCTGGACCTTAACCTTTCTGGCTAGGTCCATGTCGTTGTACAACCCGTAAAGTTCGCTGTTATATCTTCTTCGCCATTCCCCTTCAATGCACACGGGGCCAAAGATGACCCGAAGAACTTTCCTCTCGAAACAGATTAAGGCATTTTCATCCGATTTTGTCAAGGTCCTGTACCATACAGCAGGACTGGGATGATTAGTGTGTTGTACAGTCATACCTTTGTTGCTCGAGAGAAGGTTTTCCACTCAATTGCTTTCTTAGCCCAAAGAAACAGCGATTAGCCAGAGATATTCTTCGTCTCATCTCGGCGCTGGTGTTATACACGTGTTAATAGCGGAGCCTAGGTAGACAAACTCCTTTACTACCTCGAAGTTGTTGCGTTGGGTGTCTTTCCTCGAAGACAGAATATACTTTGTTTTTCCCTAATTGAACGCTAAACTTTGCCGCTTCTGTCTCAATACTCACAAAGGCGCCACGCTGTGTTATTCCCATTATATCAATATCATCGGAGTACGCGAGCACTTGAACAGACTTTTGGAAGATAGTGCCTCTGGTGTTGACGGTGGAGTTTAGTCCTCTCTTATCAAGAATGATGTTAAAGAAATCGCATATCACATGCATTGCATTGTCTGAATCCTTTTTTGACATCGAAAGATTCCATAACCTCGTTGCCAACCTTGATGGCGCATCGTGCGTGGGTTCTCCATCGTCATTTTGCACAAGCGAACAAGGTTGGCGGGAATGCCAAAACTAGACGTTGCTTAATACATTTCGTCTCTGTAGATACTGTCATATGCGGCCTTACAATCAATAAAAAGGTGGTGGGTATTGATTTGGAGTTCATAGTTTTTTTCCAGGGTCGGAAAATTTGGTCAATGGTTGTCTCCTTGTCTGAAGCCACATTGATAAGGACCAATCAGATTGTTGACGGAAGGCTTCGGACGTACACATATTACGGCAGAGAGAATCTTGTAAGCAATGTGGAGTAGGCTGATTCCTCTGTATTTGGCGAAGTTAAGTGGATCTCCCTTCGGGCAAACAATGCTAAGGTTCCATTCATCGGGCAAGCATTCTACCAACTAGATCTTATACAGATGATAAGGTGCATGCTCCTATCTTGATCGTCACCTGCTGCTTTGAACAACTCGGCAGCTGCTTCAGCTGCGTTGTTGGATTTCAGCCATGATATTGCCGTTTTCATTCTTCTAGATCTGCGAGATTTTGTTTGTCGTCGACGTTATACAGTCTACAGAAGTGGTCTTTCTAAATTCCCAGCATTGACGATTCTACTTTGATCAAGGACACATCATATTTGAATATATAGGAGCAAGCTAACTCGTTTTTCTTATATAGCCGAGTTGGCAAACCGAGTGATCGATGTGATCGGAAGAATAGAAACTTTGCGCTATTCTCAAAATACAAGGCATTCTACGATTCTACCGTACTTTGTGAGCGCTTCTTCTTCACCTGCGGAGAAGTTTATCATCCAGTTTTTCACTCTTCAACAGATTTTTTAAAAAACAGTGGAATTTGAACTCATGGATGGCAACGCCAATTATGTAGAGCGATTTCTTGTTTTGACATCGTATTGAGGCTTGCTTATTTGTGTAGAATGAGGCAAGAGAACTCGCGTTGTCCTAAAATATTTCTGTGATGGGTTAATTTTTCAAAACCCTTCAATTTGACAGTTCTCATGAAAGGCTGACATTTTGAATGAGAAACTATTTGACACTTCTCCCAACTGTTTAATAAAGTCTGCATAAGTCGTTACTTCGAAAAAATCTACTACAATTCCGACCTGAAAAAACAACTGCAACCGATATTTACAAACAGGAAAACCCTTTTCTGTTGATGAATTAAAATTTTTCCCCTCCCCTATTTTATTGTTTTGTAATTTGTCTCTTTTCAACAAACAACAAATCACTATTGTTTCCTCGAATTTTAACAACCCTGGTCATCTAATCACAGTGAGTTCATGGCTCTCTGCCTGCAATGAATTGAAAATTTAAGTGCACAAAAACAAAGGCAAAACAAAAACAAAAGAGTCCGCCCGTCGCAAATTAGGTAAAGCTCATTTGGTTCAGTATTTTCACTCAAACAAAATATAATGGAAATAACAAAAGTTACCAAGGGTTAAGGTCTTTTTCGTCTTCTGTGTGTTTCTCTATAAATTTCATCTTTACATCCACTCCGCTACTCGCCATCGCTGAATGTATTCATCATCATAAGAAATAGCTCAAAATAATAATATTTCTTTCACCCTCCCTCTGCTCCCCTTGCAAAAACTTCTGATGTGTAAGTTACACAAAATGAAAGAAGAAGAAAGAAAACAACAACAACAACAACACCACCATCACCATCAACACAAACCATTTGCTCCCCTTTTAATTAACTCATTTCGAATCGGACAATTTTGCAGTCAATGATCAATCTGGCTGTGGATAGAAAAATAAAATCTCATGAAATAATCATACAGTAGTCGGGTCTGGGTCTGGGCTTATGTGTGTATCATAGCACCTACCCCTTTCTTGCACGCTCTATATCTGTCATTATAGGCAAAGAAAAACCGAGATACAATTTCTCCCTCATTAAGATAAAAGCACCGCGGCAGCAGCAGCAGCCAACAGTAGCAAGCATAATGAACACTCTTTATACAGAAGAAGGTGGTGGTTAAGGGTTGGGTTTCGGTCTACTAGGTATAGAGGTTGGTTGGAGGATGATGATGATGACGACGAAGAGTTGAAGGTTTTTCTTTATTTTGTTCGCAGTTCGATGGACGGGCGAATCGGATCGGAGGTGGTATTATTTAAGTATAGATGAGAAAATCAGTCACACGAATACACAAACAGAAGCATGGTTAAACTCCAACCGAAGAATAGGCTCACCCACCCCCTGCCAACTTCGACAGCAACGCAAAGTGTAGAGTGAAATAACCCGGCATCGATAAAACAAATCGAGGGTTGACAAAGAGAAAAATATAAAAATCGTTCAAACAAATACACACACTATGGCGGGCGTACACTGTGCGACAAAGAAAGTTTCTACACAAAATTAAAATAGAAAAAAAAGTCATCGAACTGTTATAAAGGAGACGCTTTTTGTTGAATTTGTGGCAATATGTCCTTTGTTGTAGTCGTTTTGAATTTAATATTCCCGAAAAATAGAGTTTTTGTATTGAAGAAGGAGTAAAGTGGGATTTGTTGTTGCACGAAGCTGCTGAACTCTTAAATGTCTGGCGTTAAAAAAGATTGCATGCGAGGCGAATATTAAATTACTGGCTAAAGTGAGTGAAGAAACATGTCTCCAGTATAACGTACGCTATGTTGTTCGAAGTCCCCTGACACCTCCGTGGACAACCTAAGGTGATCCTGTATTCTTTTGACTCGAAGACGGACCGGATCACTGATGTCATTTGTCTCTCCACGAATCAGTCATTTGAGAGCCTGTGAATATTAACTCTTCTGGATACATCGATGTCGCTGTCGATGCTGACTGAGCATAGTTCTTGGTCAAATCTTCTACTTCATTCTCCATTCTCTTGAGGATACTTAGGCCTTCTTATACGCCATTTTAGTTGATCAAAAGACGACTTTCCTCTTCAAATCTAAGGTGTTTTTTTTTTTTAATTATAGAACGGACGCTTTTGACGTCAAAAAAGGTTTTAGACAAGGCGATGCGTTGTCATGCGATTCCTTCAACATCATTCTTGAAAAGATTGTGCAAAGCTCCAATGTCAACACCAGAGGCACAATCTTTCAAAAGTCCTGTCCAGCTACTAGGATACGCAGACGACATTGACATAATTGGAAGAACACAGCGTGATGACAGTGGAGCGTTAGTATATGCCTTGAGACGGAAGCCAGGAAGATGGGTCTAGCGGTTAACGAGGGCAAGACCAAGTTAATGCTGTCGAAAAGAAAGGACTACCAACATCGACGTCTTGGAGCAAACGTCAACATAGACAGATTTAACTTCGAGGTAGTTAAGGACTTTGTCTACCTGGGATCCGCTATCAACTCAGACAACAACACCAGCGCTGAAATCAAACGAAGAATCACTCTTGCCAATCGCTGCTTCTGTGGACTTAGAAGGCAATTGAGTAGTAAAGTCCTCTCCCGAGCAACTAAAGTGACACTCTACAAAACCCTCATCATCCCGGTCCTCATGTATGGTGCAGAGACATAGACTATGACAACATCTGATGAAAACGCTTTGGGCTGCTTTGAGAGAAAAATTCTTCGAGTGATTTTTGGTCCTGTCTGCATTAATGGAGAATGGAGACGAAGATTCAACCAAGAACTGTACGAGCTGTACAGCGACACTGACCTAGCCAGAAAAGTAAAGGTCCAACGACTTAGATGGTTGGGTCATGTTGAGCGAATGGAAAATAATGCTCATGCTCGTAGAGTCTTCGAATCCAATCCGGAAGGACGTCGCAGAAGAAAGAGACCGTGAGTCCGGTGTAGCACACAGGTGGAAGAGGATCTGAACCAACTTGGCGTGCGAAACTGGAGACAGTTAGCCAGAGACCGAGCTGGCTGGAGAAGTTTGTTGGGTGAGGCCCTGGTCCGACCTGGACTGTAGCGCCATCATAAGTAAGTAAGTAAGTAAGAACTTTAAGCTGGCAACACTATTTTAACTGGCGGCCATTTTATCAGCTGTCAAGTTATTTACCTTATGTCTTATGACAAATTCCAATCTTTCTTCCGTGACATATTGTCCAAAACATTGGTGTTGAATTTTCAGTGAAAACGAAATTTCTTCATTTGAAACTTTTATGTAAATATGTAGGTGACCCTAGCCAAATACAGTTCAAATTAGCTCTCGCCTTTTTATTTTATTCTAAGGACATTAATGTACCCAGTTTGTTTGCCTTTCAACCGACACGATAACTTTCACACGAATCCAATACCACTCCCTCTCCGGCCATTGTTGCATTTTCCAAAAGCCAAAAGCTCGTTATCGTTTTTGACTGATTGGATTATGACAGAAATAGAAAGAAAGGGGTTTGCGTGTGTTTTTCATTTGGTAAATGATTTAATGGCTGCGCATAAATTATTTTGATGTCACCTTATTTTAATTGTGTGAAATGTTCTAAGAAAATATAGTTTTACTAGTCAATGGCTATGTTAAGAGGAGGAGAGGGGGGGGTGTATGAAGAAAAACTAACACGCTATTGAAAACACGAGCGAATTGTTTCTATAGAAAAAGTTTTGTTAAAAGTAGCCCAAGGTTATGCAATGAAAGGCGAGAGAAAACAATACCTTTGAAAAACGGCAGCAAAAGGACAAGGCTTTAAAAGGTGTTTCTTTATTCGATATTCAAGACGAAAATGTGAAGACATTTGCATGTTGAAAGGATTAAAATTAGTTCTGCAACATTTTTTCATGGTGAGGATATTTTATTCTTTTTATTTCAAGTTTTATTTTGTGTGAAATTAAAGTCTAGAGTCGTTATTTATAGAAATATAAACTTTTTCAATCAATTAACTTTTTAAGAGCAAATATTATGACGTTGATATATTCAAATGACCCGGATACCTTGTAGGTTCTCAAAATCTATTGAACTGTTCTCATCTAATTTGGAAACCGCATTGTATGAAAAGTAAAAAAAAAAATCAAAAAATAGTGTTTTTGTGGGCGTGGCATCAACTAGCTTGCTTTTGAAAACTGCTGCTGACATAACTACCTGTGGAAAAGAAAGCTATCAACATTATTATTCAAAAGACTACACAAGGTTAGGTTAGGTTGTAGTGGCTGTCTAGTTGTTGTTGACTCACTTAGACCTCAAGGATCCATTGTGATACCACAAAATACTCATGGGTGAGTAATAGACTCAAACAAACCAATTCGTGCTTCTAATGAAATTTGTGCCAATCGTTGCCAGTTCACTGGTATTATCGAAGAAGGGATTACCGAGATAGTTATTCCCTCTAGTGGAGAGTGCTGGACATGTACATAGAAGTTGTTGGACTGTTTCCTCTTCCCCCTCGTCCATGCAGCTTCATTTGTGTAGACCCCTAGTCTCAGAGCTTGCCTATCTATGAGGCAGTGTACTGTTATAACTCCAATTGTAGAGCTTATATTTTGTCTGCTCAGAGATATCAAGCCTTTTGACCGTTTTAGGTCTATGCTAGGCAGGTGGTACCCTGTGACTATCTAGCATTTGTTGAGTCTAGAGCATATTGTTTGAGAAGATATTTGCATGGAGCAAGTGGTGTTCCTATGTTATGTTTTTGTCTAACATTAGGCAGAAGTGTTCCGTTTTTGGCGAACTCATCGGCTTTGCATTTTCCCGGGATGTCTCTGTGGCCCGGCACCCAAATGAGGTGAATATTAAACTGTTCTGTCATCTCAAGCAGAGATGATCGACAATCGTGGACTACTTGAGAGTTTGTGGAGACAGTCGCGAGGGATTTAAGAGCGGGAAGAGAAGATTTGTATATCCTTGCAAGATATAACGTTTTCTTTATGCCAGGATAGTGCCTCTTTAATCGTCATTACTTTTGCCTGGAAAACACTACATTGATTGGGAAGTCTGTATGATAGACTGAGATTCAGTTGTTCCGTAATCGGTCTTTGAACCGTCTGTATAGAAGTGTACCGTATTGTCTTCCAGGGGTCTCTCTTCTTCCCAGGAAGATCTTGAAGGGATGGAGACATGGAAGCTTTTATCGAATACCATTTTTGGGGTGGTATAGTCTAAGCGATCTGGGATAGATCTGAAACTGTCTAGAATAGTAGTATGACCAGTATTGTTACTGTACCATTGAGAGGTCACTCTAAACCTCACACATGAGTTGGCTGCTACCTTTTTGGAGAAGATGTCAAGAGGTGTTTGGTTTAAAAGCACTTCCAGGGCTGCGGTTGGTGTTGAGCGAAGTGCTCTTGTGATGCACATACCTGCTGACCGCTGGACTTTGATGAGCTTATTTAGATTGACCATGTTGTCCAGTGCGGTCCATCATACGACAACTCCATAAATGAGTATCGGTCTGATTACCGAAGTGTATAGCCAGTGGGTTATTTTTGGGGAGAAGCCCCATTTTGATCCTTTACGGTAGCATTTTTTACTCTTTCATCAATAGTTGCCTTCCAATTTAGTTTTTTGTCTAAAATGAGGCCTAAATATTTGGCTTGGTCGGAAAAGCTTTATGGTATTCCTTTAATCTTGGGTGGGCTAATCTGAGGAATTTTGTACCTTCTCGAAAAGAGTACTAGTTCTGTTTTATGTAGATTGATGTCCAAGCCACATTGCTTAGCCCAATTTGTTAGCCTATTTAAGGTATTTTGTAGGAGTTCCGAGAGAACTTGGGGATGTTTCCCAGATACAGATATTGCAACGTGTCGTCAGCATAGGCAATCACCTTGAAACCCTCTGCTTCCAATGATGTTAGTAGGTCGTTTACTACCATGTTCCATAAGGGAGGAGAAAGGACCCCACCTTGGCCCGACCTTGGGGGGTACCTCGATTCACCGATCTGGTGGTAGTAAAACTTCTCATGCTAGAAGTTATTGTCATGCTTTTGAACACCACACAAACATTGGTAACGTTTTAAATCGGTGGAAAAAGTACCCGCCTACTTTTTCTGGTAACTACCAAGCACTTGAGAGATTTAAAATAGAATTATTTTCACGAAATAAGTGAAGTCACCTACGTGATATTCAGTCAGGTCCTTAGCAACTCCATTCCTTAACTCTTTAGGGCTAAATAATGTTCAACTTTCAAATTATATCCTTCCTCTGTTCAGATTAACTGAACTCCTTCAGTCACGTACCCGCTGAACTGTAGATTTATAAAAAAACCCACCGTACACAAACTTTTTCTTTTGTTTTTTCCTATAAATCTGCCACAAATCCATTGTTGTCTGCTAACACCCACAGACAGAGAGACAAACAAAAAACGGATATCATTCGTTTTATGCTTTTGAAAGCAATGCAACGTGCGTGCACATTTTTCTTTGTCGCTGACTGTAAACCGTGTATAATACAGGAATAGGTTCACTTAAATACCTTTTTTTTGGTTGACAAGCAGAAAAAAAAAATAAAAATGACAAAAGGACACTAATACGCAATGGGACAGAGAGATATTTTTGTCATGAAAGAAAGATATTTGGTTTTGGCAAATAAATTTTATTTAATGTCTTATTAAAGTGAGAGTAAGTAAGTGTTAAGAATTACTGCGGACGTATACGTTTCATTTATCTTGCTTAACGATGACGAGAGACGAGACGTAGCTAGAAAAGATGTATAATATAGAGCTTTGGGGGTAATTTGAAAGGACTCTATGGTGATGTGATGTCTGGTGATTATGGTGTAATACAAGTTGTTGTGCGATGTGCCGTTGTTGTAACGTTTCAGCATCTTTCGTCATTCTTAATCACATCAAGGACTAACTACTTGAGCTTTCTTACAACAATATTCGTCGGTTGTTGTTTTGTCGTCTGGTAACGAGTGTTTTCTTTTTTTTTACTTCTTTTAAATTCACATTATACTGTTTAGTCTTCGGAGACGATATGACGGCAGCGGCAAGCGACGACTTTGTTCAAGACTCGCAAACGTTCATTCATTCGTTCGTTCGTTGTGGTTTCTCTGTATGGTGTAACATTTTGATTGAGGAGCTGCCTGCCACTGTCACCCATTTGGAATATAAAAAAGGGCGAATTTCCTGTACTAGAAACAAAATGAACAAATTAACTGCAGGTCAAGAGTTGAAACACTCTCATGCACACTCTGGCGGGAAATGTGTAATTTTTCTCAATTTTCGTTTGACTGAAGTGTTTTTTTTTTAAGACGAATGAAACGCATGACGGAAAGAAAAATTGACAAACATTAAAGAAACATTTTAGGAGCAAATGATTGCCAGTGCTTTTTTCAAGGTTCTTCAGTTTAAAAATATTTTTTGTCATAAAACAAATTCATTGTTAAATCGAAGATAACTAATTCTTAAGGGCACAGACGAATTGTTCAACGTTTAGAGGGCGAGTAATTGACGAATGACGAAATGGAGTAATTCAATTGATTTTAGTAAAAAATGGAGCTATTGAAAAGACTAGAACAGAAGCTTATGATCGATTACAGCCTGCTATGATAGTTTTTGAGTTTTTGATTGCCTACTAGGTCCGCATTGAATTCTGTCAATCCTAAAACCAGAAGTGCAGAAGCTCGATGGCAGTGCATGCCATTGCTGAAGTCATCCAGTTGCTCAAAACACCCTTCTGCATTCTGAAACTCCGATGTCAACCAGATAAACATTAGACACAACATTTTGACATGTGTCTAATCGCATTGACATCGCCAACAGCATTTTACATGCTCTGTGTTTCGAACAAATTGCATTATCTTTTCAGTATGGAAGGAACGATGGTAATGTGCAGCTTAGGGTTGATGAAAGTGCCTGTCACTTCACTGTTACGTAAACCCCTTTAAAGAAACTGAGGGTTGCGGCGATTGTATCAGTATGAAAGAGAGACATGTGTTTAAAGTTCTCATCAGACTTAAAAACACCAGTAACAAGAACAAAAGACATTGAACTGGTGCACAAATCGCTTGATTCAGCAATTTCGATTTCTACTAAGCAAACTTCTGTTTTCGTGAAAACAACAATATCACGGCTGAAATCCAACAAAGTCGCTGGAACAGATGGTCTGCTGAGCTGTTCAAAGAAGCAGACGACGATCTAGAAAGGATCGTATTCACCAAATCATCTGTAAGATATGGTCGAAAGAATGTATGTCCGATGAATGGAAGCTCTGCATTTTTTGCCGATCCTAAGAAGGGAGATCTTCTAAATTGCGCCAACTACAGAGGAGCCAGCCTACTTAAAATCGCCTACAAGACCCTCTCTGCCATAATATGTGAACGTCTGAAGCGTTTCGTCAACAATCTGATTGGTCCTTATCATGTGGCTTCAGACCAGGAAAGTCAACCATCGACCAAATTATCACTTTGCGGCAGATCCTGGAAAAGACCTATGAACTCCAAATCGATACCCACCACCTTTTCATCGGAGAGAATGTCACAATAGACGCATACAACCTCGAGTTAGTAGAAGAGTTTGTCAACCTATAGGCTCCGCTATTAACATGGGCAATAATACCAGCGGCACCGAGATCAGACGAAGAAAACTCTTGCTAATCGTTGTTTCTCTTGGCTAAGAAAGCAATTGAGTGGAAAAGCCCTCTCTCGAGCAACTGAGGTAAAATTGTGCAACACCCGCATCATCCTAGTCCTGATGTTTGTTGCAGAAGCGTGGAGCTTGAAAAAATCGGATGAACGTGCCTTAGGCTGTTTTGAAAGGAAAGTTCTTCGGGTCGTCTTTGGTTTCATGTGCATTGAAGGGGAATGGCGAAGAAGATATAATAGCGAACCTTACGGGTTGTATAGCGGCATGGACCTAGCCTGAAGGGTCAAGTTAAGAGACCCTGATGGCTCGGTTATTAAGAGCGGATGGACAACAATGCTCCCGCCCGGAAAGCCTTCGACACTGTTCCCGATGGTCGCGTGAATCATGTGGCGCACCCAAGGAAGAAGACTTCAATCAACTTGGAGTGCCAAACTGAAGACAACTAGCTTAGGGACCGAACTGGCTGGCGGAGACTGTTGGTTGAGTCGTAAGTCCGCAAGGGACTATAGCACCACCTTAAGAAGGTAAGCAAGTAAACTTCTTATTTCGATCGACAAAAGAAACAAACATATACGTAAAACATCAAAATTCTAAAAAATTCTTCGATAACATCAGTTTGCTATCGAAAAAATTCCACAATCTTTTCTTACTTACTTACTGGTCCAAGTCAGACCAGGGCCTCACCCAACAAACTTCTCCACGCAGCTCGGTTGGTTCAGGTCCTCTACCACCTGCGTGCTACACCGGAGTCGCGGTCTTCCTCTTTTGCGACGTCTTTCCGGGTTGGATTCGAAGACTCTATGAGCCGGAGCATTATTTTCCATTCGCTCAACATGAACCGTCTAAGTCGTTGGAACTTAACTTTTCTGGCGAGGTCATTGTCGCTGTACAGCTCGTACAGTTCTTGGTTGAATCTTCGTCTCCATTCTCCTTTAATGCAGACAGGACCAAAAATCACTCGAAGATTTTTTCTCTCGAAATCGGGTAAATAGAAAAAAAAGAAAAACAAATAGATTCTTCAAGAAGCCGATCAAAACCGAATAATCTCTGAAATCTGGAAAACGTGTTTCCAAAAAGCAAAATCCTAGTTAAAACTGGTTTCATTAAGCGTTGAAGCAATGTAAAATTAACTTTGACGGTTTCAATTGTGTCGTAATTTTGTTGAAGCTTGCGTCTCTATGGAATAATCATTGCATTATCATTTTATGATTATAATGACTTCTATCCAGAAATATGTAATTGTCTGACAATGACAGGTTTACAACCTCGAAAAAATCGATATCCCATGACACGCAAACCATCGCATAACGACTTTCTTGTATCGAAATTTGAAAAACATCATTTTACACGACATAAATTCTATCACGAGTCATTTGTGCAAGACAAAACGAACCAACTCTATTATCACTCCAACATTTTCCCATCAAAACCTCCATTAATATCTATCTCATAATAAATTATCAAATTCGAGGAACTCCCTAACCAATTTCTCAAACAACCCAAAGCCTAATCGACAGACATCAGTTTGACAAACACGAATCAACTTAAACCCTTTTAAGAAAATGAGCCCAATAACTCAACTTATAAGCCTCTACGCTTAACAGGCATTCCATCAAGCTAACTGCCTTCAACCAACAAGCACAACAACAACAACAAAAAAGCACAAGTCTCCTCTTTAAAAACAAATAACATAAAGTAAAAATTAAATAGCATTTCTTTGTAAAACACCGCAATAATTATTTTCAACTCTTAAAGTTTATTCTCCAGAAAGGTTGCCCTGTCTTCCTGTTTTTGTCTTGA
>CAKKXW010000004.1:28187387-28199477 GCA_920937365.1 Sphaerophoria rueppellii | reverse complement strand
GACCCTACACGGTACAATCTATAGTTGTTTCAACCGTCAAAAATATTGGAAGTTTTACTTTATAAATACTTTTTAGTTGTTTGAAGTCTTACATTGACCTCCAGTTCCTTACTACAGACACATGTTCGATGGTACCAACATTATTTGCTTTCTTTCATTATCGGCAACCACAACCATTTATTTAGACAACAGCTTGACATAACAGTTGAGAAACGTTTTTTTATTCGTAGTTCCTAGTAACTACGACTTAATGCTGCACAAAATGTATTTCAAACAGTCTTGATAAATAAATTTGACATTAAAATATTCAACCTTCTATCTCTATGAACAAAGAAGAATCGATTTTTTGCACCATCTGCTGCCATGACATCATTCCTTGACCTCCAGTTACATTCTGAAGTTTGTTGATTTTTCATAAATATTTCATTTTGAAGGTTATAAAAACTGCCAACTTTGTTGATATCTAACATGGCACATCCCAGCAAAACAAAAATAAAAACTTTATGATTTTTCACCAACAGACCCAACAGAATATCAATAACAATATTTTTCTAAGTGACTAACTTTTATTTTCGTCTTTTGTTTGGATTTTCTTTTATTGAAACATAACAGTAAATGTTTAATAGGATGTCATTATCATACATCCACATTTCAAATTGAATCATCAAATACAATGTTTTCTGATAAAGTAATTAGCATTGAGGTGGATTGAAAATTGTGATTGATGAACCGCTGTACTGTGTTGAACTATTCAAGCGCACCAAAGTGTCTGCTCTTAAGGAACTAATGATCCAAATCGCTCATCCGGTCAAATTCGAGGTATCATCATACATAGAAGAGGACTCATGCATGTAATTGTCCATTATTTTGGTACTTCCGTTTGACTTCAAACACTTTCTTGAAAGAATTAGCCCTTCCCGCCTTTTTAAACAAACTGACAGAAGGCAAAATAAAATTTCCCATAAATTTCCCTCTAGCCGAATTACAACTGTCACTCGACGCTCGACCACTCGAATGGTTTTATAGGAAATTAAAAATTTGAATTTCATCGATGCAATTTAGTGAGCTAAAGCCAAATCTAACCAAGAAAAATATCCTTTTGTGCCTGTTTGTTGTTGATCCTTTGACCACTGTATGACATGTCGACCATTCTGAAGCAGACACAATTTCATTTGAAATGACATTCGGTGGATAGAGGATGCACGATGGTTTACCTCGTTTCCACCGTCCGCGCCGTCATCATTGTCGTCCTGGTCGTGTGTCGGTTGGTCGTCATCGTTGCTGCCTGATACTATAGTCAGAGTCACATATTGATTTGGATCAAAGCCCAAAGGGAATTTCTTCCTTCTTCTTTTTTGTTCGTCCTGAATATGCCCCCAAACTGCCACACTGCCAGCAGGAGTAGAGCACCCCCCCTCAAAATACAAAATGTGCAAATGTTCTTCCCATTTATAATATGACTATCCACAGGGGGGCGGTGTAGGGTGAAAAGTAGGCCGTGTGGTTGGTGTTACGCACGTTATTTTCCAGTTGAACAAAAATGGATTTTCTACTCTTCGTCGTCGTCATCGCCGTCCTTTTTAATACCCTGGACAGAGCTTAAAAGAGCAATGAACAACATCAGGGGGAAAGGGAGGGGAACAGTTGTATAAAGGTAAAGTTTTGTGCGTGCACGTACAAAATTTAGAGGTGTGCATGGCAATGAATGTCAATGACATTGGAAATGAACATTTTCACCCGGAATCGGAATCGCAATTGGAATTTTCGGATTGGTTTTTTTTTTCAATGCTCTTCGTCCTGATGGCACAACTTAAATAAAGCAATATGTATGTCTTGTCTATGTCTATGTATTGTATAAATTGTTTAGTAGTCCCAATGGTAGTGTTTAAGTATTTTACTGGAGTTCTATATTTTCTCGGTGTTCCTTTTATTATGGGTTGTAGAATATTCGACAGACGACAACGACGACGATGAGGACATTTTATTTGCTGAAAAGGACACACACAATTTTAATGAGTCGACATTTTAAGTTATAAAATTGAAGAAAATATTCTTCGGTCCTTTTGTCTAGGGTCTTATGAGAGAACTTTGAATACCGCTTTCCTTTCATTTTGGAATGTGTTTTTTTTGGGCTGAAGAAGAAAAAAAAGGATAATGACTCAGTTTGGACCGGAAAGGAAGTTAAAATCGCGACATTGTTGAGCAGAGATACAATTTGGATTCGGAAGTAATAAAGGAATCCATTCGACAAGAAAAAGACCCCCGATGGCGATTGCTTGCTCTGGAACTTCTTAGCCTTGTTCTTCTGCTTATAGGAAATCTTCCTTTCTGCCTTTCCTTATCCTTTTTTTTTTGTGAAGAACAAGTTGTACGTGGTATTCAAATATGCGACAGCCAGGGCTATTGTGCTATTATGTGATGCTTTTTCAGGAAGTTTAAATTTCAGGGACTGATTTATTTTAAGTGAAAAAAGGATTTGAAGGGATCCTTTCAGTTTTCGTTTGTTGTTGCCTTGGATAGAGAAAAGCTAATTCACCTTGTGTATAGGTATTTTCGAGTAAAGAAAGAAAACAGCTATCTAAGCAAAAACTAAGATTTATTGTAGTTTTTCAATGGCTTAAGGCGAAGTTGCTTTTGTTGGTGTATTCGTAGGTTAGGTACTCAAAAGCTCTAAGGCTTGCATTAATCAAATTAGATTGGTGTCTAGAGAGACTTTGAGGCTCTCGTCACGCCATCGGATATAAAGTTTGAATTTATTTTTATTTGTTTCACTGTGTTTGTGTCCATGTTTTTAAGTGCTTTGTAACTACGAGTGAACGAGTACAAGGGTTCATCGTTTATAGAAGATTTAGACACTTAGACATCCTGGCGCGTCAAGAAGCTATTTTTTCCTGAACGTACTCAAAGGGAATTTAAATCGGAACAGCTTAGGTTCTGTAACCTGGTAAATGGATCAAGATTTTCAAAGTCAAGTGCTCCTTGCTCGTATTGATGGGCGGATTAAGACACGTTTAGCTTTGTAAATGGAGTCCTATTGTCATCTTAACGTTCCGACTTCTTTTTGGTGTCTGGGTTACATGAAATATAGTCCGCTTGAATGGGAGTTGCTCCAACACACGATCTCCAATCTTGAAGGCCAGAACTTTAGTTGGACACCTACTTATGTTAGTTGCCTCATACTTCCCCTTTCCTTTTTTAATTTTCCAATAACATTCTTCGGGGGCTTAAACCCAATCTTAAGTTGAGGGTACAGACACGCGGTGGTAACGATGGACAGATGAAAAGAGGTGTGTGAAGGAATAAGGCTCTTCAAGCCCTAAAGAATCGTCAAGTGGAAAAAAGAAAATCCCCCTTTCAGGCCTTCGATTCCAATGAATTTCTTTAATTTATCTTCACTTTTGCAGCACAACAACGACCCAGAATACTAGAACATCCAGCCGATGCGATAGCAGCTCGTGACGAACCCCTGACGCTTAATTGCAAAGCAACTGGTCGACCACAACCAGATATATCATGGTATCACAATGGAACCCCATTGGTTCCGTCCGAACGAAGAGTCATACTCCCTGAGGGTTCATTGTTTTTTCTAAGGTAAGTTGTCTCTTCTGCATCCCAAGCTCTTACAATTTGATAACAACATGACCATCACAATTCCAGAGTAATGCACAATAAACGTGAACAAGACGCAGGAATCTATTGGTGTGAGGCAAAAAGTTCAGCTGGCATTGCCGTGAGCAATAACGCAACGCTTCAGATAGCCCTGCTCAAAGATGACTTTCGATCAGAGCCATCTGACTCAATAGCGTTAGTTGGTGGTCCAGTTGTGATGAACTGTACACCGCCGAGGGGTATTCCAGAGCCGTCGGTTTTGTGGTATAAAGATGGGAAGCTTCTAGATTTAAGTGGAAAGAGGTAAGTTTGCTCTTAAAAAAAAAAAAAAGAAGTAAAAAGACTGTCCATCTGTAGGCTCTCAATGGTCGATGGTGGTTCCTTGATGATATCCGAGGTACAAGTTTCCGATGCCGGAAAGTATGAATGTTCAGCCCAGAGCATGGCAGGACGAAAGAATGCCCCTCCAGCCACTCTCAAAGTGCTCACTCCGCCGTACATTGTTCGTGGTCCCATGGATACCGAAGTGATAGAAAGCGAGAGGGTCGATATTCCTTGTGAGCTTGTCGGTGATCCGAAACCTATAGCATCCTGGCATCGTGATGGTGGCTCCCTCCCAGAAGGCCGGTCGAGAGTTCTTCTTGACAATACTCTGAGAATAGAAGACGCACGAGCTGAAGACCAAGGGACCTATACTTGCAAGGGATTCAACGAAGGAGGAAACATTTCTCTGTCAATAAAACTCAGTGTTTTTGGTAAATAAAAATCTTTTCGCGTCTTTAAGATCCGTAACTAACCCTCGACATTTTTCCAGCTACTCCTCGAATCACAGAAGCTCCATCCGATGTCGACATCATGGAAGGAGAAACAGTCAATCTGCCCTGCAAAGCATCCGGACGACCAAAGACGATAACAATCTGGGATAAAATCCTATCCGAGGGAATAGTAGCAAATTTACAGGACGAAATATCCCAAATGCTCGAAGAAGAAGCCAGACAGGAACTCCTGGCCAAAGCGAAAATTATGAGTTTCAGAGCGAAGCGACATAGCAATCGCACCCGTCGTAGTATAGTCATCTCGGATGAGGAGAAAGACGACGAAGTCGATGTGAATAGTTTGGTAACCGAAACTACGTCATTCATCGATGTGTCCTCGTCACCACCTCCCGAACTGCCCAATTTCGAGATAAGCAAAACCGGAGAGCTTGTCATAAAGAACATCCAAAAGAAGGATGAGGTAAGTCCTTAAATCCTTGCCACTTTTCTATAACGAAATCTGTCCCCTTTCACCCAGGGCTGGTATGCATGTACTGCCATCAATGAAGCCGGAAGTGTCGTCAAGAAAATCTTCATTCACGTCAAGTCGCCCAACGACCCTGAAGGCGACTTTCAAATTCCCGAATCATTTAACAGCCGCTGGGAGAACACCCAAAATATTCTAATTACCACAGTCATTCCGGTCTCCTCAAGCACCCTAGACGTTAGCTGGGAATACGTCCAGACAAATTTGTTCCCCAGCAAGGGAATAACCCTCTACTACCGTCCGATCTATCTAAATGGCGCTGAGGTGCGTATTCTTTCCAAGGAATACCTATCGACTAGCACAACTTCTGAAAAGAAAACCCATCGCCTTGAGGACTTAAAACCCTACACAAACTATGAAATTTTCGCCACCGTTCCCAAAGGACTCGGTGGGACAATTTCAAATTTGCGAAAAGGAAAAACATTAGATGGACCACCGTCAGCACCGCCAACAGACGTTCGTGTGGGTGTGATAAATAATACAGCAGCTTATGTTCGATGGTCGCCACCACCGACGCATTTGATTAATGGAGAACTGACGGGATATAAAGTGAGTGTTTTTTTCTCTTCTGGTTGAATGGATTTGAATTGAGATGTTTTTTTTTTTTGGTTTCTTATAGATTCAAATAAAATCGAATGTGACGAATAAACTGCTGGGACAGATGTCACTTAACGCCAGCACACAATCAGTGGTGATCAATAGTTTGAGTCCTGGCGGAAGGTACATTGCTCGAGTGGCACCACTGACAGCAGGTGGCCTGGGACCTTACTCTCCTCCGGCACCACTTCACATCGATCCATCGTTCATAGCTAGACCACCAAAGTAAATTGAGCGTGTAATTAATCATGATTCTGTGACTGATTAACATCTTCTTTTTCATTGCAGAACGGATCCAGCACTGAGTGCATGGTCGATGTCCTGGATGCCAGGTGTAGCACTTGGAATCCTCGGAATATGCCTCATCAGCGGAGCAATATTTGCGGTCTTCTGGGCCAAGCGGAACAAGCGGAACCTAAAGGCTTCTTATCCGGCGCCAGTACTCACATCCTCGCTTGCCGACAAGTCACACACACTTTGGATGCAAAACAATACAACCATCAAGCCAACTCACACGTATGCTGTGCCGCCACCACCCCCAGCACAACCGCAATCCGAATACGCTGAATTGACAACTGTCAATATGCCAAAGCTAAGTATAGGCCAATCGGCACCGCCAGAACCATATGCGACGGTAACACTGCAACGAGGAGCTGGCGGAGGAATGGGCATTGGATTGAGTTCAATAGCGGATGATTGTCGCAAATGCTCGGCGAGTCCAAGTTCCAGTGAATACAACGCACCCATTCGAATGCCGATGAATATGTGTGACATGCTCCCACCGCCACCGGATCACCCATATAACAGCTACAAAACAATGAACAATATGACGATACGCACAAATCCAGCTGCCCTGTCGCCCCAGGTGATGCGTCGTGGTATGCAGGGAATGCAAGGTATGCCACAGCAACATCAGCCGCCAGTTTGGGGCTCACTGCCACCACCGCCAATACCGAATTTCCCTCAAAATTGGATGCAGGAGAGAAACACCGGTGGCGGCGGCTATCATCATCCCCAGCACCAACAGATGCAGCAGCATCAGCAACATCAGCAACACCAGCAACACTCACAACTGCCTTCACAGCTCCAGCAACATCAACAACAACAGCTACAGCAACAAAAAGCACAACAGCATCAATATCGTCATCCCCATCAGCAGGATCAACATCACCAGAACATCTACAGTGAAAACGAATACGAATCCGGTTCGGTGCTGTACGAGCAATTCTGCCGCGACAACGAGGCTTCCTATTTCAACGAAGGTGGCGAGCCAACTGAGGAGTACTATCGCAATGTAAATATGGAATTCTTCGAAGACCAAGAATTCGAACCTGCCACACCACCACCGCCTTGCCCTCCCGACTCAGCGACGAACAAAGGTAACCCCAATATGCGTCTGCTAGCCGCTGCAAATGGCGCCCGACACGGTGGCGATAACAATGCTGGCCAATTAAATCTACCCCGAAGAATATACCGAAATCATCATAATGGAAGTGTAACTCCCGGTGATTCGTCATCATGCGAACGAAACACCAATCACACTGCACCCTCGCAAGGTGGCAGCAATAGTTCAGATGATAGCGAATCGGAGGGTGATCGTTGGGCGCCACGTTCGAGACGAAGTCGTTCTCGATCAAAGAGCAACGAACGACGATTTCGAGGTGACCAGTGAGATGTCAGGTGATAGTAGATAAGTAGTAGTGGTACAATGCACACATCTGGTGTTATTTTAGATGTTGCGGCATTTATCTGGCCCGCAATTTGACAAGACAAACAAAAAAAAACACACAACACAAACATACTCGAAATTTTTGTGAACAACATATTCATTAGTTTTAGTTAAGAGACAAACGAGTAGTAGAGTTTTTCGTTTATCTAATGATGGATAAATTAATTGGTATAAAATTATACCAATCCACAAAAACGTAGAATTTTATCTGTAAAGAATTTTTCTTTTTCGTTTTCATAATCCCTAGAAGTAGACTCTCTCGGTTTTGACAAAAAAATAATATGATTGGTATAATTTTATACCGCTGTGTAAAATTTTGTTTTAGCTTATATTTTTTTATAATAATTAAACTATAATTTTTGTAAATTAAAATAGTTATATAACACAAAAAAAAAAAACAAAAACAAAAAAACACATTAAACTAAAGTAAGAGGCTTTTTACATGAATTCATTATAAATATATATACATATACACTATATATATATACAACAAACATGCATACATACATAGATATTATTATTATTCGCAAAATTAAAGAAAATTTTTAATGAACGAAAAGAAGAAAAGGTATAAACAATATTATTAAAGTTTTGTTATTCCTTTTTGTGTAAAGTAAAGTAAAATGAAAAATGAAAAACAAAAATTAAAAAAAGAAAACCTATAAATTAGCAGATAGATAGAATAGAAAAAATGAAAGAAATATTGCATTTATTTAGTTTTTTTTTTTTGTGTTCCTTTAGTTACTAGTTATTTAATGATTTTTATTTTCTTTTATTTTTCGCTCAAGTCCAATTTCATTAATATGACTGCTTGATTTTAATAGTAAAACCGTAACCATCCATTACATAGTAAAAAAAAGGCACAATGATTGTTTATTTATTTTTTAAATGGGTAATATAATATAAGAAATGTCAGAACTAACAGGTTGAGAATCATTGATACAGAAACGGCATGTGTTGTCTTTATGCTTATCATTTGAACTGTCGAAAAGGGTAAAAAAAAACTAAATGATGTGATGTTCCCTCTCTTAGAAAACAGCACCATCAGATCCAATTTGCTCGGGAAATATATATGTTCCAGCCATGACATTGCTTCAACGCTTAAATTCGGGTTTAACTGTTAACTATAAACTTCTCTGCTTACTTATCCTTATACGTTATACAAGAATAAACCTTTAAAGCAGTTTGTGCGAAGTCAAATCACTTTCCAAAATGTATTCTCAATTTGGCATCACTATAGAGTTATTGACAGTTGACAGATTTTCAGCGTTACCACTTGACTCATTACACAAAGGGATGAACAATTGATTCCGAAATTGTAAAATTTGAAACATTCACTCTGTTTGACATTTTGTGTCGCCCGACAAAATACATTTAAGATTTGGCACAATAATACTCTACTCATCTACTCACTGTTTCTTATTTTCTTCTTATTCGGCCCTATCGAGGTAACCGTCGGAGCGGAATTTTCTCCGATTTCCTTCGAATTTTGCTTCGAGGTAGTTCTCCGACAGGCAAAATGTCTCAGGTTCGGAGGAAATCGGAGAAAATTCCGCTCCGACGGTTACCTCGATTGGGCTGATTGTTCATAGGGGGTTTTGTTCAAATGGTAATCCGGCAAGAAAAAATTCTCTCAACTATTGGCCCATTTACAATATGGCGTGAGAACGAGACGAGAGCGGAACAGACCTCGTGCGAATTGTCAAGCTAATGTCAATGAAGTCATATGAAGCATCGACATGATTCGGAAAAATGAAAAAATAACGCTGAACGCCAGCGCCAGCAACGGTGTGAGAAGAAGAGGTCAGCCATTCCAACTAGGCAACAATGCATATGTGTACAACTGTTAAATTTTCCGTCTAGATTCATCGCGATGACATTGTACTACAAAAGACTTTATGTCGAGGACGTGACGCCAGCAGTTTAGCGTTCCGCTCTCGTCTCGTTTTGCCGACATTATATTATATTTATAATTGGGTCATATCCAGAGTTAAGTGAAAGAAGGAGATCAGAAACTAACCTTCGTCTTACCTCTACATACCGCAATTTTTCTTTTCTTTTCATGTAAATAAATGAGTCTGAGTTACTGGAATTCCGAACGATAAAAATGTGTTTGTGAAAAACGAGCTTGGAGGGAAATCCTTTTTGACAGCTTAGTTTTCTATCTCCTCTTATCTCTGGCCATATCTGTCAAAAGAACTGTTCTCATTTTACTCATTAGGTCTGTTCTTTTGCCCCCTAAAACTCACTAAAACTGCCAAATTTTACACTTTTGCCTCCGATTTTACACGCAAACATTAGGTCTGTTCCAGACTTTTTGTGCATTAAATCAGGCAATCTGTCAAATTCTGAGGGGTGGGGAGAAAACTCTGTCAGAGATAAAAAAATCTTTTTATCACTTAAATTTACAAATTCAAGAATCCAAATTCAAGAAAAAATTTACAAAACTGGATTGTTTGTTTTTCTGTTTGACGTATGTCAAATTCTCATTTCACAGAACTCATATTACTGCCGGAAGAAATTCTTTGGGCTAAATTTGTCAGGGTGGGGAAATTTTTTACTCTCTCGTGAGCGCTCTCTTCTACACAATTTTTGAAGTTGGGAACAGACTCTGACCAAAAATAACCAAATATTACTAAATTCGGCAGTTTCAAACTGAGTGTGGAACGGACCTATTTCTTGCGGCAGATTTTATGAGTCCTGTCAAACCATAAAAAATACATTGGATCTTGTTCACGTTTGATATGATTTTGTGCATTTGTGAGATTTTCGATGTCAAGTGTTCTTTAACTTTTTAAGAAAATTACAAACTTTCATCTCCACTCCCCGAAATTTGACAGTTTACACAAAACTCCCAAAAAAGTAAAAGAATGGACCTACTCATTCGAATTTAACTTATAAACTAAATAGAAGAAAAAAGTCAACGTTCACTGATCAGTTATAACAAGATATGAAAGCAAGCTGTCAAAATGTCAATTGTTGCCAGACTGAAAGCGTTTTTTTTTTGTCTGTTCCGAACGATTCTGAATTCGTTCACTTGGCACAAAATGACAGTTCTTGTTCTAGATAGAACAGAAAAACGATTCCGAATTTTAAGTCGGAATCAAAAACAGAATCACGCATACATGCACACATTTGCACATACGTACTCGCCGCCATGTTTACAAATAAAGAAAATAAAAACAATGTCATGTCATCTGCAATTCTGCATATGATGTTTTACAAATACATAGACATTCAATCATTAGAAGCAAAAAAATGTGTTTGCATGTTCGTTTGGTATCCGGAATCGGACAGTTCTGTGTACCGATTCCGGATTACCAAAAAAAAAAAAAAACACCATAAAAAAGCAAGTTTGCTGCAAGAGTATGCGTGGTGTATGAAGAAATTAAATTTGAGATATTTGGAAGGTAAAACGTAGGCAGGTTTCCAATCTGGTTATTTCTGATCAGTGTCAACTCATGTGTGTCGTTCAGAGACAAAGGGAGATTGGAAACTGACTTACGTTTTACCCTCCGGATACTTCAAATTTATTTTACGGTTAACTCGTGTGTGTGAATAAATGAGAAAAAACAGCAACAATAATGATAGTTTTGGTAAAACACGCAAACTATCGCAGTAACTATGGTCCATAACTTGTAGGTATTGTCATTTTGACAGCTCAGTTTCCCATCTCAATTTTAAACTCATCTGTGGTGTCGAATTGATTGATTGATTGAAAAACGGCCACTTCTGTTTAACGGTTGGTTTAACGTTCTCCTTGCTTTACCCATGAGCGTTCTCATTTCCTACCATAACTATAATAGAAGATTTGGCGTTTGTCTAAAAAGGGTACGGGACTCGCCCAGTTTTTCATTCCGATTGAGTCGATTATGCGTAACGACAAAGCTTAAAACCACTTTTACCTTAATTTTCTACACCTAGTGACATGAAATTCCTGCATTGCGATTTATTTTTGCAGCTCAAAAAACCCAGTCGTGTTGATGCCATAATAATTATTACTACCTTCAATAAATTTAATATCCAATCATTGTGCTGAACCGATATAATTCTAGTTTAGCCGTGTTTTTTTTTCACTTCTCAGTAGCCAGCACAGTAATCAGTTGCGAATAAATCGATTCAACTCACTTTATCTGTCAATTTCCATTTGTATGGCAATGAACCTGAGGGTTGCGCCTCGGGTTGCCGGCACAGCTGTCATTTTTTTACTGGCCTTTTTATCGACTGCAATCCAAAGTGTTGTTGTTTGCCGAGGGAAATTTTGCTGTGCTGGCTACTGAGTAGTGAAAAACACGAGTTTTGTTAATAACCATGCCATACCAAATAATTGTTATCAATTTTTTATTCATTTCTCAAATAAAATCCACATTACCTACAACCTTAATATAAAATATAAACAAAATACTTGTTAACTATACAAATAAATAATAAAAACACAAACAAAATATACAATACTATTATTTCCAACAAGAGACTGTTTCTAGTAATAAACATAAACATTTATTTAATTTTTTTAATTTATATTTTATTTGTTTTTTTTTTTTTTTAATTATTATTTTGTATAACTTTCATTTAACTTTGTTTAAACAATTTTTTTTTAAATAAACAGTTTAATGTACCATAAAAAATGAATATTATTCTAATTCTCCAAACCAAAACAGTATTTTTAATTAAAAATAATACCAGAAAGAGAGTTAAAGAAAAAAACAATAAAAATTATTTACACAGAAGTACACAACACAACATATTTTATTATTCTTACTATTATTATTATATTTTTTCATTTTAATAAAAAAGCAACAAAACATTATATAAAATATATAAAATTGATCTTTATATATTTTTGTATAGCA
>CAKKXW010000004.1:28159296-28177513 GCA_920937365.1 Sphaerophoria rueppellii | reverse complement strand
GTACCGGTTTACCGGTAAACAGCGAAACCGTTACACAGTAAACTGGTAATACCGGTTTACTGTGAAACTTTGAAAAGAATTTCACGTTTTTAAGTTTTATTTTTATTGAACGTTAAATACTAATCTATTGTTTTACAAGGTTTTTAATACTAATCACGAAGGTTAGGCACCCCGAGTTTTATTTCTGGACTTGTCCCAAAATAGTTACTGTGCGAAAAAATAAATAATTATTTTACTTGTAAAATATTGTTCATATTAATTAACAACTGAATAATGTTTTTGAGTTCAATCATAAATTGCAAGTTATTTTTATTTTGAATTTTTGCACTTTAAGAAAAGTTTCAAAGTGTCATTTGGCCATAATGGTCAAATGACACATTGCCAAAGCGACAAATGGCCATTTGGCCATGTGACACAATTGAAAAGTGTCAAATGGCCATATTTTGAAATATGGCCATATGGCACATGGCCAAATGTCATGGCACCGGGCTAACTATAATGAACGGACCAGAGCGGACGAAGCCGTCCGTAACTGAGCGAATACAAGGAATTCCTATATTGTGCCCGCAATAGCGGACTGCTCCGTTTCGTCAATTTTCGTTCAGTTTTGCTTACGGACGTAAACTGCGCTCCTCTTCGCTTTTTACGGACGAAAATTTGACAGCTGACTGGTTTTGTTGATTTTTCTGAATAGGAATTCGATTTGTTGTTGATTTCAGGTAATTAATTTCTTGAAATTGTTTGTTTGTTGCATGGCAACCGAAATTCACAAATTATTGAAAACAAAATACATACATTTGTTTTTGAATAATACTCCCGTACACATCCGTTCATTATGGGTATAGTGTTTGCATGGCAGTTCGGAAGGGAGCGTTTCGTTCGGTTCTGACACTAGCTTCCGTTTGCTTCCGCTCATTATAGTTAGCCCTTAAGCCTACTCTTTTTTTTAACAGATTTTAAGTTTTTATTACAAAAAAAAAAAAAAAAAACAAAAAATGGGCTGGCAATGATTACCTAAGAAAAAGCTACGGTTCTTGAAAGCTCCCTTACAGAATCCAAATAAAAGTAAGCATTATTTTTTCCTGGCAACGCTGATTTATATGTTTGTTTTGTCAAACAGAAAGAGCTTTGCAAAAACGAGCACAAAATCAGTATGGGCGTTAGCCGTGCGAATAGCAAGTAAGGGGATATCAGATTTTTTTCCTGGACAGGCACCCTTTGGAGTAAAAAAGCTCTCCCAAAAGGCCTGTACTGCAGATTTGTTTTGGACGAAGTATAGTGTCAGAACCGAACGAAACGCTCCCTTCCGAACTGCCATGTGAACACTTTACCCATAATGAACGCATGCGTACGGAAGTATCTTTCAAAATAAAATATATGTTTTTTATTTCCAAAAATTTGTGAATATTGGTTGCCATGCAACAAACAAGCAGTTTCAATTTCAAGATATTTATTACCTGAAATCAACAACAAATCGAATTCCTCTACAGAAAAATCAACAAAACCAGTCAGCTGTCAAATTTTCGTCCGTAAAAAGCGAAGGGGAGCGCAGTTTACTTTTTTTACTCTATCAGAATTGGGCGAAGAGAGCTTATAGAAAGCACAGTCTTACGATCAATGGTACGATGTTTTGGTTCTTGTACCATGTCCTTTCTGAGAAGATTATAACCGCCACCCCTATGGTTGAAAGATATAGCGACAAGTAGTTCCTGTGGATCTGTTACACCAGTAATAACTTGATGGAAGAATACTATGTCGTTGTTGCTTCGTCTATTTGAAAATGTTCCCATTTGGAGAGTTAGTAAACGGTTTTCATAAGAGGGGACATTCAAAGGATCACTCCATAGAATACCTTTCAAGGCAAAACTAGTAAAATTTCGTTGAACAGATTATAGTCTCTCAATATAAATATTGTAATGAGGTGACCAAACTTGGGAAGCGTATTCTAAGTGAGGACGAACATAGCAATAATATCGAGCGCGGGTTGTATTTGAGTCGTGGAACTCCTTTGACCAACGCTTTATAATTCCAAGTATTGAGTTTGCTTTATTTACGATGTTGTGAATGTGCACAGAAAAATCTAATTTAGGGGTAAAGAAAACTCTAAGATCTCTTACGGAATTTATACGGGTTAGAATGTGCTGTGAGATAGCGTAGTCATATGAAGATTGAAGACACGCACGCTACGTCCGAACGTAGAACTGAACGAAAATTGACGAAACGGAGCAATCCGCTATTTAGGGCACAATATACGAATTCCTTGTATTCGCTCAGTTACGGACAGCTCCGTCCGTTCCGTTCCGTTCATTATAGTTAGCCCTTTAGACGGATGTATACGGGAGTATCTCTCAAAATAAAACATCTTAATTTTCATTTTCAATAGTTCGTGATTTTTGGTGGCCAGGCGATACATAAAATGTGTATTGAAACTTAACGTTTGGTTAAAAAAGGAACAAATTTAGCCAATTGCTGTGTGAATTGCGTTAAAAGGGATTTTATAAACCAACATTTCTGCTTAGTATGTACTAAGAAATTTCGCTCATGATTTAAGAAATTTCCATCAACAAAAAATGTTTTTTATTCCCCTTGGTAAAATAATTTTGTGTACAAAACCAAGCTTTAAGCAACAAATTTCATGAAAAGTCACTAAAAATAATAAACAAGCTTTGTTTTATATATTTTTCTAGATTTTGCAGTGGTAATATGATATTTTGAAGCAACAGTAAGAAAATCTTCAAACAAAATTGTCCTTTTTTGGAAGATTGTTTTTTGCGTGTGGTAACACTTTTTTTTATGATCAACTGTGCCAAGAGCACAGTGCGAGTATTAGGGAAAGGATAGAGGATGTAAAAGGAGGTGTAGGTTAACATTGGTTTTGAATTCTGGAATATTGCAATGGCTGGGGAAGACAGAGTGTGGAAGCGAGTTCCACATTCGAGTAGTACGGCTAAAGAACGATTTTCTATACATGACAGTACGTCCAAAGTTGGGGTCAAGGGTGAACTGATGGGAATTCCTGGAGGCGCGGGTATTACGGTGAAATATCTTAAGGGGAGGAATGCAACTGGCTATTTCACTAGACCATATACCGTTGAAGCAACGGTAAATAGGGTGAGCCATGTGACATTACGCCGCTGTTCGAGCGATGTAAATGACTCGGTTATGGTATGATCACCAATTGTCTTGAATTCTCTTTTTTGGATATTGTCCAGAAGACTAAAGTACTTCACTGGAGCACCAGCCCAGACATGACAGTTATACTCAAGCTTAGGACGTATGTACGTTTTATAGATGATAGCCAGATCAGAAGGGGAAACAAATTTCTTGCATCGTCTTAAGAAACCTAAACATCTTGCGGCATTTTTGGCGACATGACATATGTATTCATTCCATAAGAGGCCCGAATGGAGAAGCCACGAAGAATTGTGTAAGCAATGAGCGAATGAAACTGCTCTGGTAAAAGTTGAACGAAAATTTAACGAACATATCTTAAGTACTTTATGGTTAGCTCATAGGGTTCGTGTGTATTCGCTGGTTTACTTAAGCGTGCTTGCGTGACCAAAATTGCTTTAAACTATGTCCCCTGTGTAAAATGGATCTTGATTTGCAGAAGAAGGAAACAATAAGATTTACTTTCTTGCAATTTTGTCCAACCTGGAAAGCACCTCAATTGAAATCATGAAAGCAGAAAATCATTCTGGCAATGCTTATTTGTATCAACATGTTGCGTGTCATTTACCAAAGCTAAAAGTTTGACACTTCTCATTTGCTGTCAACACGTGCATTTATTTTTGTTGTCTTTTAATAAAGTTTTGTATTTAAATTTCATAGAAAAACTATTCAATTAAAATAAATAGAGAACGCAATGGCTGAACAATACAAGTATATTTCACAATAATCCTCTTGCAAGTCCATTATTCATTCCTTAAACCTTCCTAACAGACTCATCCACCCGGTGAAATTCTATCGCGACTATCTGAATAAAGATATTCGTCCTGATGGTCGGGAATTCGACAAACTGCGACCGATTGGCATCAATGTTGGTTCCATTGTCACAGCCGATGGTTCAGCTGTGGTAAAAGTTGGAAATACCAGTGTGGTGTGTGGGATTCGTGCAGAATTGGCCAAACCGAGAGCGTCAACACCAGAGAATGGATTCATTATTCCCAATGTCGAATTGCCGCAAATGTGTTCACCGAAATACCGCAGTGGACAGGGTTCCAATGATGACTCAGATGTCTTCAGCTGTGCCATTCATGACATTCTAACCAATTCGAATTGTTTGAATTTGAAGGATCTCTGCTTGCATAGGGAACAATTGGTGTGGGCACTGCATTGTGATATAATCTGCCTGGACAACGATGGGTGTGTTGTGGATGCTGCACTGATAGCCTGTGTGGCAGCCATAAAGAATCTGAGACTGCCCTCAATCGATTATGACCACAAAATCAATCGAGTTCAGGTGGATACCAGCGAAAAGAAGACATTGAACATTGGCCCAGTGCCGGTGTCGACGACGTTTATGGTTTTCGATGAGTAGGTTCTGTCCTATGAGTGTGTACATCTTTCATTGAAGATTTTCATTTCTAGCAACGTGATAATCACAGATCCAACTGCGGAAGAGGAATGTCTCTCCAGCTCGGTAGTCAACGTAGCCATTTGCAACGGGGATGTGTGCTTCATCCTCAAGCCGGGAGGAACGCCTTTTAACAAGGACCAAATGGATTCCTGCATCAAGCAGGCCCTGCGCAGGGAGAAGGACGTCCTGAAATTACTCAACGAAGTGTGTAAGGACTCGAATGGAGCAAAATAAACACATGATCCTGTTCATAGATTTTTTTTATTTGATTTCTTAAAAAAACGAACAGATTGGAAAATTGATTGAATTCATTTCTTAATCAAACATTAAATTAAACACAAGCTAGAGGACCTTCCAGGTTCCATTTTAAACAGCGGAAGCGGAGTAGTGTTCTGGGAATTTGAACGAATGCGAGCCGTGGGCAAATACACTCGGCAACAGTCCGGCGTTCGGGATAATGTTCCACGACAAGTAGAGGGTAACGTTGTTGTTTCTAGAGAATGAGATTTCAAAATTGAATCAGATTGGCGTTGTTTAATTAAAGAGAACTCACTTAAGACCAGTTCCATCATCCCAGAAGTAGTATTTGGTGTTCATGTTCTTGAAATCGAGGACTGTATTCTCGCCGCGCAGAATTATCTTGTCCCACAACACAACCTGATTCAGGACGTTCTCTTTTGTCTTGTATTCGGCTGTCAAGTAAAGGAACAACTGCTTCACATTCCAGTTGAAGAGATCTGTGAGATTCGTCTGGAGGTCGAATGTCAAAAAGCCGAGATCGTGTTTCTCCCGCGAAGCACCGTAATCGGGTACATTTTTCCTAAAAAAGGACAAACATAATCATTCACCATTACGTTTGCAAACCTCGGACTACACTTACACGATGATTTTCACTGTGTTGATCTTGGATTCTGTGCGATAATCCAGAAATACAGTCGAGATGAAGCAGCAGAACGTCAAGCAGGCGAGGACACTCAAGGAATACGCCACAGTGGCATTTCCACGGGTAAGAACTGTATGCATTTTGGTTGGCTTTGTTTGGGCTTAACTAGTTTATAGATTATGAAGGTGGTACAGTGAAGTTTGAGGTTTTTAAGTTTAAGATATTTTGAGAACTTAAAAAGGAAAATAAAATGTAATGCAGACTTTTTTGTTGATGGGCACGCCGCTTTGATTTTTTTAAAGGCGATAGACACGTCTTCGAATTTGCTTGGTTTGACGTTTTGAGTGAAAAATGCTGCAACAAAACAAGAACTGTCAAATGACAAGCCGAAAGTGATGTTATTTTCTTGATGTTGGCGATGCTGATTTCTTGGGGCTTGATTACACTTGTTTGCTTTTTAACAGAAAATTTTTGCGGAATGAAATTTGTATACGAAATAAACTATTAAGCTCTAAAATCAATGTTCAAGTTGAAAAGTTCAATTTTAAAATAAAATTCGGTTCTTTATAAAAATGAAACCACGGAGATGAAACAAGGACAAAGAATTTTCTCCGAATCGGAGACATTTTGCTTGTCGGAGAACTACTCGAAGCAAAGTTCGGAGGAAATTCCGCTCCGACGGTTACCTCGGTTAGGCAGATTAATTGATTGGAAGCCGATAACAGTACGAATTATGAAAACAAATGTCAACAGGTACAATAACGCATTTAATTTGTTTTTAAAACTTAAATAGAGTCTGCAGAGAAATGTAAATCTTAGACGGCATTTGGTTCCATAAATGTTACGAAATATAATCTAAACAGGATTTTAAGAAATAGTTTCACATAAATAGATTGATTTAAATATTTTGATTGCAATTTTTATCAATGGAGCTACTACAACTAAAGTGGAGGGACAACCCTCAGTTGTACATTTTGCATCTTTCGCAACTAGGTTGGTCGTAGGTGCCACACTCGCTAGAAAAGAAATAATTCCTTATTTAAAAGGAAAATCCTTGGGAGTCATATTCCAACAACTTACAAAAGCATAATACAACTGAGACAAAGGAATTGCCCACAGCTAGTGCAGGATGCCGCGCAGAATTCACAAATGTTCAGATTACAATTACAACAGTCGCCAGTGATGAAAGCTTCCTTGCCACAGCATTTTGATATTTGTTTTTCTTTTGGGAACCCTTCTGGCTGTATGGAATGTATTGTCAAATGGAGGTTACATTGGAGATTGTTTCGAAATTACAAACCTTCTCTTTGGAAGCGAATTTCAAATCGCCACTGCCACTTAACGTAACAAGTTGGGATATCTCATTCAGTCCCAATGGGGGAGAGTTCTCAAAATTCTGTGCTCCCATGAAAAGCATTGATATTGTTTTACCTTGAATATAAAAATAAAGATGAAATTGTGTGAGGGTAAAGTATTGAAATGAACTCACTATGAATCCTCTTCATTTTCTCGTCACTCAGTCGGTCGATCTTTTGTTGGTTTATGAACACTTTGCTTTGTAGTTGGAATGGATATTCATCCGAACGCAAACGTTTGCGACAGATTGCTTGCATTATTCCAATTGATTTACTGTATGAATTTAATGAAACAAATGATTTAAATGAAAATGAAAACTAATTCCCGCGCTGTGGGGTAAACAATTTTTTAGCTTCTTGTAGTCTTGTACAATCATGTGGAACATGTGATTTTGACGTTTGCGCTTGCTGTCGAAAGCAGGTGTGGATTGTGGAAGGAACTCCAAATAAGTGATTCCACTTTTTTTATGTGCCTTTTATATTCTATTTAGGCCGTATGCGAATTGGGTTAAAAACATTGAATAAGAGTACTTCTAAGCGGTGTTAGCTACATGTACAGTGTACGTGAATGAAGTAACAAAAATGTCTGATGATGTCCATTTTTAGAGATGTGCTGTCAATTTTTAGGGTATGGGCTGTCAAACTTTGACTGTGTTGTCAGTCGAGTTCAGGGGTGTATTATTTCTGTTCGTGATGGTAAGGCGCTGCAATTCGTTGAGTTCTCGTAGTGTGCACGGTTGCTTTGAATAGTTCTTCCATCGTGTTTCGAAATGTTTTTATTTGTTGGTTATATAACAATAGGCATAATAAACGTGATGAATTACGGATGAAAAATCAAGAAAATGTACTGGAAAATAAAAAAATTAAACATTAAAAACCGTGCAGTGCATCTTTAGTGTTAAAACACCATGCTTCCTAAAAAAAAGAATTGAGATTGAAAAAAATAAGTTGAAGCAAAATCGATGAAATCTTGATTTAATCAAATTTTGCTGGGCGCCCCTGAGATTAACTATTCAACTGCAGACCAGCCCTGTTGTAATGCGTTTGTGTTTGTGAAACTCACACTACTTAGAAAATTGCTTCAATTCTTGTTCATAAGACCCCTTCCTGTACTTCTTATTCAATGGTTAAAAAGTGGTTAAAACATGACGTTTGGTTAAATGTTGACACTTCGCATTAAATAAAATGTGTTAAAAATTAGACAGCTTAATTGTGTTTCAATTTTGTACAATTTCAACGAAAGAATTCTGCCAAAAAAAAAATTGCGGCTGAATTTCAACGACGGAACATTTTCATGGATGAAATTTTCAATGATTGCTATACTTTTTGATACGATTTTAATAAACAATTTTGGCGCAAAATTATAGTTCAATAATGAACAATTTTAAGAGAATTTAGTGAGATATTAAGGGTATTCACGTAACGAGATAATTTTCTACTTTGCGGAAAAATAGAAAATTCCGCAAAAGGTTTAAATGAACACCCCAGCAGAAAATAGTAGCGTAAACAAGGGAAACAAACTGTTGTTTGTTAAATGACAAAGTGAATTTGTTCAATTCATGTCATTCGATAATTTATGTTAAAACGATTCTTTTTTTATTCTAATTACATTTAAATTTTTGCTCTTCAAGATTCCAAGACGTAGTTTTAAAACAAAATTCACTCATTCATTCATTTGTTTGTTGAATCTGATTGATTTTTTTTTATTTAATTTGACAAGATCTTCCCGCTTATGTCAGTTCAGTTGGAAAAAAGATGAAATGAGCGCCAAATTAAACGTCAAAATAAACGTCATACATTTTATCAGGTTTTTTTCTGCAGTTTCTGCTTCAAATTTGTGAGATAAAATTCTACGATTTGCAGAAAATGTTTCCCATACAAATTTTGACAGCTCATTTCTACCGATAGAAAATTCTACGGTTTCTACGGTTTCTATGGGTTTTCCGCGTTTACGTAAATACCCCTATTGGTTTAAAATGGCGTTTGGGTCGTGACTGAAACGTCATTTTTAGCTTTTGCCTACGAAATTATATTTTTAAGGAATTATTTTTAGATTTTAGTTTTGTTTAGTATACAAAACTGATTTTACCAGTCCTACTCTACGTCATCGGGGTAAGCCTTGACGTGGCGGAGAGGCTTACGGTAACTACTACTATGAAGCTTAGAGCTTTGCGATCGCGAAACCTGTTTTCATGTTCGAGTGTCAAGTAACCTCTTAAGGAGTCCTATGCCGCCAACATCAAGTATCGAAGACCAGTGGCAACATTGCCAGAAAGCAGTTAGAGAAGCCGCCTCTAATATGCTGGGTTTCACACAGCCACCAAAACGAAACCCCTGGCTTGACGAAGAATGCAGGCAGGCCCATGCAGCCAAGCAGGAGGCATACAAAGCGGCGCTGCATAGAAGGAAAAGAGCTGCTCGTGAGTTCTACGAGCAAAAGAGGAGAGAGAAACGCCGGCTTCTCAGGAGAAAAAAGAGAGTACATGAGAAACGTCAGATCGAGGATGTTGAGAGAGCCAACAGCAGAAATGAAGTTCGGAGGTTTTACCGAAAGGTTAAACAGCTGGCTCAAGGTCATCGAGCAAGAACCGATACCTGCAGAGATAAACAAGGGAACATCATAGTATAATCGCAGTCAATGCTGGGGATTTGGAAAGAGTACTTCTGTAGATTGTATAACGGCGACGACAAACAAAACACCGCCGTCAGAAAGGAGCCTTTCATCGGACACAATGATAGCCAACAATTCCGTGAACCCGACCTAGAAGAAGTGAAAACCGCAATATCACGGCTGAAATCCAACAAAACCGCTGGTGCAGATGGACTAGCTGCTGAGTTGTTCAAAGCAGTAAGCGACGAGCTAGATAGGAGCATGCACCAAATAATCTGTAAGATATGGTCAGAGGAATGCATGCCCGATGAATGGGCCATCAGCATTGTTTGCCCGATTCTGAAAAAGGGAGATCCTCTAAACTGCGCCAATCATAGAGGAATAAGTCTACTAAACATCGCCTACAAGATCCTCTCTGCCGTAAAATATAAGGCCGCGTATGACAGCATCTACAGAGACGAACTGCATAAAGCTATGCCTATTTTTGGCATTCCTGCCAAGCTCGTTCGCTTGTGCAAAATGACGATGGAGAACTCACGCTGCTCTATCAAGGTTGGCAACGAGCTTACGGAATCTTTCGACGTCAAAAAAGGATTCAGACAAGGCGATGCACTGTCATGCGATTTCTTTAACATCGTTCTTGAGAAGATAGTGCAGAACTCCAACGTCAACGCCACAGGCACTATCTTCGAAAAATCTGTTCAACTTCTCGCGTACGCTGATGATATTGATATAATGGGAAGAACACAGCGTGAATGTCAATGGCGCCTTTGTGAGAATTGAGACAGAAGCGGCAAAAATGGGTTTAGCGCTAAATGAGGGAAAAACGAAGCATATGCTGTCTTCGAGGAAGGACACCCAACACCGACGGCTCGGGCAGAACGTCACAGTAGACACATATAACTTCGAGGTAGTAAAGGAGTTTGTCTACCAAGGCTCCGCTATAAACACGGACAATAACACCCGCGCCGAGATCAGACGAAGAATAACTCTTGCTAATCGCTGTTTCTTTGGGCTAAGAAAGAATTGAGTGGAAAAGCCCTCTCACACTCATCATCCCAGTCCTGCTGTATGGTGCAGAAGCATGGACCTTGACAAAATCGGATGAAAGTGCCTTAGGCTGTTTCGAAAGGAAAGTTCTTCGGGTCATCTTTGGCCCCGTGTGCATTGAAGGGGAATGGCGAAGAAGATATAACAGCGAACTTTACGGGTTGTACTCAGATGGCTCGGTCATTTAGAGCGGATGGACACCAATGCTCCGGCCCGGAAAGGCTTTGATACTATTCCCGAGGGACGTAGGAGGAGAGGAAGACCGCGACTCAGGTATCGCACTGAAGTGGAAGAGGACCTCAATCAACTTGGAATGCAAAACTGGAGACGACTAGCTTAGGACCGAGCTAGCTGGCGGAGACTTGTATTTTATTTTTGAAAATGTATGGAACAAATTGATTTAACACGTAACTTTTGTTTCTGTGAATCGCGGAACTTCCACTAACATTTTAAAATTAAAACTAATTGGTCCATCTATTCTCTGGTTCTAGACTTCTAGAGAGACCAACGAACAGCAGTTCATTCTTGGCAAGAATTACCTACTTACTACGGGAATTACGTTTCTCGTGTAATGCTCTCGATGAACAATTTTTCTTAATTTTATTTTTAGTCAACATTTTCCCATGAAATCCTTCTGAATAGAAAAGTATATCAAACCACCATACCACACCTCTCACTTTTAAGCTTAGCAAATACGTTGGAATTTGGATTCATTCATAAAACGGCTAGCAAAGGAACAAGACGTGTCCATCCTTCTTCCTTTTCATTGTTGTAGTAAACAAAGTTTTGCGCTTTTCCATTCAAGAAAAATGTTAGTGTTTTTGTTTGGTGTTATAATAACTGTGCTTATATTTGTGTTTTACTTTCAATTGAAAATGGAGTTCTTAAAATCATAGTGAACAAAAAATTCATCACTTTCTTCCAGCACGTTAAGATCCTGAGGTAAAACAAAAACAATGGATTCAATAGTTTTGAAGCATTCGAAACTAGAACTCAACCAAAATTCCAAACAATAATCGCATTTACAGATCAATTAACATAAAACAAAAACAGATTAAGAGTAATTGCACTTTGTCATGTTTTTATTTTCTTTATTGCCATTCCCTCACATCCTGTTTGTCGTGTCTTATTGAATAGCCATCCAAAGTGTTGCACCTTGAATACAAGGTATTTATATTAATTTCAGACAACCGCACCTTAATCTCGCGTTTAGCTACACATACAGCAAAAGGAACTCCGTTGACCACAAAACCACCCCCATAAAAGTGTCCTTCATTCAGAATCCTTGTTTATCAACACTGTGGGTGACCAAACTTATATACCTACACAAACATACTTCTTAGTTAATAGACCTAGACGTTAGACTCAACTTGAGTTTTTTTATGGAGTTTTGTGTATTCGCGAAAGTTGGAGATAGGCATAGGCATAAGTGGTACGCTTTTGTTCTAAACTGTGTTATTATGGGAATTATGTCAATGTGAATTATTAATTTGGCTATAAGTTTAGATTTTGTTGAAGTGACTATAATTAGGGTATACATTGCACGTCTAGTCTATAGTGTGAGAAGAGTGCTGGTTTTCAAAAGGAATTTCGGTAGGGTAGAGACGTTCTTTTACTTCTAATACCAAAACAGTCAGTTTCATTCGTACCTTTAAACAAATCCAACACTATAAACGAACGTGGCCTATTCTGTCTTTCTCTCTTATTGCAATAGATGATACACCTCCACCTACCTTTAAGTCTTTTCCTAAAACTCGAATTGTGTTTTAGGCTGAAACACAAACACGCTTAAGCTTCGGCATAGCCTGACGTTTAAGAGTTCAGCCATAAGAATTCAATGCATGCTATCACAATGAAGCTTCGACCTCATGTTTCGTACTTAATGTTACGTAACATGACTCCAAACGGAAGCTCTAGTTCAAATATTTGTTTGACAGCTGTCACGAGGGATGACGATGATGGAGTGATAAATGTCATTCGAAGCAAACTCGAATCGGGTGCATCGTACCACAGACGAAGAAGAAGCTGAATCGTGTTTTAGCCATTAATTTTTAACATTGTGTTTGTTTGACCGATGTGCGCTCAAGGTCGCTTTGTGACCACTGATCACTTATACCAAGATTGGAAACCTTGCTGTCAAAATGACATTTGCCTACAAGCTAGGGGAGCAGGTTAGCTGTAAGAGTATGCGTGTAATACAAACTTAAAGACACAGGTTAGCTGTAAGAGTATGCGTTTTATTGTAATAATGATACAATTGCCTACATAATAAAGCAAGTTTGCTGCAAGAGTATGTGTGTATGAAAAAAAAATAACTTTTGCGGTATTTGGAGGGTAAAACGTAGGTAGGTTTCCAATCTTGTTATAAAGTGATCACTGTTTGTGACGCTGTGATTTCGCACTGAGCTGTTCGATGTCGCTCTTTTTTCGTCCGGTGCATTTCTACCGTGTTCGATGTGTATTCAGTGCTCCCACCGGGAAACTGATCAGTTATAACAACATAGGAAAGCGAGCTGTCAAAATGAAAAAAAGAAATTTGATGTATTTGGAGGGAGGTTTCCAATCTTGTAATTTCAGAGGCAAAGCACAAGTAACACGTTCGATGTGAAACCAAACCCAGAGAAATTTTTCGAGTTTTTTGATAGCTCCGTTCACAGTATGACAATCAGCGGAGCGCCTCGGGAACTGGTTACATCGAACAATCCTATTTTAGAGCTACCCAAAATTCCTGAAGTGCACACACTTACGTACTTAATTAAGGTGGTGCTACAGTCCGTTGTGGACTTGGGCTTCAAACGACAGTCTCCGCCAGCCAGCTCGGTGCCTAGCTAGCTGTCTCCAGTTTTTCACTCCAAATTGATTGAGGTCCTCTTCCACTTGAGTGCGCCACCTGAGTCGCGATCTTCCTTTCCTCCTACGTCCCTCGAGAATAGTGTCGAAGGCTTGCTGGGCTGAAGCATTCGTGTCTATCAGCTCTAAATGACCGAGCCATCTGAGTTTCTGGACCTTGACTCTTCTGGCTAGGTCCATGTCGTTGTACAACCTGTAAGGTTCCCTGTTATATCTTCTTCGTCATTCCCCTTCAATGCACATGGAGCCAAAGATGACCCGAAGAACTTTCCTCTCGTAACAGCCTAAGGCACATTCATCCGATTTTGTCAAGGTCCACACTTATGCACCATACAGCAAGACTGGGATGATGAGGGTGTTGTACAATTTTATCTTAGTTGCTCGAGAGAGGGCTTTTCCACTAAATTGTTTTCTTAGCCCAAAGAAACAGCGATTAGCAAGGGTTATTCTTCGTCTGATCTCGGCGATGGTGGTATTGCCCGTGTTAATAGCGCAGTCTATGTAGACAAACTCCTCTACTACCACACAACGAAGGAGTGTTCCCACCAAGGCAATCCCATCGAAGGATGGCAGGGAATGAATTCCTTTTTTGGAATCAACAGTGGCGTCTTCAGTTTCAGTTAGGCCGAACTACTTGGTGAATACCTTTACGGGCTACTTCGACTTATTTGAAGCATAGGCCGTTAAAGGAGCAGTTTTTCCGGCTCTTGCACTCGGAGTCACAGAGTACTCCAGGTTGGGGGTTGTACGTTGGCGTGACTTCCCGAGTACGTAGAAAAGAATTTAGTTGCGAAGCAACAACAGGCCTCGGAAACGGACGGATACACTGATGGCGAAGTGCGCACACATTACAGGAAATGTCTTTTTTTTTCTCAAAACAAAAAAAAAACATTTTTTTTTTATTTCTATAAAAGAAAAAAACTTGCATAGTTTTTAATGATTTGTGGAATTTGTTTTTCTAAAAAAGTGTTCACCGCCAATAGCGTTTCATTTCACCTGGTTTTATTGGAAAAAGCTGCATGTGGTAAAGGCGGGTTCATTTGCCTCAAAAAAACTGAATATATTTATGGCTTTTTTAACTGGTAATCTGGAAGTTAAAAAAAAAAGCAATCTGAATGTGTTCAATTAATGGCGTTTTTTTTTGGTAATCCGGAATCGGTACACAGAACTCTCCGATTCCGGATACCAAACGAACATGCAAACACATTTTTTTGCTTCTATGTATTTGTAAAACATCATATGCAGAATTGCAGATGACATGACATTGTTGTATTTTCTTTATTTGTAAACATGGCGGCGAGTACGTATGTGCAAATGTGTGCATGTATGCGTGATTCTGTTTTTGATTCCGACTTCAAATTCGGAATCGTTTTTCTGTTCTATCTAGAATAAGAACTGTCATCTTGTGCCAAGTGAACGAATTCAGAATCGTTCAGAACAGTTCCGGACGACCAAAAAAAAAAAAAAAAACCCTATAAGCAAAAGTGACAGTTCTGATTCTGAAAAGAAGAGAATTCCCTTCTGATTTTTAAACCAGAATACTTCTTTTAAGATTCAATATTGCAAATTAAAAACGCCATAAGAAATCCTTAAGACCCAGTCCAAAATCTTGTCCCGATACAGCCATGTCAGTCCTTTTATTTTTTGTATATGGAACAACTAGTACATTGTTTCTTTTCTTAAAATGACAGAAGATCTGTAGGATGAATTTAAATAAAAAAAAATTCGAAACTAATGAATGAGAAGTGAAGAACGTCCAAAATGAGTGGTATAAAAATTTGCCTGCGACGTATCCGGCTAATTATTTTCCGGTTCATCTTTTCGAATTTTGCATCCCTTTTACACCAACGTAGTTCGAAAAGAGTCACGACTAAGGCGTCGTCGAGTAATAGCAGTCTTTTCGATTTTCGGAATCCTATCTAAAAATGTTCAACAAAATAAACCGTGGAAGGCATGCCTTAAACTGTTCCCAGCGCCACCCTTTCGCCGATAGAAAACAAACAAAGACCCGTATGTCAACCGTGACATTTCTCTGTGAAAAATCCACCCAATTTTCTCCAGCCAAAGTCAACTGTCATTTCGCATTTCCAGTAAGATTTTTTCAAAGCAAAAGGCAAAACCAAACTCTTGTGTTATTCATTTTTCTAATTTGATTTTTTTTTGCATATTTCTTCACCTTAAAACCTCAAATAAATCCACATCATATTCCAATCTTAAAAACAAACAAAGGCATACATAACTCGTATCTTTCAGTCTTGATTATCCAGAGATAAACACATTTTTGTGTGAAATGAACTAAATGTGTCTGATAACAAGAACAAAAAGATTCAAAGTGCACAATTTAGCTTAAAAAGAAGAAGTGTGAGTACCGATCTAGTTAGAAAAAAAAAAACGAAATAAAGAAACTGATTTGTTAAACAAGAGAAAAAAACAATTCCTCTTTCCTCGAGTCGTCTGGTCTTTGGTTTGTCCAGAGTGCGAGTTGGATATCGTGTCTGAAAAATATTCAAGTTGTTGCTTGCGCTTGCTTTAGTGACGTCATTGCGTTCACGTTCACCACAAGTCCGTTCTCAGTTGTTCACAGTTTTCATTACACTAAACTCGCTGGCTAAGTGAATTGGATATTTTGAATTATGACTGTAAGTGTTGACCCCTTTTCGCGATTAATTTAAGTGAATTTGTTTGTTTGATTGCTAACCGGGGTCAACTATTGCTTAATTCGCTCTCAGTGCAGTGCCATCAAGTCGAAGAAGGGTGATTGTTCTTTTTGTCTTTTTGTCAACTGTTGGCTTTGATTAATTAGCTAGACAAAAAAAGAAAACTTTAAGGGCGGAACCAGATCTTAAGACAGAAGCAATTCCTCCTCTCGATTTCGTATTCGATTCTAAGAAACAAAGACCGACACAACGAGTCGCTTGTTAATCCGAAACCGTCTCGCTGTCGTTGTCGCCTAATGAGTAAAATCGATGTCTGCAGTGATTCATAACTCGGCCATCTGTAGCAGACCGAGGGCGGGGGGATTGTTTTTCTTTTTCTGTGTTCTCTTGCGCGATGCTTACACTATTAACTTCCAACTTTTCTTTCTCTCTCCAAAAGATACAATAATCACAACAAATCATAAAGCATGACATCTTACGTGCGAACGTTGTACGAATTCGTTGGCGAACCGGGAACTTCAGAGATTTCTATCAATCCTGGTGACATTTTGACTGTTCTACGCACAGACATTGGCGAGGGATGGTGGGAGGGTAAAAAATCTGACGGCCAGACTGGACTCTTTCCGGCTGGCTATGTGGAAGTTATGTCGGCAACAGAAGTTGCCCAGACATTCAACGGGGCTGGGACTGCTCCTCCACCACCGGCAGCGCAAGTAGCAGCAGCAACGAATCAAGCTCCTCGGTATGATCAAACAGCAGACGATTACAACGAAGGAGATGATTGGGAAGACGACTGGGACGATGACAACGAAACCTACTCCGAAATCGGACCCTCGTCAGGTGGTGGCAATCACATTGGCTCGTCGTCAAACAAACATGCTGGTGGTGGCTATGGTCTATCACATTCCGGCAGTAGTTATGACAACAAGAACCTACCGGCTGCTCCGGCTGATGATACAATTTCCTTGTCGTCGACATATCCCAGTGCCGCAGCTACAACAGTCAAAAAGTCGGGGATGTTTGCCAAGAGCTCGGATTCCTACATCCTTGGACTGAGTAATAAGGAGAAACTAGCCGACAGCGATATTGTGTATGTCATGCAGACGGACACTTTTTATCATTGGCAACCGAATCCGCAGCCGTATACGGTGCGCGTGGCCAGTCCAAAGAAGGAGACCAAGTTCAAGGGCATGAAGAGTTTCATTGCCTATCAACTGACGCCGAGTTTCAATAACATTTCGGTGAGTTTGGTTACAATTTTTGGTTTTCTGATTCATCTGAATTTTGGTTTAGGTCTCTCGGCGGTACAAACACTTCGACTGGCTGCACGAAAGACTCGTGGACAAATTTTGCCTCATACCCATTCCACCGCTGCCCGACAAGCAAATCTCCGGACGCTACGAAGATCAATTTGTCGAACATCGTCGTGTTCAATTGCAAGAATTCGTCGACTGGGTTTGCCGACATCCAGTCCTCTCGAAATGCGAAGTCTGGTATCACTTCCTAACGTGCACGGACGATAAGATTTGGAAATCTGGCAAACGGCGTGCCGAACGGGATACGTACGTTGGTGTGACTTACTGTTGGGCAATTTACGCCCCCGAAAAGACACTGCTCACATCGTTTGTCGACGCTCAGTTGGAGAGTTGTGCCAATTTCACACATTTGATGGACGGTGCTGTGAAGAATCTTCTGACCATTTCTTCAGAACAGACGAAACGCAATCAAATTCAATCGAAAAAGGATTTCCAACGCATCGGCGATGGAATGTGTGATTTGGCCAAGGCACTGAGTGTCGACGAACGGCGTGCACCACCCAGTGGGCATTCTTTGGCGGAGAGCGTTGGACGCGTTGGGGGATTGTTCATCAACATTGGCCAGTTGTGTGGCGAACAGCCGCGACTCGATTGGATTCCGCTGTCAGATCGATTGCATATATATCGGTAAGTTATAATTTTTTTTATTGGAGTGTATTGACACTCATGTATTTTTTCCTTTCCAGAGGAGTGCTTAACAGTTTTCCTGATATCCTGTCAACCCACAAAGGTGCAGTTCAAAAGAGAAAAGATTGCGAACGCCTGGTGGCCGATCAGAGAATGGGCAATCAGCAATTGGCCGAGGTTAATCGTCGAGTCGATGTGATGTCGTACGCCGTTTTGGCCGAGATGACACATTTCCGTGAGGAGCGAGACAAACACTTAAAGGAAACCCTCAAGGACTTCATCGAAGAGC